>JASDDO010000016.1:150243670-150675309 GCA_030015575.1 Agapanthus africanus
GATCGATAGTTTCTCAGGTAGTGAAGGGTTTCATACCGACACGAATTATCGCGTTGTTAGGGGTCTGATTTTATCCACCCCCCTAGACTCGATATGCGATACTCTTAGACGAACAGACTGGACTGTACGGATATTTTCAGTGACAGGCTCAGTAGGGGTTCGGATGAGTTTGCTCGTCGGCCTTCCTTTCGCTCAATACCTGGGTAACCGTTACGTACAGCTAGTGCCGTTGACGTGCTTGTGGTTAAACCCACTGCCAGCATATTGACGAGTCTTTAGAGTCCCACACAGAGGGTTTTCACGGTTCAGGCGATATGGTGTAGGCGACGTATGTTGATACATACAGATGTCCGATTAAATATGTGCACGGACTGCACAGACTTTAATCGGACGGTTGATAATACTAGCGCCTTAGGATTAAGCCAGATTGTTAAATCAAGTTTTGATTTAATAATTTACGTATGTATTTATATATATGTATTCTAGTATTATTGCTCACTATTTACTTTCTCTCTTTGGCTATTCGTATTTTCGTACGAATACGCGTATGTGTATTTCGATACATATACCGGGAAGCATTCCGTATTTATACGGAATGGCTTCTAGATGATGCCACCTCATTATTGATTTTCATTAGAAAATCATTTGATTTAGATGAGGTGGAAATGGTGACTTGGCATGGGTATGGGTCTTTTGGTCAAAGCAAGGACTTTGTTCATGTAGAGATTGGTATGGTCTCAATTGTTTATTGTTAATTAGCAAAGGGTTTTTGTTGTGCATTTTTTTAGGGGGGCCCGGCCACTTCTTGGAGGGGATGAGGCTTGCTCATTTTGATATACACACTCACACCAAAAACACTTAGCTAATTTTCCAAGCTCATGCCACTAGTTTAGCTCACCTCTTCTTCATCTTCACTTGTTGTTCACTTGAGCTCATGGTTGAGAGAAAGAATTATAGTGACACTATCCTACACCCCCACCCTCCACTACTAGCGATCTTGGAGGGTCGGTTGGTGTAAGTCCACGTTACCTCTCCCGGTACTTACGGGCTTGCGGAAATGATGAAAAACGATTTTCAAGAGGTGGTAACATGGACTCAAAAAACGGATCTTTGTTAAACAACTAACTAACAACCAAACTAGAGTTTTGCCTACTCGGTTAGGGAGGGCTATACCTTTCTTGAACTCCTTCGTCTTCAACACTTTCCGGTGTACGGATCGGCCTCACCTCGTCGTCTCCTTGCGCCGAAGATGGATCCACCTGAAAGCTTCTACCTTTGACTTCTTCTTCGAACTTGAAGAAACTAGAACACTTGGTTTGCCAAACCTTGTGAACTAGGATGAGTAGAGAAGTGATTTGGGATTTCTTTTATCTCTAAGGCAATGTTTCTCAACTCATGAGAGGGTGTTGCCTTGAACTAGAGAGAGAGCAAGAGGGAGAGCTCAAGCAAGAGAGAGAAATGAAATGAGAGAATGAGTAACTCTTTTGCCATCCAAGCTCTCATAATCCAAAACCATCATAACAAAATAGTAATCAAGTATTATGTGATGGTTCAAGTCAAAATAGCTATATCATTTCATGCACTCATTTTGCATAAATAAACAAGCAAGCAAAAGTCTTTGCCATGAAATGATAGCCATTGTCATGATGATGGTCAACTAGTCCAACCTAGTCAACCGGTCAACAAAGTCAACAAGTCAACAAAGTCAACCCCTCAACAACCATGTCACCATAATACTTAATTAATATTATTGTTAATTATATTTCTTATTCTCATTAGGGTTTAGCCAAAAGTCAATAGTCAACAGTCAACAACCCCAATGAGAATCCTCTGCCTCTGTCTCTCTGTCAACTGTGCATACACACCCGCATCCGCGTTCCGTGGAACACGAATATAAACGAGATAAAACCAATCCCAAAATGTACACAAGGATCTGGCTTAAACCAAAGCCCGCTAGTGTTAACTGTCCGGACACCAAACGTGCACAAGTGCACGGATATGACCGAACCCTGTCGCAAAACCATGCGACCTGTCGCAAAACCATGCGACCTGTCGCAAAACCATGCGACCTCTACTCTTTTGCCTAAAGGAGAATAGTTTTCTGTGTGGGACTCTAAAGACTCGACACTACGCTGGCAGTTGGTTTAACCACAGACCGCAAGCGGCACTAGCTGTGCGTAACGGTCCCCAGGTAGATGCCGACAAGAAGACTGACGAGGTGAAACCCATCTGAACTCATACTGAGTCTGAATGTGACAAATCCTATACAGTCCGGTCTGTTCGCCTGATACATCGCATGGCGGGCCTAGGGGGCGGTAAACGTCAGTCCCCTAATAGCGGTACAAGTCGTGTCAGAGTGTAGCTCAGAACACCCTGAGATAGCACTGGAAACCTACCAGTATATCTCGCTTGCCCTGGCCAGGGACTACTTGTGTAATGGCTCTCCTAGACACAGCGCGATGTCAACCCCCAATACCGGGAGAGACGAATCCTGTCTAACCGTCACTGCCTCCAAGTACTTCGGGTCTGCACCCAACTACTACCTGTTTGCACGACTCCTTTGTGCCGTGGTAGGGTAGTAATCTAAGTACAGTGGGAACACACTCGAGGCGAAGTGACAGTGTCAAGTCAGCGGACTAAGCTGTACTCATATCACCTGGGAACTGATAACTGACGATAGGTATAGTACCAACCAGCAGTTCCCGACGAGTCCTGTCCAGTGTACTCGTAACCCAACGAGCACCCGCATACTATCTCAAGTACGACGTACTGACGGCTGTGGGACAGACCGTCTCCCACACTGGGATGAGAAGCGCATACGCTAGTCTACTCCGGAGTATCGATGCCCTGTCTCGATAGTCCTGTGACTAGGGACCTGCACAAGGTTGTGCTTATAGATTACCCAGCCCCCACTAGTGTGACTACCATCACAACGCTGGTAATCAAGCAAAGATCCTAAGGGCTCCACTAATGTGTATAGGTGATATACTAAAATAAACACTTGTACACATTGAAGTAGAAACAAACCAAGTAGCATACTACTATATTGAGCAAGATTGTCTATACAAGGTGAATATCCCAATCTTCCATTAAGTAATATACAAACTAGTATGATACAGTAATGGCCTCTAGGGCATATACACTAACAATCTCCAACTTGCACTAAGGCCATGTACTGGCGTATCGAAGACCTATCATCTCGATCAGCCGCTCGAACTGAGTCTGGGGCAAGGCCATTGTGAGTCGATCGGCAGTGTTATCTTCCGTAGGAACTCTCCGAACCTCGATCTCCTGGCGACCCACGATCTCCCTGATCAGGTGATACCGCCTCAAGATGTGTCTGGATTTCTGATGGGACCTGGGTTCCTCCGCTAAAGCTATAGCCCCGTTGTTGTCGCAATACAGCGGTATTGGATCAACAATGGACGGAACCACCTGAAGTTCCGTTAAGAACTTCCTTATCCAGACGGCTTCTTTTGCGGCATCTGCAGCAGCGATATATTCCGCTTCCATCGTCGAGTCAGCAACGGTTTCCTGTTTGGAACTCTTCCAACACACCGCCCCTCCATTGAGGGTAAAGACATAACCCGACATGGACTTGGAATCATCCTTGTCACTCTGGAAGCTGGAGTCAGCACAGGCCTCGATCTGGAGGTCTTTTCCGCCATACACCAAGAACATCTCCTTAGTCCTTCTCAGGTACTTGAGAATGTTCTTAACTTCTATTCAGTGTTTCTCCCCAGGGTTTGACTGATACCGGCTTACCATAATCAGTGCATAAGCTACATCTGGTCTGGTATATAACATCGCATACATTATAGAGCCTACCGTAAAAGCGTAGGGTATAATAGACATGCGATCCCTTTCCAAATCAGTCTTGGGAGACATCTCTTTGGAGAGGGTGATCCCGTGACAAGCCGGTAGATTACCGCGCTTGGAATCTTCGATACTGAATCTTTTCAGTATGGTGTCGATCTACCTGGATTGTGAAAGTCTCTGTATCCTCTTGGATCTGTCACGATAGATCCAGATCCCCAGAATGTATGAGGCATCACCCAGGTCTTTCATGGAGAACCTGTGTGACAAGAACCCTTTGACAGATTATAGCATAGGGATGCCATTTCCTATTAAGAGAATGTCATCCACGTATAAAACGAGGAATACTACAGTTCTCGCTACAAATCTACTATAGATGCATGGTTCATCTAGATTTTTGATAAAGCCAAATTCTTTGACCGTCTCATCAAAATAGATGTTCCAACTCCGTGATGCCTGCTTTAGTCCGTAGATGGACTTAAGCAACTTGCACACCTTTCCAATGCTCCCACTCTGAATGAAACCCTTCGGCTGGTCCATATAAACACACTCCTCTAAATTTCCATTTAGAAAAGCGGTCTTTATGTCCATCTGCCAAATCTCATAATCGTGGAAGGCAGCAATGGCAAAAAGGATCCGAATGGATTTCAGCATAGCTACTGGAGAAAAGGTCTCTTCATAGTCCAAACCAGGTCTCTGACGAAAACCCTTTGCAACCAGTCTAGCTTTATAGGTCTCAACCTGTCCATCTACAACAATCTTCCTTTTGAAGATCCACTTGCATCCTACGGGTTTTACCCCATCTGGAGCAACGTCCAACGTCCATACTTTGTTGGTGTACATGGACTCCATTTCGGTCCGCATTGCATACAGCCATTTTACCGAGTCAACGCTCTGAATGGCCTGCTGGAAGCCAGTCGGCTCATCATAATCAATGATGCAATCCTCTCTATCCCCGTCTATGAGGAAGCCGTAGTATCTCTCCGGCGGATGAGACTGCCTACTACTCCTGCGGAGCGGCGTAGGAATGTCATGTTCTTTTGAACCCTCTGGTTCTACTAAGATTTCAGTAATAGCTCGTGGTTCTGGAATTTCATCCAGTTCTATTGCGTTCCCACTTATCTGATTCTCCAAAAACTGAGTTTCCAAGAAGTAGGCATGCCGAGGAACAAAAACCTTTTGTTCCTTTTCGCAATAGAAGAAATATCCCTTGGTGTTCTTTGGATATCCCACAAACTTGCACTGTACTGAGCGTTCCTCGAGCTTGTCCGCATGCTGCTTTTTGACAAAAGCTGGACTTCCCCATGTCTTAATGTGATTAAGATAGGGTCTCTTCCTACACCACATCTGATATGGTGTAGTAGGCACAGTCTTAGTTGGAACTCGGTTCAAAATGTATGCAGCTGATTCTAGTGCATATCCCCAGAATGATCGCGGTAACTCAGCGTTACTCATCATGGACCGTACCATATCCAATAGGGTTCGGTTCCGTCTCTCCGATACACCGTTATGTTGCGGAGTGTATGGAGGAGTAAGCTGAGAGAGAATTCCATTCTCTTTTAAGTAATCCAGGAACTCGGCACTCAAGTATTCACCACCTCGATCCGATCTCAGTGTCTTGATACTTTTGCCGGTTTGTTTTTCTACTTCATTCTTATATTCCTGGAATTTTCCAAAGGCTTCGGATTTATGTTTCATTAAGAAGACATAACCGTACCTTGAAAAGTCATCCATAAAAGTAATGAAGTAAGAATAACCGCTTCGCGCAGGTGTAGACATTGGACCGTACACGTCGCTGTGTACGAGTCCCAAGAGCTCGCTCGCTCTTACTCCGTGTCCAGTGAACGGAGTCTTTGTCATTTTTCCTTTGAAACAGGATTGACAAGTGGCATACGATTGATATTCGAACGGATCCAAATATCCTTCTGTATGTAACTTCGTCAACCTTCTCTCATTGATGTGACCCAGTCTACAATACCATAAGAAAGTCTGATTTATTTCCGGAGACTTTCTTTTGTGTGTATTCTGGACATTGAAAATCTGTGGTTGGTTTAATACGTATATACCATTGCTTAATGTACCTGACCCAATCAGAACTTGATTAAGGTGAATGTTTACAACATTACTTACAAACGCAAATTCATAACCTTCTTTAGAAATCAAAAATACAGAAATGATATTACAAGTTGAGTTGGGTACAAAAAAGCAATTACGTAAAACCAAAACATGTCCATCTGACATTCCCAGGTGATAGTTCCCCACGGCCTTAGCATCCATGCTAGCTCCGTTTGCAACTTTGAGGGTCAAGTCACCTGCCTTCAAAACCCTACGGTTTCTCAACGCCTGCAAAGAATTACAGATATGAGATCCTGATCCGGTATCCAATACCCAGGAAGTAGAGTTTATTGATAGACAGTTTTCAATAACATACACACCTGAAGCTGAAGCCGCAACTTGCTTCAGATCCTGTGTTCTGGCTTTCCAAGCCCTGCAATCTTTCTTCCGGTGCCCACTCTTATGACAGTAAAAGCACTCTTTCTTCCCCACAAGTTTCCCCGCTATCTTTGTTGCTTTTACCTTTCCCTTCGTATCGGGGGCTTTCTTCTTCTTTCCTTTGGCTTTCGCCTTGGACCTAGAAGATGAAGATCCTCCTACAAACAAAGTGGATGTTTCCCTACCTTTCTGTAGGGTGCCCTCTGCACTCCTCAGCATGTTGAGGAGCTCTAAAAGTTCAACTTCCTTTTCTTGCAAGTTGAAGTTCAGGATAAACTGGGCGTAAGTGGAAGGAAGGGACTGGATAATCAAGTCCGTATAGAGCTCGTTCTCTAACGTGGTCCCAAGGTCCGCGAGCTCCTCAATGAAGCCAATCATCTTAAGCACGTGTTCCGCTACCGATGATCCGATGGCCAACCTTGCCGAAAACAACTTCTTCGACACTTCGTATCTGGTGATACGAGATTGCTCTCCATACAGTTCTTTTGTATGGAGAAATATGGATTCGAGGTCCATATTCTCGTGCCTCCTCTGATGTTCGTTGTCCATAGAGGCAAGCACGAGGCACTTGGCCTTCGCGCAGTCGATTTCCCAGGTCTTATGGATTTCCCTATCCGCGATGCTTGTTTTGGGACCTGGGACAGGGGGAGCTTTGGTGGTAAGGAGATACCCCAACTTGTCATAAGTGATTGCAATTTTGACATTCCTGAGCCAATCTTTGTAGTTTGGCCCTGTCAGTATGTTTTTATCTAGTAATAACTTAAGTCCGGTCATAATGTTTGGTCGCTGCAATTAGGAGAGAGAGAAGAAACACTTTAGCTTGATGCTCTTGCAAGTTTAGAGTGGATTTTAATTTGTCTAAACAGGATGGCTCCCACCGTCTCTCGAATCCCTCCTCAAACCAAAAAGGAAGAATTAGTCAGGATCAATCTCACCGTACAATACTTGCTTAACCATTCGGCCACGCTGGTGTCGGTACTTCGAGGGAGGTTTTCCAATGCTTTCGCAAAGTTCCTTAATTAAATAACCTCTTTTCCCTAGGGCCGTAGCCACGCTAACACCTTTCTAGACACCTACTTGGTTTATAGCATTGATCGTTAAGTGAGAAATTTCCGAGGAGTAGCATATACTCACAGTAGGATCGGGATCCAAATATCATCGCGTGACAAAACTGAAGGAATCCTACCAGAATCATCACACTCCAAATGGTATGCAGTGCTAGCAAGTTTCAGTTCTTTTGAAACTCCCGATGTGGGTTTTTGCCCCATGCTCTTATGACCTTGACTTTGGCGAAAATATCATAAGTCACATGTCAAGTTCTACCCGTCATTCTCCAGGTTAATTTGAGCCCATCCGCACATACCCTTGGCTTTAGCCAAACTGGTTGAACGACTGCCCCAAACCAACACATCTATCTATGCTGCACATGAATACCCAATAGCTACCAATCACTATGCCTTGACTTTGGCCAACATACATAGCTTGAATACTTATTGACCATTCATGTGAAACGACGGAGGCCTATGAATGGTTTTGGCGAAACCGTGAACGTAGTGAACTTGATATAATCGAAGGAACGAGATAGCTTTTAAAAGGAGTGGCTTAAGCTCCGCGTTTAAAAGTTATTTTTGAAAAGAAATCGAGTGGTTTTGAAATTGTTCCAACGACTTTTACTTGGTTTATTTTTCTTGCATTAATTCCAATGCGTCCCATCATTTAATCCTACCATTGCAGAAAACAATCAAAATATGACGTACGCTTATGCCATCCGCATTCGCCACGTGGCCCCGTCATTACCCATTAGGTTACTTAACTAACGACTGAGCGGGGGCTGGACTAGCGCGGATGCAAAACATAAGCCATGCCTAAATAATATCATACATAGATATATTGCAATGATAGCCATTTCAGATCACAGATGAACACATTAGATATACTAGGAATCCACAATTCGTACGAGCCTGTAACGAAAAGAGGATTACACGGTGGCGATGAATAGCCAATACCCCACCCTAGACCCCTACGCGTGCGGCAAACTACCCGCCAAGTATTTGAAGCGGAGCAACCTCCCTCAACGATGTGAGTAGGTCACTCGGCACTTCGAGATACCCGGTAGTTTATGCACCCCACTTTGGGTCTATCTTATGAGCAAAAATAGTAAAAAGAAATTATACAATGACGGCTACAACCCCGACCCGGTTGTGCGGCCAAAAATATTATTACATCAATTTACATATTACATGAATTGAAAGATAAAAGAAAACTCTCATCTCACAACCCCCCGGCTATTCATCCGCGACAATCCAATGAATTCATATACACATACCATCAACATTACAGATCAAAGATATGTATAACCCCCACTAATCGACGTATAGCGATTAGCGGACGTTCAATACATATAACACATCACAGATATATGCCCGTCAGCTTAAGTCCTTAGAAGTTCGATCAAAATACGGATTTTTAGGCCCTAAAACACAAATTTTTCTTTCTGGAAAATCTGGCCAGAAAACACATATTTTTAATATCCCAAAACAACCCCAGAAACACTCCGCAAGAAACCTTTTCCTCGACCGAGTCAACTCGGCCGCGGAACCGCGGCGGGAGCATGCTCCCGCCGCGTTTCCGCGACGCTTTGGCCGATTCGATGGACCAAATTTCTTAGGTGTTTTAACAAAAGCCTGAGCCGATTTTTAAGATAAGATTTATCATTTTTTGGACAGAAAAAAAATTCGGCATAAACTTGATTTTACGGGTTCGTTTCGCGACTTTTTCTTCGATCGAACTTCTAGTTACTTTGCTAACATGTTAGAAAGTGTTTAACTAGGCTCTGATACCACTGTAAGTCCACGTTACCTCTCCCGGTACTTACGGGCTTGCGGAAATGATGAAAAACGATTTTCAAGAGGTGGTAACATGGACTCAAAAAACGGATCTTTGTTAAACAACTAACTAACAACCTAACTAGAGTTTTGCCTACTCGGTTAGGGACGGCTATACCTTTCATGAACTCCTTCGTCTTCAACTCTTTCCGGTGTACGGATCGGCCTCACCTTGTCGTCTACTTGCGCCGAAGATGGATCCACCTGAAAGCTTCTACCTTTGGCTTCTTCTTCGAACTTGAAGAAACTAGAACACTGGGTTTGCCAAACCTTGTGAACTAGGATGAGTAGAGAAGTGATTTGGGATTTCTTTTATCTCTAAGGCAATGTTTCTCAACTCATGAGTGGGTGTTGCCTTGAACTAGAGAGAGAGCAAGAGGGAGAGCTCAAGCAAAAGAGAGAAATGAATGAGAGAATGAGTAACTCTTTTGCCATCCAAGCTCTCATAATCTAAAACCTTCATAACAAAATAGTAATTAAGTATTATGTGATGGTTCAAGTCAAAATGGCTATATCATTTCATGCACTCATATTGCATAAATAAACAAGCAAGCAAAAGTTTTTCCATGAAATGATAGCCATTGTCATGATGATGGTCAACTAGTCCAACCTAGTCAACCGGTCAACAAAGTCAACAAGTCAACAAAGTCAACCCCTCAACAACCATGTCACCATAATACTTAATTAATATTATTGTTAATTATATTTCTTATTCTCATTAGGGTTTAGCCAAAAGTCAACACTCAACAGTCCCAATGAGAATCCTCTGCCTCTGTCTCTCTGTCAACTGTGCATACACACCCGCATCCGTGTTCCGTGGAACACGAATATAAACGAGATAAAACCAATCCCAACATGTACACTAGGATCTGGCTTAAACCAAAGCCCGCTAGTGTTAACTGTCCAGACACCAAATGTGCACAAGTGCACGGATGTGACCGAACCCTATCGCAAAACCATGCGACCTCTACTCTTTTGCCTAAAGGCGAATAGCTTTCTGTGTGGGACTCTAAAGACTCGACACTATGCTGGCAGTGGGTTTAACCACAGACCGCAAGCGGCACTAGCTGTGCGTAACGGTCCCTAGGTAGATGCCGACAAGAAGACTGACGAGGTGAAACCCATCTGACCTTCTACTGAGTCTGAATGTGACAAATCCTATACAGTCTGGTCTGTTCGCCTGATACATTGCATGGCAGGCCTAGGGGGCGGTAAACGTCAGTCCCCTAATAGCGGTACAAGTCGTGTCAGAGTGTAGCTCAGAACACCCTGAGATAGCACTGGAAACCTACCAGTATATCTCGCTTGCCCTGGCCAGGGACTATTTGTGTAATGGCTCTCCTAGACACAGCGCGATGTCAACCCCCAATACCGGGAGAGACGAATCCTGTCTAACCGTCACTGCCTCCAAGTACTTCGGGACTGCACCCAACTACTACCTGTTTGCACGACTCCTTTGAGCCGTTGTAGGGTAGTAATCTAAGTACAGTGGGAACACACTCGAGGCGAAGTGACAGTGTCAAGTCAGCGGACTAAGCTGTACTCATGTCACCTGGGAACTGATAACTGACGATAGGTATAGTACCAACCAGCAGTTCCCGACGAGTCCTGTCCAGTGTACTCGTAACCCAACGAGCACCCGCATACTATCTCAAGTACGACGTACTGACTGCTGCTGGGATGAGAAGCACATACGCTAGTCTACTACGGAGTATCGATGCCCTGTCTCGATAGTCCTGCGACTACGGACCTGCACAAGGATGTGCTTATAGATTACCCAGCCCCCACTACTGTGACTGCCATCACAACGCTGGTAATCAAGCAAAGATCCTAAGGTCTCCACTAATGTGTATAGGTGATATACTAAAATAAACACATGTACACATTGAAGTAGAAACAAACCAAGTAACATACTACTATATTGAGCAAGATTGTCTATACAAGGTGAATATCCCAAGCTTCCATTAAGTAATATACAAACTAGTATGATACAGTAATGGCCACTAGGGCATATACACTAACAGTTGGTTCGCTCGGCGAACCTGAAGCTTGCGCTGTTTCCCTCGGGTGGATCATCGGAGATGAAGGATGACCGGCGACCAAAATCGATCCGCATCACTAGGAGCTTAGAGATGGGTGAAGACCCGAAGGACTTGGTTCGTTAGGTATAACCATTCCTATCTCTGTTCTTAGATTGCTAGTTTTAGGGTTAATGGTTTCGATCTTGCAAATCGGGTAATGGTAGCGCCGGGTTTTAAGAAATTTTTGTTCCGCATTTGGCCACGGTTCGACGGCCGTGGCGCTCCCACTACCCAGCATTAACCACAGACCGCAAGAGGCACTAGCTGTACGTAACGGTCCCCAGGTAGATGTCGATAAGAAGGCCGATGAGGAAACCCATCCGAACTCCTACTGAGCCTGATGTGATAATCTCTGTATAGTCCGGTCTGTTCGTTTAGGACTATCGCATAGCGGGCCTAGGGGGGCGGCAAGCGTCAGTCCCCTAAAAGCGGTATAAGTCGTGTCGGAGCGAAGCCCATTACACCTTGAGAAACTACCGGAAAACCTACCAGTAAATCTCGCTAGCCCTGGCCAGGGACTTTGCGTAATGGCTCTCCAGACATAGCGCGATATCAACTCCCAATACCGGTGTTGGATATAGTGCCCTCAAAGTCAATTATTGGATCGCTGGTACGTGATTGCAATGATTGAGGAGGACCTATGCCGGTAGGACAATCTTACTCGAGATGATAGTATGCTATCTGGTTTGTCTTTATCAGTCGTGTACATGTTCAAGTGACTGATTACATGTTACACGTTGATAGAGCCCTTTGGATCTAGCTTGACTACCAACAGTATGAGGGCGATCATATACGTGAGAGTTGGGTAGTCCATAAGCACATCCTTAATAGTGGTCCCTAGTCGTGGGAGTTTCGAGACAGGGCAACGATACTCTGGAGTAGACTAGTGTATACAGTCGAGACCCCGACGAGGGGCGGTGGCCGGTCTCACAAGCCACTGGTGTCAGTTGGATCACCTAAGATGTATACAGGTGCTCATTGGGTTATGAGTACACCGGACATGACTCGCCGGGAACCTGCTAGTTGGTATTATACATATCGTAAGATAGCAGTTCCCTGGTGACATGTGTACATGTTAGTTCATCTACCAGAGGTCGTCATTTGTCGTGTGAGTTCCCACTGTGCTTTGATTTCTACCCTACTGCGGCTCAAAGGAGTCGTGCAAACAGGTAGTTTTTGGGTACAGTCCCGAGCCACATAGAGGCATGTGAGCGGATCGGCAGGGGATTCGTCTCTCCCGGTATTGGGGGTGGAGATCGCGCTGTGTCTAGGAAAGCCATTACACCAAGTCCTTGGCCAAGGCAGGTGAGAATTACTGGTAGGTACTCTGGTAGTTTCTCAGGGTGTTCATGGCATGTCTCCGACACGACTTATACCGCTATTGGGGGTCTGACGTTACTATCCCCCTAGGCCGGATATGCGATACTCATAGACGAACGGACCGGACTGTATATACATTGTCACTGTTAGGCTCAGTAGGGTTTCAGGATGAGTTCGCTCATCGGCCTCCCTTGAGGTCAGTACATGGGCAGCCGTTACGCACAGCTAGTGCCGCTGACGGCTTGTGGTTAAACCCACTGCCAGGGTACTGACGAGTCATTAGAGTCCCCTACAGATAGTTTTCCAACTTAGGGCAAAACATTGTAGAGACCGTATGGTTTTATGGAAGGGTTCGGAAAATGCATGTGGGTTTACGCACGTGTCATATTTCGGGCAGATAATACTGGTGGGCTTTGGTTTAAGCCGGATCCGAGTATTATACTTAGTAGATATAATATTTTTGTCTCAGTTTCATTTGTATTCGGTCGTAATACAAATGCGGGTATATTTATACAGTTATGGGGTTATCCTGAAATTCGTTTCGGGATCACTTTTGGAAGTTGCCAGTTTCCAGTTTTCTATCAGCCGTATTTAACAATCGGTTAAATGCGGATTTATCTTTTCTTGAAATGAGTATGGAAGCTTCTAGGATGGTGACTAGGATGGTGAGGTGGCTTAGTGCATTAATGGAGCATTTATGTGTTGATGACTTTGTGTTATGAATCATTGTTTCCTTAAATGAGTTCATACTATGTGTTTAGGTTATTCATTCTCTTCATTGATTATTGTGGTCACCCCTCCCTCTCCTACACTGACCTCTCCCCACTCTATATATGGCCGGCCCCTCCCCTCCTCTTCACTCTCTCTCTCACTTGATAAAAAAGAGATTATGATAGTTTGGGATTCATGAAATTAGATAGCTACAATTCTCATTTCACCCGATTCAAAAGGCAACTTCATTAACCGTTCGTCCATGGCTTTGGACGTAACGAGACAAAGTGTTCTACTCTTTCTCTACATCATCTTGGTCGTCTCTTCTAGAAAACTTGACGATCGAGTTGCCTCGGTTCAGAGGCGGGAGCCCGTTTAAAGATCCGTCGACATGGTGCCACCTAGACGAGAAGACTAAAGATTCAGGAGATCGGAGCAGCCGCAACAAAGCGTGGGATGATGGTTGAAGACCGAAGGACTCAGATCGTTTGTTATAACTCTTCTACCCACTTTGTAGTTTGTTAGTTTAGCTTTAATGGCAGATCCGGGGTAAAGTATGCGATAGCGCCAGTTGTAAAAGTTTTTGTTCCGCATTTGGCATCTGTTAGACGACCGGGGTGCTACCGTGGACTTACAGTGGTATCAGAGCCTCGCCATTAAGCTTTACTAACATGTGCTAATGCGTTTAAAATATCGATCTTACGGATTTTCGAAAACCGCAATTTCTATGTGTAAAGTTTCTGTCGATTTTAAATCTGGTCTAAAAATCATTTTGACTATACCAGAAAATTAAGCAGGCTTTTTAAGGAACACTGGAGTAAAACGACCAACTGATCCGACCGTACGGCCGCGGATCCGCCGTCAAAGCCATGCTTTGGCCGCGGAAACACGGCCTACTTGGTGAATCAGAGGGTAGTTTTTCTTCTGGGGCTTCTACATGGAATATTGTGGTTTCTGGAATATATCTTTTGGGCCCAGTTTTTGTTACTGTACAGCAGATGTATGTAGGTCCCACTTCGGGAAGTTTTGTCGATCGAAATTTAAACGTGTTAGTTTACAGCACTTACATTATATCTCCGACCGTGAATGTCATTCGAGCGGTAAATTGCGTCTAATTGCTATAGTCCTTTTAGAAGGATTTGCGAACGTGACATTAGCGTTGATGTTCTGTGTTGTGCTGTGATGTTGCAGATTTGTCGTAGTGGATAGCAGTGTGCAATGGTAGTGCAGTTGGAGTTCCTTTGTACATTTGATATTGCGGGGCGAGCGTCCAACATGTGGACTACCGTCTCTTCCAGTTTGTATAATATTCTTTTGGGGCATGACCGGGCTGAGGTCGATGTACTCGTTGTACATATTTTTCATTTCTGTACTATGTTTTACCCCGCGTCGGGGTGCACGGGTAGCATGGTTCTAGAGAGCAACGGCTCCGCATCTCATGGCTTTGAGAGGCAGAGGGGCCTCACTCTAGAATTGGCAGACTATTCGCCGCACTCGTAGGGGGTACAGGTTGACCCAAGAAGGGGTGCTCAAGTTACCGGATTCCGTGAAGTGAAGGGTGGACCACTCACTTTGCTGTAGGGGGCTGCCTCGCTTCAGGTTTTGGCGGGTAACTTGCCGCACCCGTAGGGGTCTAGGTTTCATTGCACAGGCTATCCACACGACCAGGGGAACATCGGGTTTCAGCAGCGGCTCTGTGAAACCCGGGGATCCCAGATTATCTGTATTGTTCTGTGATGCTTATTACTTTTCTGTAATGTTGCATATTATCACGCCTGGAGCGATAATTGTATATTAGTATATATACTATTAGATGTTGTATATGTTTTGCACCCGCGCTAGTCCAGTCCCCGCTCTGTCGTTAGTTAAGTAACCTAACGGGTTATGACAGGACCCAGTGACAAATGCGGATGGCATATACGTACATTTTATTTTCGTTCTTTTCTGGTGTGATTAATTGATGGGACTACGTTGATTCTGATCAATACAAAGGAAAACAAACTTGTTTGGATGTTGTTGGAACAGTTTTAAAAAGAGTTATTACAAAGACGTTTTTTCTTTTGTTTTGCATAGTGATATTCAGTTGGAATATCCTGCACCACATTCGACAAGGCAAGGGCCGATATCCCTTCACCGGGAGTGACCCCTTGGGCAGAAGTTTACGTCAGGGTAATAACTTCACTATAGTCGATTACATGTTGCTTTGCATCGCGGTATTCAGTTAGAATATCCTGCACCTCATTCCACGAGGTAAGAGCTGAGATCATTTCACCGGGAGTGACTTCTTTAGTAAAGGTTTTCGCCACTATATTTTTATAAAATGCTATCAGGTTCCTTCAACAAGATCAAGTTCATTACATTAAAGGTTTTTCGCCAAAAACGAGTCGTAGCCCTCCGTCATTTCTTTTGGGTATTCAGTAGTATTCAAGCTATGCATTTTGGCCAAAGTCAAGGCATAGTGTTTGGTAGCTGCTGGGTATTCATTTGTTACATAGATAGATGAGTTGGTTTAGGATAGTCGTTCTGCCGATTGGCCAAAGTCAGGGGCATGTGCGGGTGGGTTCAAATTAACAAGATATTGATGGGAAGAACTTGGCATGTGACTTAAGGCATTTTGGCCAAAGTCAAGGTCATAAGAGCATGGGGCAAAAATCATATCGGGAGTTTCTAAAGAAACTGAAACTTGCCAGGCATGCGCATACCTTCTGGAGTGTGATAACGTGAGTGGATTCCGTCACGTTATCATGCGATGAGAGTTGGATCCCGATTCCCACTATTGAGTCGGTTTACTCTTCGGGTGATCCCGATTGATTCTTCTTTCAGGTTTGGAGGAGAATTTGACAGTACAGTGGGAGGTTTCCGGATTAGATAAAGTGATAATCATTCTGATCTAGGTTAGAGTGCACGCAGAGTGTTTCTTTTCTCTCTCTTTTTGGCAGCGACCTTTGACCGGCCCTAGACTATGACTCAGTGACCAAGTTGACCGAACCTTCTTAAAATACTGGCTTTTGGATTGTCCGAGTTGCATAAGTCATTGCCACTCCTTCTTTTACCCTTTGCATTTCTCAGAACACCCCGTATTACTACGGACATCCACTTCCATTGGATAGATCCATCGTATGGTTATATACGAACTCGAAGGGACTTCTTCGAGGATGGATCCAGGTTCAGGAGAAATAGAATTGGTTTATTCAGTTGTCTTTTATTATCACCTTCTCTCAGATTGCGAGGGCTCCTTAGTTTAGGAGAGTACACCAATTACGCGTATTGGATAGTCTTCTTCCAAACCATAGGCAGGTGCCGAAAGTTAGGGAATGAAGAAAACCAATTAGCCTAAGTAGGGTGTGCAGAAGGTAATAAGTAAAGACAAAATAAAGGGATGAGAAAGAGGGCAAAGTAAATTGCGACTGTTATCATTCACAACCAAACCGCGTACTTCATCGCCACTCCTATTTCACCCTTAAAAGAATAAGGTATTATTCAGTTGTCTTTTATCATCACCTTCTCTCAAGATGTGAGTACTCCTAGGTTGAGGTGGGTACACCTATTATGCTTACTGGATAGTCTTCTTCCAAACCATAGACTGGTGCCGAACGTTAGGGAAGGAAGAAAACCATTTAGCCTAACGATGGTGTACAGAAGGTAACGACTAAATACAAATAAAGGGATTTGGAGAGATGGAAAAGAAATATACGGTTGAAGTCATGAATTGGATTATTGAAGAGGCATTACTAGGAATACCAAGATACCCTTACGAATCATTTTCATGTTTCAGTGCATTGTTAAAAGAAAACTGTTTTCCCGATTAGATGCTTACTCCAGGGTATGTATTCACCAGGTTTCATTCTCATATCTGTATGGTTTTACAGATGATGAGTGGGAGCAAGTTATTGGGAATTAGGTGATCATCCTTATTATATTGGAATTCGTTGTAATTGGTGATATTTGAGGAAATCTCCTGGGTACAGTTTTCAACCTACGACGCACAGGTTTTGAGCTATTCAACTCAGCGGACTTATACAGAGTATTGTATATCGTCCAATGTCCATCAGGACAAAGGGGTTGGTTCTCCTACTATGTTCTGTTTACTTATAACTTCTCTAGTTTTAGACAAGTGTTTCATAGAAATACAAGGTCTATGTTTTGAGAAGTTGTGGGTATAAGAATAAAGTAGAGAACCAGATGTCGCAAGTATCAGGATTCCTCAAAGAGATCGAAGATGTAGATTCTTGTGATTGGTATTCAGATGATAGTAAAAGTTTTGAGAAACTTGTTTCTCTTTCAGGTTACTCATAATTGGATGGATTTCTAAGTTGAGTAATGCTGATTAGCCTCTCTCCATACTGGAGACAGCTGCATGATTAGAATCTGGTTCCAAATAAGTGCCAAAGTTTCTATATTGGATATAGAATGGTTCATATCTTAACGATGTTAAGGTACGGGGAGTTGTCCGGCTTATGCTTAAAACCAGACTCTGGATAACTCAGGGCACGTTTCTGTAATGGTTGTTTGTGGGTTGGCCCAGGCTATGAAGAGGGTTGACTTTCTACCATCTGGAAGATCAATAGTGATATTGTTCTTGAGTCGCCACAGTTTTAGTAAAATGGATTTTTTCAGAAAACAGTATTGGGAGTATGGTAGAACTGGAAGTGATTCCAGAACCGCAAACGATTACGGAAAATTTAATAGTACCTAAAGATTCAATCAGGTTTGACATTCCATTAGCCACTCCGCAGATATGGTGGGTAACCTCAGACACCCGAGAAGTACTCCGGTAGCCTCAGGGAGGTTCTTGCTTACCCAGACTTGACATTACTGTTGTTCCAGACTATGAGACCCAGCAGGAGGTTAAGTATAGCGTCGTTCTAAACTAGCTTTAGAAGTGCACGTATATATTATTCTGCCAGAGGGTTGTTGTGGTCAGTGGGAGCAGCGGAAGCATAGTGGGCAAGTAGCTTATGTCTATTTATGGACTAGAGCTATAATAGCGGAGAAATATCATCTAATTTTTATGTGATAGTCATAGGTTTGACTTCATCAGAATAGGGGATGGATCTGTTAAGAAGGTAGTAGGGTATGATGTCCTGGTATTTGGAGGTCATACACAGAGTAGGAAGTAAAATTCCTATACTATGATCGGTTGAACTGTGGTCGTCACACAGTTGTTTCTCCAGAAATGATATGGATATAATATCAGGCATTCTGGTTTCTAGATCTATGGTTTTAGATCTGGATTTGGGTAGTTTCCCAATGTGGGTACTTTGACAGTATTCGAATAGTTTTTAGAATAGATGACTCATGGCATGGTGGTGTACCTGCAGGTGATGGAGTCACCCTCTCTAAAGGTGTCTTACAGACTAAAGGGGAGAGGGATGTGCATGATTGGCATATCACTTGCTTAGGCAATTAAGTCAATCGTGAGATGTCAAGTACCACACCAGATGTTGTTTTTGCACTAGATGCAATAAGTTTGTATTAATCCAATCCTGGAGAAACATAAGGAAGCAGTTTTAGAACATAAGTGAATGTTCTACGGATTTGATGACGGCAGCCTCCTTCGGGAGATGGTTATCATTCCTGTCTTCAAAGGTGACATAGATGACAGAGTGATTGTCAGAGTTATAGTTTTCCCTCTGACGAAGGGGGCAGTATTATGGACAGTTGGTCCAAGAGGATACTGTAGGAGGCATGGTGCAGGATACTGATTAGGTTCAGTTATCGATACAGTCTAAGAAGTTTGGATTTGAAGTTCATTTATGAACTAGTTCCCATCAGATATCCAGACATATTCTAAGACAGGTATTACTCGATTCGGGAGATGGCTTTCTCCGCGAACTTGAGATTAAGAGAGACATAGAAAAAAACATTAGGGCGGATTCACTCATTGAGGCTATTTCTTGAACACAATAGTTTTACGAACGGGCTTTGTGAAACTGATTAGTAGAGGAGTTGGATGTTCGATATCACACGGGCTGTGAGTATGCGACATCGCAATAATTAGCCTTAAGTGCAAGTGGGAGATTGTTGGATATAGTGCCCTCAAAGTCAATTATTGGATCGCAGGAACGTGATTGCAATGATTGAGGAGGACCTATACCGATAGGAAAGTCTTACTCGAGATGGTAGTATGCCATCTGGTTTGCCTTTATCAGTCGTGTACATGTTCAGGTGGCTGATTACATGTTACACGTTGATAGAGCCCTCAGGATCTTGCTTGACTACCAACAGTATGAGGGCGATCATATACGTGAGAGTTGGGTAGTCCATAAGCACATCCTTAATAGTGGTCCCTAGTCGTAGGAGTTTCGAGATAGGGCATCGATACTCCGGAGTAGACTAGTGTATACAGTCGAGACCCCGACGAGGGGCGGTGGCCGGTCTCACAAGCCACTGGTGTCAGTTGGATCACCTAAGATGTATACAGGTGCTCATTGGATTATGAGTACACCGGACAGGACTCGCCGGGAACCTGCTAATTGGTATTATACATATCGTAAGATAGCAGTTCCCTGGTGACATGTGTACAGGTTAGTTCATCGACCATAGGTCGTCATTTGTCTCGTGTGAGTTCCCACTGTGCTTTGATTTCTACCCTACCACGGCTCAAAGGAGTCGTGCAAACAGGTAGTTTTTGGGTACAGTCCCGAGCCACATGGAGGCATGTAATCCGACACGACTTATACCGCTATTGGGGGTCTGATGTTACTAGCCCCCTAGGCCGGATATGCGATACTCATAGACGAACGGACATGACTTTATATACATTGTCACTGTTAGGCTCAGTAGGGTTTCAGGATGAGTTCGCTCATCGGCCTCCCTTGAGGTCAGTACATGGGCAGCCGTTACGCACAGCTAGTGCCGCTGACGGCTTGTGGTTAAATCCACTGCCAGGGTACTGACGAGTCATTAGAGTCCCCCACAGATAGTTTCCCAAGTTCGTGCAAAACGTTGTAGAGGCCGTATGGTTTTATGGCAGGGTTCGTAAAATGCACGTGCGTTTACGCACGTGTCATATTTCGGGCAGATAATACTGGTGGGCTTTGGTTTAAGCCGGATCCGAGTATTATACTTAGTAGATATAATATCTTTGTCTCAGTTGCATTTGTATTCGGTCGTAATACAAACGCGGGTATATTTATACAGTTACGGGGTTATCCTGAAATTCATTTTGGGATCACTTTTGGAAGTTGCCAGTTTCCAGTTTTCTATCAGCCGTATTTAACATTCGGTTAAATACGGATTTATCTTTTCTTGAGATGAGTGTGGAAGCTTCCAGGATGGTGACTAGGATGGTGAGTTGGCTTAGTGCATTAATGGAGCATTTATGTGTTGATGACTTTGTGTTATGAATCATTGTTTCTTTAAATGAGTTCATACTAGGTGTTTAGGTGATTCATTCTCTTCATTAATTATTGTGGTCACCCCCCTCTCCTACACTCACCTCCCCCCACTCTATATATGGCCGGCCCCTCCCTTCCTCTTCACTCTCTATCTCACTTGATAAAAAAGAGATTATGATAGTTTGGGATTCATGAAATTAGATAGCTATAATTCTCATTTCACCCGATTCAAAAGGAAACTTCATTAACCGTTCGTCTATGGCATTGGACGTAACGAGAGAAAGTGTTCTACTCTTTCTCTACATCATCTTGGTCGTCTCTTCTAGCAAACTTGACGATCGAGTTGCCTCGGTTCAGAGGCGGGAGCGCGTTTAAAGATCCATCGACGTGGTGCCACCTGGACGAGAAGACTGGAGATTCAGAAGATCGGAGCAGCCGCAACAAAGCGTGGGATGATGGTTGAAGACCGAAGGACTCAGATCGTTCGGTATAACTCTTCTACCCAGTTTGTAGTTTGTTAGTTTAGCTTCAATGGCAGATCCGGGTTAAAGTACGCGATAGCGCCAGTTGTAAAAGTTTTTGTTCCGCATTTGGCGTCTGTTAGACGACCGGGGCGCTACCGTGGACTTACAACCGGGAGAGACGAATGCTGTCTAACCGCCACTGCCTCCAAGTGCTTCGGGACTGCACCCAACTGCTATCTTTTTGCATGACTCCTTTGAGCCGTGGTAGGGTAGCAATCTAAGAACAGTGGGAACACACTCGAGGCGAAGCAGCAGTGGCAAGTCTGCGGACTATGCTGTACTCATGTCACCTGGGAATTGTTAACTGACGACGGGTATAATACCAACCAACAGTTCCCTGTGAGTCCTGTCTGGTGTACCTATAACCCAACGAGCACCTGTATACTATCTCCAGTACGACGTACTGATGGCTGTGGGATAGACCATCTTCCCCAACTGGGATAAGAAGTGTACACACAAGTCTACTCCGGAATATCGATGCCCTGTCTCGATAATCCTACGATTAGGGACCTGAAAAAGGATGTGCTTGTAGTGTACCCAGCCCCCACTAGTGTGACTTCCATCACACGCTGGTAGTCAAGCAAGATCCTAAGGGCTCTATCAATACGTACACACATATTAAGATAGATATAAACCAAGTAGCATACTACCATGTTTAGCAAGACTGGTAATATAACTGTGAATATCCCAAGCTTCCATTAAGTAATATACAAGCTAGTATGATACAATAATGGCCCCTAGAGCATATACACTAACAAGATCATCCATCGCCCATCTACATAGGTCAAGGAGCATACGCTAGTCTACTCTAGTATATCGATGCCCTGTCTCAATACACCTGCGACTAGGAACATTTGAAGGATGTGCTTAGCGACTACACTGTCCCCACTAGTATGATCTGCATCATATTCCTGGTAGTCAAGCACTCATCCTAAGGGCTTTATCAACATGTAACATAGAGACTATCAGAGTACATGTTAAGATAAAGAGCAACCAGATAGCATACTATCATGTCGAGCAAGAAAGTCCTCCATATATATGTCCAAGCATCGACCACAATATACATCGCATGTACAGTAATGGCCTCTAGGGCATACATATCACTAACATAAACTAGCTTGGATCTTCTTTCAAGACATCATTTTGGAGGCTAAGATGATGAGTTTTGTTTCTTGATTTTGATCTTTTGTGGAGGTATAAATCCAAACCCTAAACTCTAATTGTTGCTTAGTACTTCAAAACTAGCTTAATTAGATGTTAATTTAAAGCTTTAATATGCATGTTTTGAAATTCAAGATTGGTTTTTTGTAATCAAATTAGGGTTTTGTTTAGTGAAATGGTTAATCAAGATGTTTAGACTAATGAAAACTTAACCTACTTGCTAGATTTTTTATATGATATTTTACTAATTGTATAATTAGCTTAATTACAAACTAGACTTTTACTAAATCCTAATTAAGTGAGTTTAAAATTATAGTAAAGGTATGAATGGTTTAATCTTGCTATATTATGATGTTTGTAAATTCTAGTTTTGGTAAAAACTTGTAGTTTTGTGCTAAAATGATATAGGTTGCTTACTAGATTTCGGTAAGTTTTGGCGTGGGTTTCTTTTGACGTTGCGACGTTATTTATATTGGATTCCATGTTTATTAGTGTGTTGTTAATGTGTGATCGGTAAGATCAGGGTCTAGGCTTGGTAGTTGTGTCGCTTTGCGTTCCTAGCTAGGGTCGTGCCGATGTCTTTCGTGTCTTTGTGTAGCTTTTGCTCTTGAGTTGGTTTCGTAGTGTCTCTACGCGCGTTAGCCGTACGACGAACACTTGAGAGTATGTTTGGAGTTGGTGTGTCGGTCAAGCTTAGTTGGTACGTGTTATTGGTCGATTGCTAATATATACTTGTTATATTGTTATATGCTTTCAAGATCGCAAGCGGGGACTTCAGGCGCTGCGAAAAAGGGAAAGTGGGTTGTTGGCATTATTTAGCCAGGATGGTTGGTGAGTTGATTTAACATCTACAGGAGAATCGCCAGCATGACATTATGCGTCTGGGCTAGATTAAATGGTATGAGTATTTTTTAGATGTATACGGATATTGATTGTGCATGTGTACCTTTGTTACATATCTCATTTCCTATTGTGCATGGACTTACTATTAATGAGACACAACACCATTATTGACTGTTCATGTTTCAGGAGCACTAAGTGTATGCTACACACACACCATCGATAATTTCCATGACACGCACAACACCTATACATATGTGATATTGTATTGTTTAGGGACATTGAGACATGATCCTCATTTTCTTTGTGCATATGACATATAGCATACCTGTATACCTACATGCATACAAATATGCCTTGACATGCTTACATGATAGTTACCCACATAGCTATATGGTATTGTACCATTAGTGATTGGTATATACACATATGAGGCATAGCTACATGTGCATCTTGCTTACATACTTATACATATACCTGGAGGGTATTATATCATTATTGATAGGTAGATACACATATCTTACTATGCCAACATGGTTACGCATACCTGGCTATAGCTACATGTTCACCTTTATTTGATGTTGTATGGATTTGGAGAAATTAGGAACCACATGATATATATATATATATATATATATATATATATATATATATATATATTAACTTGTTGCAGTTAAATAGCGGTTTTTCCTTTATATCACATATTACTGTTTCATGTTGCATATATTACATTCATGTATTTCATATGATGTTCTCTGATATTTTTACTCCTAAGTATATATAACAGTGGATTGGGACACTGTTATATATATATACACACACACACACACACACATACACACACACACACACACACGCTGTTATATGAATATATATATATATATATATATATATATTAGTGGAATGGGACGCTAATATATATGTATTGATTCATGCAGTTATACTTATTCATTACTTGATGTTTTCTAGATTTGAGGACCATGGCTGTTTCATGAAATTATGCATTATTTGAAAAACCCGGTTCTCTTGATATGATATTTCTGCAGCCACCATGAGTTTCATCGGTTCTGATATATATATATATATATATATATATATATATATATATATATATCCCATGCTAGGAGGCGTCGTGGGCCGTGTGCGGGTACATGGTGGGGCCCGGAGGTACCCCGGGGAAAGAAAGGTATTTCGATGGACCACGCCAATGAGCCTGACAGGGGAACCATACCTACCGGTGACAGTATTTCTGACACGACGGTTATCGTGGGGATACCGACCGGTGTCATGTACGTATGGATACGTCAAATTTCGAGTGTCAGAGCTATGCACTCGAGTTTTCGGGATAGCGTATGATACGTACCTATCAGGAGGACCAGTCGTGGTGACAGCGCCTGATAGATCAGTATTTATGTATCGATGCTAGACACTTGTTTCATGATGTTTTTGGGTGTCGATGTTGGACACTCACTTTATATAAAACTTACTCGATACTAGATAATGGATATATGAGATTTATTTGATATTGTAAATTAAGGATATATGAGATTTACTTGATACTGTACATTAAGGATATATGAGATTTACTTGATACTGTACATTCATGATATATAAGATTTACTTGATACTGTACATTCAGGATATATGAGATTTACTTGATACTGTACATTCAGGATATATGAGACTTACAGGATATGAGGGCCAATTTAGGAGCTGATTTGAGGAAATTTGGGATTTAGATTATCTTGATGGACTTTGGTCCTGTCACGAGGTCAGGATTCCATGAGAATGACATGTTTCATTCCATACTCCTCATTTATTTTATATGCATTGCTTCATGTATTAGTAGTACCTGATAGAGTACCTTTCATGACTGTTGTATATACATATTGTCATATTATTGCTTCATGTATTAGTTGTATCTGATAGAGTACCTTTCATGACTGTTGCTTACATATGACCATTTATTGCTATCCGCTTGAATGTATTAGATTCGCGATGTACGTGCATACTTGTGATTACCTGCATATGTTATTTACTATTCACGAGTTGGCAACTCATCCCCGTTATGCCATAGTGTTTTGCAGGTTGTCCCTCAGGACAGTCGCGGCAGGCTTTTCATCTTTCGTATCATCTTTTGCAGCGGATACCGCTTCGGCTGACTGTGCGCAGTTTTGCTATAGGTGGGTTTTGCGGCTATTCGATTTTGTTTATTGTTATCTTTGTACCTTGTACTCTCCATCTACCACTTTGATGTATGACTTAGAGACTTGATGTGAGGACGATATTGTATGTTATTTTGTGACTTGGAGGTCTTATATGCAGTTTTTACTTATATCATCTTTTATTTATTCGCTACGGCGTCGTATATCTGTTGTGGTGGTTGTTTCCGCCTTTGGGCGTGGATTTTGCTCCCGTTGGGGATGCTTTACTTATATTTATGTTGTACCCATTTTTGGGATTAGTTTTTACAAAGGAGGTGCTGCCAAAATTTTTAAGAAACTAAATTGGACTTTAAAGAATTTGTACTCGAGATTTTCAAAAGTTTTAACAATGTTCTTATCACTTACTACTTTTGATGGTTTAGATTGCTGGGTTTTTCGGCTTACTTAAATTGCGTTACGCCTGGAGACGTTGCGTAGTTTAAGGGCCGTCACTTGCCAATTTCAGGTCGTGACAGATGGATATTTGAATCCGTTCGAATTTTCATCTTATGACACTTGCCAGTCATGTCTCAAAGGGAAAATGACCAAAACTCCGTTTAGTGGAACGGAGAAAGAGTTACAGAACTCTTGGGGCTGATACATAGTGATGTATGTGGTCCCATGTCTACACATGCCAGAAATGGTTCCTCGTACTTCATTACATCCACTGACGATCTCTCAAGATACGGACATGTGTTCCTGTTGAAACACAAGTCTGAAGCTTTTGAGAAATTCAAAGAATATAAGCATGAAGTAGAAAACCAAACTGGCAAAAGTATTAAGATCCTTCGATCAGATCGAGGAGGAGAATACTTGAGCAATGAGTTCCACGACTATATAAAAGAGAATAGGATTCTCTCTCAGTTTACTCCTCCGTATACACCACAGCACAACGGTGTATCGGAACGGAGGAATCGCACCCTATTAGATATGGTGCGCTCTATGATGAGTACTGCTGAGTTACCTATTTCCTTTTGGGGACATGCACTGGGAACAGCTGCAGACCTATTGAATATGGTTCCTACCAAATCTGTGCCAACCACTCCATATGAGATATGGAAAGCAAAGTGACCAAATCTTAATTATGTTAAGATATGGGGTTGTCCGGCATATGTAAAATCACAGAATTCGGACAAGCTCGGGGCAAGGTCTTTTCTGTGTGAGTTTATTGGATATCCCAAACATTCGCGCGGGTATATACTCTACCACACCGAGGAACAAAACGTTTTTGTTTCTCGGCATGCTACCTTTTTGGAAAAGGAATTTCTTGAAAAAGAAATTAGTGGCAAGGAGGTAGAACTGGAAGAAGTTCCATCTACACAAACTGCAACAGAAGATTTGGTGGAACCAGAGGATTCATTAGTTCCCGACGAACCCCAGCCTCTCCGCCAATCTAGTAGGGTTCCTCATCCACCTGAGAGATACTACGGTTTCCTCATTGATGGTGGGAGCAAGTTCTGCATCATGGAAGATGATGACCCGACTAGCTTCGAGCAGGCCATCATGAGTGGGGACTCTGTGAAATGGCTGGATGCAATACGATCTGAGATGGAATCCATGTACACCAACAAAGTATGGTCATTGGAAGTTCCTCCTGAAGGGGTAAAACCAATTGGGAGAAAATGGATCTTTAAGAATAAACTTGGTGTAAATGGAAAATTTGAGACTTTCAAAGCTAGACTTGTTGCAAAAGGTTTTCGGCAACGACCAGGTGTGGATTATGAGGAAACCTTTTCTCCAGTGGCTATGCTTAAGTCCATCGGGATCCTACTTGCCATTGTTGCATACCATGACTACGAAATCTGGCAATGGATGTTAAGACCGCCTTTCTAAATGGTGATTTAGAGGAGTGCGTGTACATGACTCAGCCAGAGGGCTTCGTAGATAGTGGGAGCAGCGGAAAGGTGTGCAAGCTGCTTAAATCCATCTACGGGTTGAAGCAGGCATCGCGGAGTTGGAACATCTATTTTGATGTGGTAGTCAAAGAGTTTGACTTCATCAAAAACGTAGATGAACCTTGTATATACAAGAAGGTGACAGAGAGTAAGGTTGTCTTCCTCGTAATGTACGTGGACGGCATACTCTTGATAGGAAATGATTTTCCTATGCTGCACCCGGTAATGCTCTTCTTATCACAAAGATTCTCAATGAAAGATCTAGGTGATGCCTCCTGCATCTTGCGGATTAAGATCTATAAAGATAGATCTAGACGGATACTGGGATTGTCCCAAGCCAGGTACATTGACACCATACTAAAGAGGTTTAGTATGGAAGAATCCAAGCGTGGGAATTCACCCACGATCTCTGGACTCACTCTCTCCAAAGAGATGTATCCTAAGACTAATTTGGAGAGAGCTCGCATGAAAGGGATACCCTATGCTTCGGCAGTAGGCTCTATCATGTACACGATGCTATGTACCAGACCCGATGTAGCATACTCACTAAGTGTAGTGAGTAGGTATTAAGCAGATCCAGGAGAGAGTCACTGGACAGCCGTGAAGAACATTCTCAAGTACTTGAGAAGGACTAAAGAGATGTTCTTGGTGTATGGTAACGGAGAACTCCAGGTGGAGTCCTCTACCGATTAGAGCTTCCAAAGTGATAAGGACGACTCTATGTCGCACTCGGGCTTTGTCTTTACCCTAAATGGAGGGGTGGTTTGTTGGAAGAGTTCCAAACAGGAAACCGTGGCAGACTCGACGATGGAGGCTGAATACACCGCTGCCAACGATGCTGCCAAAGAGGCTGTCTAGATGAAGAAGTTCATCACCGAACTTGGTGTGGTTCCATCCATTAAGCACCCAATACCAATGTATTGTGATAACAATGGAGCTGTGGCTTTGGCCAAGGAACCCAGGTCCCATCAGAGATCCATGCATATTCTGAGGCGGTATCACCTGATCCGGGAGATAGTTGATCGCCGGGAGATCGAGGTCAAGAGAGTTGTTACGAAGGACAACACTGTGGATCCACTCACGAAGGCCATACCCCAGATACTCTTTGAGAGACTCTTCGGGATGTTGGGTATGAGATACTACAACAGCTGGCCTTAGTGCAAGTGGGAGAATGTTAGTTATGTATATGCCCTAGAGGCCATTATTGCACATGTGATGTATATTATAGTGGATGCTTGGATATATATAGAGAGGACTTTCTTGCTCGATATGATAGTATGCTATCTGGTTGCTCTTTATCTTAACGTGTAGACTTGTATCGGAACAATGTCTGGCTCTTACATGTTGATAAAGCCCTTAGGATATGTACTTGATTACTGGGACTATGATGGAGATCATACTAGTGGGGACAGAGTAGTCAACGAGTACATCCTATAACTGTTCCTAGTCGAGGGTGTATCGAGACAGGGCATCGATACTCCAGAGTAGACTAGCATATACGCATCTTGACCCATTTGATGGGCGATGGATGATCCCACATCCATTGGTGTTCGACATCAAAGATGGTGTACGGGTGCTCAGTTGAGACTGGGTACACTGAACGGACTCGCCAAGAACTCCTAGATGGTATTATACCTATCGTCAGATAGCAGTTCTTCGGTGACACTGGTACAGGTTAGTCTGTAGACCCGAGATCGTCATAGAGTCTTGTGTGATTCCCACTGTTCATTGATTTCCATCTTACCACGTTCATGAGAACGTGCAAAACGGTGGCTTTTGGGTATAGCGCCGAATCACATGGAGGAAATGAGCGATAGGAGCGGTTTCGTCTCTCCCGGTATTAGGGGTAGATGTTGCGCTGTGTTTGATTGGCTATAACTGGAAGTCTCTGGCCAGGGCTGATATGGAGATTTACTGGTAAGTATTATCAGTAGTTTCTCGACCCGTTATGAGCCTAACATCGACACGACTTATCGGTTACTGGGGTTTGACGCTTGCCACCCCTAGACTAGATATGCGATATATCAGACGAAGAGACCGGACTGTACGGTAGTGTTACTGATTGGATTCGCAGGAGTATGTACAGTCTTGCTTGTTGATCTTCTGGTCGCTCAATACCCGGGTGGCTGTTACGTTTAGCTGACCGCTTGCAGCTTGTGGGTATTTGATATGATCATCACCTACTACCGGCGTATTGACGAGTCTTTAGAGTCCTACACAATGGTTTCCTGGCTTAGGAGAAATGGAGTAGGAGCACATATGTGATATGTGCGGGATCGAGATTAATACGAGTATGTGATACCGTATTCTATTCTCGCGATATATGATATCGGCCGGTTATAAGTGATATAGCCGGGTTATCGGATCAAGTGTTGATTCGATGAAATGATATAATATATATATATATTATATGCTTACTTAAGTATTTATTATTCTCACTTATAATACATTTAACATATATATGATATATGTTTATTGTACTGTTTTCTTTTGTTACATAAATATTATATATGTGATATATAATATTATGACATGCTTGGTTATAAATGCAGCTAGGGTTTATGAGAGTCAAACCACGCAAAAGTTAAGATTAGGATTTATATTTATCATTAAGTAATTCAAAGATTGTGGATTTTTGTCATGGTTGAAGCTTGTAGAAGCTTGTAGTCTTCTTTGACTTTGTCCACTCTTTTTGTCTAGCTTAAGATATTTATCAACCATACCTTTAACCATAGCTCATGGTTAAGTCTTTACAAGGGTTAAGGATGATATACTTGACCCATTGTTTCATTTCTAACCACACAACAATAATTCAACACTTGCTTCCTCTTCTTCATTGAAAAAAGCTTGCTCGATTTTTCATTTGTGATGAATCGATGTGAGAAATTAAATAATAAAGTGAGCAAAATTCCTACTTCATCCTCCTCCTCCACATTAGCCATATAGATTAGTGTGTTAGCTTCACTAATTCCATATTAGTGAAGAGAGAGCTTGAGTCCGTGTTTCCTCGACGTAGATCATCGTAAACTTTGAAGACTTCAAGCAAGGATGCATCGTACATCTTATGGAGCCTCTCAAGAGTCTGGGAGTTCATGAATCGCAGCGAAGGGACCACTACTCGGAGCTTTTGAAGTGAAGGAACGTACTACAAAGGTTGTAATCCCTATCACATAAATGTAAAGTTGTTTACATGCAAAGTTAACCCTAATTCTCTAGTTAAGATCTTGGTTAGGGTTTCATAGCACACCAAATTTTTATAATATGGCATTTGGGATGCCTCCCTAAACCTTGTGGTAGTGCTACGCAACCCTACAGCATGTTCCCGACGAGTCCGTCCGGTGTACTCATAACCCAATGAGCATATGTATACATCTTAGGTGAACCAACTAAGACCAATAGCTTGTGAGACCGGCCACCGCCCGTCGTCGGGGTCTCAATCCGTATACACTAGTCTACTCTTGGAGTATCGATGCCCAATCTCGAAACTCCTACGACCAGGGACACTTTAAGGATGTGCTTATAGACCACCCAACTCTCACGTATATGATCGCCATCACACTACTGGTAGTCAAGAAAGAATCTTATGGGCTCTATCAACATGTAATAGTGATCTGTAATGTCACCTGAAGCATGTACACGATGATAAAGACAAACCAGATAGCATACTATCATCTTGAGTAAGACTGTTCTACTGGTATAGGTCCTCAATCATTGCAATCACGTGCCTATGATCCAATAATTGACTTGAAGGAACTATAGCCAACAATACTCCGCTTCCATAGTCGAGTCAGCAACGGTTTCCTATTTGGAGCTCTTCTAAACAACCGCCCATCCATTGAGGGTAAAGACATGACCCGACATGGACTTAGAGTCATCCTTGTCACTATGGATGCTGGAGTCGGCGAAGGCCTCGATCTGGTGGACATCCCTACTGTACACCAAGAAAATCTCCTTAGTCCTTCTCAGGTACTTGAGAATGTGCTTCACTGTTATCCAGTGCTTCTCTCCTGGGTTTGACTGATACCGACTTACAATGCTCAGGGAATATGCTACATCTGGTCTGGTACACAACATCGCATACAATATAGAGCCTACCGCTGAAGCGTAGGGTATAATAGACATGCGAGCCCTTTCCAAATCAGTCTTGGGAGACATATCTTTGGAGAGGGTGATTCTGTGACAAGCCGGTAGATTACTGCGCTTAGAATCTTCAATACTGAATCGTTTCAGTATGGTGTCGATGTACCTTGACTGTGAGAGTACCAACATCCGTTTAGATCTGTCACGATAGATCTGGATCCCCAGAATGTAGGAGGCATCACCCAGGTCCTTCATGGAGAACCTCTATGACAAGAATCCCTTGACTAATTGTAGCATAGGAATGTCATTTTCTATCTAGAGAATGTCATATACGTACAAGACGAGGAATACCACACTTCTTGCTACAATTTTACTATATATGCATGGTTCATCTGGATTTTTTATAAAGTCGAACTCCTTGACCGTCTCATCAAAACAGATGTTCCAACTCCGCGATGCCTGCTTTAGTCCATAAATTGACTTAAGCAACTTGCACACTTTCCCGCTGCTCCTACTCTGAATGAAACCCTCCGGCTGATCCATATCGATCCATATCGATGCACTCTTCCAATATCCTCTGCGTAATAGAAAAGATACCCCCTGGAGTTCTTTGGGTATACCACAAACTTACACAATACTGAGCGTGCCTCAAGCTTGTTCGCATGCTGCTTTTTAACCAAAGCTGGACATCCCCATGTCTTAAGGTACTTAAGATAGGGTTTCTTCCCACTCCACATTTTATATGGTGTGGTAGGCACTGACTTAGTAGGAACCTTGTTCAAAAGATATGCAGCTGATGTAAGTCTACGGTAGCGCCCCGGCCGTCTGTCCCAAGTGGCTTATGACCTTGACTAGGTCAACAAACCATAAACCGCTAGTCAATTTCAACCCGTCATTATTCTGGACTGTATTAAACCCACCCGTACGTGCCCTTGACTAGGTCAACAAGGTCGCAAGACTGTCCTAACCAATCCCATTTATGCAACAAACAAGCACCACTTAGCAACCGAACACTACATCTTGACTAGGTCAACAAACGCAGCACGAATACTAAATAATACCCGTAAGAAATGACGGAGGGCTACGACTGGTTTTTGGAGAAAATCCTTTAGCGTAATGAACTTGATATCGTTGAAGGAACTGCATAGCTTTTTATAAAAATATTGTGGCGAAAACCTTTGCTAAAGAGGTCACTCCCGGTGAGGGGATCTCGGCTCTTTCCCCGTAGAATGAAGTGCAGGATATTCCAACTGAATACCACGATACAAAGCAAAAAGTAATCAACTATAGTGAAGTTATTGCCCTGACGCAAACTTCTGTCCAAGGGGTCATTCCCGGTGAAGGGATCTCGGCCCTTGCCTCGTCGACTGAGGTGCTGGATATTCATAACCGAATACCACTCTGCAAAACAAAAGAGAATGTCCTTGCAATAACAACTTTTTTTGAAAAATGTTCCAACAACATCAGAATAGGTTTGTTTAGCTTGTATTGATCCGAATCAATGCAGTTCTATCAATTGATCACACCACAAAAGAACGAAAATATGATGTACGTATATGCCATCCGCATTCGCCACTGGGTCCCGTCATCACCCGTTAGGTTACTTAACTAACGACAGAGCGGGGACTGGACTAGCGCGGGTGTAAAACATATACAACGTCTACTAGTATATATATCAATATATAGTAATCGCTCAAGGCGTGATAAAATGCAACATCACAGAAATGTAAAAAGCATCACAGAACAATACAGATAATCTGGGATCCTCGGGTTTCATAGAGCCGCTACTGAAACCCGACGTTCCCCTGGTCGTGTGGATAGCCTGTACACTGAAATCCTAGACCCCTACCGGCGCGGCAAGTTACCCGCCAAAACCTGAAGCGAGGCAGCCCCCTTCAACAAAGTGAATGGACCCCCCAACACTTCACGGAATCCGGTAACTTGAGCACCCTTCCTTGGGTCAACCTGTACCCCCTACGAATGCGGCGAATAGCCTGCCAATTCTAGAGTGAAGCCCCCTCCGTCTCAAAGCCATGAGATGCGGGCCCGTTTTCCTCTAGAACCCGGCTATCCGTGCACCCCACCTTAGGGTAATCCTAGTACAGAAAGTAAAATATATACAACGGGTACATCGACCTCAGCCCGGTCGTGCCCCAAAAGAATAATATACAAACAGGCAGTGACGACAATCCATATGTCGGACGCTCTCCCCGCTATATCAAATGTACAAATAATACCAAACTGTACTACCATTGAATCCAAGCTATCCACCACGACAAATCCGCAACATCACAGCACAACACAGAACATCAACGTGAATGTCACGTTCGCAAATCCGTCTAAAGGGTCTATAACGATTAGACAAGGTTTACCGCTTGAATGATATTCACGGTCACAGATATAATGCAAGTACTGCGAACTAACATATTTAAAATTTTCGATCGACAAAATTTCCCGAAGTGGGCACCAAGTACAATTCCCAGTACTCAAAATAATCTGGGCCAAAACAGAAATTACCAGAAACCCGAATTCCAACTCGGAGACCACTGCAGAAAGTTTGGTGCAATGATGCTATAGGGGTGCGGCGGAACCGCGGCCAAAACAAGGGTATTTCCGCGGTTCCGCGACGCTACAGTGTGATCACTTCACCAAATTTCAGTTGTGGTCTTAGAAAAGCCTGCCTGATTTTATGCAATACTCAAAATAATTTTTCGACGGCAACAAAAATTCGACAGAAACTTCGTTTTTGAAATTGCTGTTTCGGAAATTTTGTTCGATCGAAGTTCTAAATACGTTAGAGCAAGCTAGTAAAGGTTAATGGCATGGCTCCGATACCATGTAAGTCTATGGTAGTTCCCCGACCGTCTGTCCGAGGCCAAAATGCGGAAACGAAAACTTTTTCAAAACATGAAATCAGCGCTATCGTACACTTTAAATCCGAATCGAACCATTAACCTATAACTAGCAAACAAGAGAAAGGTTGGAAAGGCTATACCGATCGATCCGTGTCCTTCGTTCTTTGGCTACCATCCCAAGCTCCTCACGGCATCTCCGGTCTCGATCTCCTCGTTGGAAAGGACACCACATCATCGAGTCTTTTTACGGGCTCCCGCTTCATCCGAAGCAACTCGGGCACGAAGTTCGCTAGCCGACGTGTCCAAGGTGAAGTAGAGAATGTTTGTGACCACTTTTTCTCTTGCATCCATTGTATGGATGGAGGTTGAACGTGAAGCCATCAATGGAGATTGTGAGCTAGAGGAAAAAGAAGAAGAGGAGACATTTTCTTTCTTTTGTTATGCTATTAAAAATGAGAGTGAGAATGAAAAATCCAAGACCCAACTCAATACAATGGCTGCCCTTCTCTCTCTTTTCTCATCATATCAACACAAATCAATCACATAATGTGACATATGCACAATAAAAGAGACCAGGATTCACTAATGAAGTCTATGTCACATTAAATGCACAAAATGATGATTTAAGCTCACAATTTCCATTTGTAAACATTAACCCAAATGTTTACAACAATAAAAAGGTACGGCAACATCTAAAGTAAACTCATGACGGATCACAACGATACCCTTCACCTGTATATACATACCTGCATCCGCATTCCGACTGAATGCGAATGCGATGAGACTAAAGTAATCCAACAAATCTAATACTAGGATCTGGATTAAACCAAAGCCCACTAGTATGATCCGCCCGATCATGATCCGTGTACTACTGCACGTATATGATCTCCCTGCCATATAACATACGGCCTCTACGACATTTCGCCCGAAACTTGAGAAACTGTCTGTGGGGGACTCTAAAGACTCTTCAATACTTTGGCTGTGGATTTAACCACTAGCACGTCAGTGGTACTAGCTGTACGTAACGGGCTACCAGGTATTGACCAAAAGGAAGGTCGATGAGCGAACTCATCCTGACACCCTACTGAGCCCGTCAGTGACAATATCCGTACAGTCCGGTCCGTTCGTCTATGAGCATCGCATGGCGGGCCTAGGGGGTTGGTAAAATTCAGACCCCCAAAAGCGGTACAAGTCGTGTCGGAGTGTAGCCCAGAACACCCTGAGATACTACTGGAATACCTAACAATAAATATCCTGCCTTTTCAAAGGACTTCGTGTAATAGCTCTCCTAGACACAGCGTGATCTCACCCCCAATACCGGGAGAGACGAAACCACTGCCGATTCGCTCACTGCCTCCATGTGGCTCGGGACTGTACCCAACTAAAACCTGTTTGCACGACTCCTTTGAGCCGTGGTAGGGTAGTAATCAAAGCACAGTGGGAACTCACACGAGACAAATGACGATCTCAGGTCGATGAACTAACCTGTACACATGTCACCACGGAACTGCTATCTGACGTCAGGTATAATACCAACTAGCATGTTCCCGGCGAGTCCTGTCCGGTGTACTCATAACCCAATGAGCACCTGTATACATCTTAGGTGATCCAACTGACACCAACGGCTTATGAGATCGGCCACCGCCCCTCGTCGGGGTCTCAACTGTATACACTGGTCTACTAATGGAGTATCGATGCCCAGTCTTGAAACTCCCACGACTAGGGACCACTTTAAGGATGTGCTTATAGACCCCAGCTCCCACGTATATGATCGCCATCATACTGCTGGCAGTCAAGAAAGAATCCTAAGGGCTCTATCAACGTGTAATAGCGACCTGTAAGGTCACCTAAGGCAGTACACGATGATAAAGATAAACCAGATAGCATACTATCATCTTGAGTAAGACTGTCCTACCGGTATAGGTCCTCCCTCAATCATTGCAATCGCGTGCCTGCGATCCAATAATTGATTTTGAGGGCACTATATCCAACAATCTCCCACTTGCACTCAAGGCTAATTATTGCGATGTCGCATACTCACAGCCCGTGTGATACCGAACACCCAACTCTTCTACTAATCAGTTTCACAAAGCCCGTTTGCGAAAATATTGCATTCGAGGAATAGCCTCAGTAAGTGGATCCGCCCTTATGTTTCCTTCTATGTTCTCTCTTTATCTCAAGTTCGCGGAGAAAGCCATCTCTCGAAATGAGCAATACTTGTCTTAGAATCTGGATATCTGATGGGACCTAGTTCATAAATGAACTCCAAATCCAAACTTCTTAGACCGTATAGTCAACTGAACTTAATCAGTATCCTGCGCCACACCTCCCTCGGTATCGGCTTGGACCACCTGTCTAAAATACCGCCCCTCGTCAGAGGGAAAACTATAACTCTGACAGCCACTCTGTCATTCAGGTCACCTTGGAAGCCTGGAATTATAACTGTCTCCCGAAGGAGGCTGCCGTTATCATTTCCCTAGAACATCCACATATGTTCTAAAACTGCTTCCGAACGTTTCTCCAGGATAGGATTAATATCACCTTATTGCATCTTGTGCAAAAAACAACGTCTGGTGTGGTACTTGACATCTCATGATTGACTCAATTACCTAAGCATGTGATCTGCCTATCATGCACATCCCTTTCCCCTTTAGTCTGTAAGACACCTTTAGAGAGGGTGACTCCATCACCTACAGGTACACAACCGTGCCAGGAGTCGTCCATTCTAAAACACCTTTAGAATGCTGTCTATATACCCAGATTAGGAAACTACCCAAAACTAGATCTAAAATCATAGATCTAGTAACCAGAATGTCTGATATAATATCCATACCCTATGTGGAGAAACCATTGTGTGACAACCAAAGTATAACCAATCGTAGTATACGAATTTCACTTCCTACTCTGTGTATGTCATCCAAATACCAGGACATCACACCCTGCTACTTTCTTAACAGATCCATCCCCTATTCTAATGAAGTCAAACCTATGACTGTCACATCAGAAATAGATGATCTATCTCTGCTATATTTGCTTTAGTCCATAAATAGACATAAGCTACTTGTCCACTTTGCTTCCGTTGCTCCCACTGACTACGACAACCCTCCGGCTGAGTCATATACACGTACACTTTTAAAGCTAGTTTAGAATGACGCGATACTCATCCTCCTGCCGGGTCTCATAGTCTGGAACAACAGCAATGGCAAGTCCGGGTAAACAAGAACCTCCCTGTCACCGTGCTTGAGGCTACCGGGGTACCTCTCGTGTGCCTGAGGTTACCCACCATATCTGCGGAGTGGCCAATGGAATGTCAAACCAGATTGAATCTGTAGGTCCTATTAAATTTTCAGTAATCGTTTGCGATTCTGGAATCACTTCCAGTTCTACCATACTCCCTCTTCTGTTTTCTGAAAAAATCCATTTTTATCAAAACTGTGGAGAGTCAAGAACAATATCACTATTGATCTTCCAGATGGTAGAAAGTCAACCCTCGTCATACCCCGGGTCAACCCACAAACAGCCATTACAGAAACGTGCCTTGAGTTATCCAGAGTCTGGTTTTAAGCATAAGCCAGACAACTCCCCGTACCTTTAACATTGTTAAGTTATGAACTATTCTATATCCAATATAGAAACAGAGGCACTGATTTAATTGGAACCAGATTTAAATCATGCAGCTTTCTCCAGTGCATGTCAACTAAATGGAGAGAGGCCGATCAGCATTACTCAACTTTGGAGTGCTTCCAATTATAAGTAACCTGAAAGCGAAGCAAGTTCTCTTAATCATTACTATTAAGTGAATACCATACACAAGTATCTACATTTTTGATCACCTTAAAGAATCCTGATATTTGCAATACCTGGTTCTCTACTTTATTCATATACCTATAACTTCTCAAAACATAGACCCTGCATTTCAGCGAAACACATGTCTAAGAACTAGAGAAGTCACAACTAAACAGAATATAGTACGGTACCAACCCCTCTGTCCTCATGGACACTGGACAACATACAATACTCTGTATAAGTTCCCTAAGTCTAATAACTTATTCCCTATGGGTCGTAGGTTGAAAACTGTACTTATGGTTAAGAAGAATTACACCGCTGTTTAATGCTCCTTACCTAACCATCTACTGATATAGGTAAATGTCATAGACATAATTTCAAAAAGTTATATCTCACATTATAAAAATAAACGTACAGATATATCAATTTGAAATTGGTTCATAACAACGGATATTCAAAACCAAATATTTTCCGTCCGGCAAAACAACCCAGGCGATTTCCTCAAATATCACCAATTACAACGAATCCCTATATAATGAGGATGATCACCCAATTCAAAATAACTTACTCCCACTCATCATCTGTAAAACCATACAGATGTGAGAATCAAACCTGGTAAATACATACCCTGGAGCAAGGGCTAATTGAGAAATCAGTTTTCTTTTAACAATGCACAGTGAAACTGAAACATGAAAATGTTTCGTAGGGGTTTCCGGGTATTCCTAGTAATGCCTCTTCCATTATCAAATTCACAACTGTAACCGTATATTTCTTTGCCATCTCTCCCAATCCCTTTATATGTCTTTAGTCATTACCTTCTGTACACCCCTTTAGGCCAAATGGTTTTCTTCCATCCCTACCATTCGGCACCAGCCTATGGTCTGGAAGAAGACTATCCAATAAGCATAATGGGTGTACTCTCCTAATCCTAGGAGTACACATAACCTGAGAGAAAGTGAAGATAAAAGACAACTGAATAAAACCTTATTCCTGTTTCTCCTGAACCAGAATCCATCCCCGCACTGGAACAAGTTCCTTCGAGTTCGTATATAACCATACGATGGAGTATCCAAGTAGCTGTGGATCTTCGTAGTGATACGGAGTGTTCTGGAGAAATACAAAGGTGATGTAGGATTGGCGATGAAATACTTGGTTTGGTCGTGAATAGCAGTCGCAGCTTAGTTTGCCCTCTTTCTAATACCTTTATATGTCTTAACCTATTACCTTCTGTACACCATCATTAATCTAATTGGTTTTCTTCATTCCCCACCGTTCGACACCTGCCTATGGTTTGGAAGAAGACTATCTAATTAGCATAATAGGTGTACCGTCCTAATCCAAGGAGCACTCGCAACCTGAGAGAAGGTAAAAGGAAAGGACAACTGAATAGTCCTATTCATTTTCTCCAGAACCGGAAACCATCCTCGAATCTGGAACACGTTCCTTCGAGTTCGTATATAACTATATGATGGTTTTATCCAATGGAAGTGGATGTTCGTAGTAATACAGGGTGTTCTGGAGAAAAGGGTAAAAGTAGGAGTGGCAATGAGGTATGCAACTCAGACAATCCAAAAGCCAGTGTTTAAGAAGGTTCGGTTAACTTGGTCACTGAGTCATAGTCAAGGGTCGGGTCATGGTCGCTGCTAAGGAGAGAGAGAGAAAAGAAACACTCTGCGTGCACTCTAACCTATATCAGAATGGTTATCAATTAATATAATCAGGAAACCTTCCACTGTAACCTCAAATTCTCCTCCAAACCTGAAAGAAGAATTAGTCGGGATCACCCGAGGAGTAAACCAACTCATCAGTGGGAATCGGGATCCAACTATCATCGTATGATAACGTGACGGAATCCACTCACGTTATCGCACTCCAGAAGGTATGCGCATATCTGGTAAGTTTCAGTTTCTTTAGAAACTCCCGATGTGATTTTTTACCCCAAGCGGCTTATGACCTTGACTAGGTCAACAAACCATAAACCGCTAGTCAAGTTCAACCCGTCATTATTCTGGACTGCATTAAACCCACCCGTACGTGCCCTTGACTAGGTCAACAAGGCCGCACGACTGTCCTAACCAATCCTATTTATGCAACAAACAAGCACCACTTAGCTACCGAACACTACGTCTTGACTAGGTCAACAAACGCAACACGAATACTAAATAATACCCGTAAGAAATGACGGAGGGCTACGACTGGTTTTTGGCGAAAAACCTTTAACGTAATGAACTTGATATCGTTGAAGGAACTGCATAGATTTTTATAAAAATATAGTGGCTAAAACCTTTGCTAAAGAGGTCAATCCCGGTGAAGGGATCTCGGCTCATTCCCCATAGAATGAGGTGCAGGATATTCCAACTGAATACCACGATGCAAAGCAAAAAGTAATCGACTATAGTGAAATTATTACCCTGATGCAAACTTCTGTCCAAGGGGTCATTCCCGGTGAAGGGATTTCGGCCCTTGCCTCGTCGACTGAGGTGCTGGATATTCATAACCGAATACCACTATGCAAAACAAAAGAGAACGTCCTTGCAATAACAGCTTTTTTCGAAAAATGTTCCAACAACATCAGAATAGGTTTGTTTAGCTTGCATTGATCCGAATCAATGCAATCCCATCAATTGATCACACCACAAAAGAACGAAAATATGATCTACGTATATGCCATCCGCATTCGCCACTGGGTCCCGTCATCACCCGTTAGGTAACTTAACTAACGACAGAGAGGGGACTGGACTAGCGCGGATGTAAACCATATACAACATCTACTAGTATATATATCAATATATAATAATCGCTCAAGGCGTGATAAAATGCAACATCACAGAAATGTAATAAGCATCACACAACAATACAGATAATCTGGTATCCCCGGGTTTCATAAAGCCGCTACTGAAACCCGACGTTCCCCTGGTCGTGTGGATAGCCTGTGCAATGAAATCCTTGACCCCTACGGGCGCGGTAAGTTACCCGCCAAAACCCGAAGCGAGGCAGCCCCTTTCAACAAAGTGAATGGACCACCCAGCACTTCACAGAATCCGGTAACTTGAGCACCCCCTCCTTGGGTCAACTTGTACCCATTACGAGTGCGGCGAATAGCCCGCCAATTCTAGAGTGAAGTGTTTATATCATAATTTTGCATTATTATATTCCCCATTCTTATTCATTTTACAAATAAACAGGTGCTTTTGACCCATGTCTGCTACATAGTTGCAGGTTACAGGTTCTCGGAACAAAAACAGTGAAAAAGATAAAAAGACGATACAAAAGTGAGACTACGACCAACAAATGGAAGAATCTTGACCAAGCCTACAGTTGAAGAATAAACGAAGATCAGTGAACAAGTTCACAAAGTACAAAGGCAGCGCAAGATTCAAGACTTCGACACGAAGCAAACGGTAAAGTCCACGATATTGTTCACTGTGGAAATCTGGAAGAAAAATAGAAGACCATCTGAGAAACCAAGTAAAGGAAATAAAAGAAACAAAGCAACAGAACATGCCCTGAAAATCTCAGCCTTTGATGCCCCTATACGGCCGCGGATCCACGGCCAAACCTGCCTTATGGTCGGGGTTCAGCGGCCATTAGAAGCGCATGACAGTGGAAAAACGTGGCACGTGCATCGCCCGTGTCGGTGGAAAATTTCTATGGTCGCTGGCGGTGCGTTGACTAGTTCTTTTCTTAGGGGGTAAACTTGTAATTGCAGACGTGAATCAATTGTAACCCTAGGGTTTCTATGATCTATAAATAGAAACCCTAAACCTCTTTTTGAGCTATGCCTTTTCTTGTGCCTCATTTCATTTTATCAAAATTCAGATCTGTAAATTTCTGCAATGTATGAAGAGTGCATCAAATAAAAATTAGAGTAAGTTTTCTTTATCTTGCCTTACTTAAATTTATTTTCCTGCCCTAGTATAGATTTATTTTCCTGCCCTAGTATAGATTTTATTTATCTGCCCTAGTTATAACTTTTTATTATTTACCCTAGTTTAGGTAATTAGGTTTTTAGTGATAATCGATTCGACAACAATCGGAAATAACTCGTTAGAACAATTAGAGAATACACAAAATCCCTGTGGACCGAGCCGTACTCACCGGCTAGCTACCAAAGCACGCCGTTCTTGAATGCGGTTAAATAATTCTTTGATCTAAAATTCTCTTTCAATCAAATGGAGCCGTTGCCGGGGATGGCGTTGTTATTCTCTTTTTGTAATTTCGGGTTAAGGTAAATTGAAAAATCATAAAAAAACTGAAAAATAAAAATATTAAAAAAATTTGTCATCTTGTTATTTTGTGAAGGGTATTTTCGTTTGAATTTTGCAGGATCGAAGAACAAACTCAGATCTAGAAAAATCCAGAGAGCAAAACAGAAAACGGTAGATCTGAACGACAGAGGAAAATCATAAAAGTGGAGCAGAAGAAATCCCGGGAATCGAACCGCCTCCGCCACCGCGTTTCCGCCGCAAAAAGTCGTTCTTGCCGCGCTTCCGCCGCAGGGAGGTGACGTCATCACCTTAAAAAAAAATCCTCCACGACCGCGTTTCCGCCGCAAAACTGCGCTTGCCACCGCGGTGCTCTCGGCGGTTCTTCAAAAAAAAAATCACTGTAAGTTCTCTCTCCTTCTCTGAACCCCTGATATCTCCTCTATAAAATTTGCCTGCAGGATTCTTTGCGCTAAAAATCTCTCCCCCTTCCAATAATTGATCTTATGCAGGATTCTTTGCGCCGCACTAATTTTTTTTGAATGCAAGTGGTTGTTTACTGTTTTGCATATTTAATCGGACTTTAAGGGGCTTGAGACCAATCCAGATTGGGTGGGGATTTCATCACCCTTCCCAGGACCCCAGAAATCACATAAGGCATATGCATTGACCATCACTTAATAAAAAAGATTTGACTCAGCCCTAAGGACTTCGCGCTCAATAGGACAGAGGACTAGTTGTAGGCATCGACCGTTTATCCTAACCTGACTTTGTGGTGTCTAGGCAAGTGTGTCTAAGGCGAGTGGTTACTTAATTAGGGCCACTACATGTAGTGGAGAGCCTCCCACTCACCTGGCAATTACCTGGCCGCAATTGGCGGTGAAGAGGCGGTTTGAGGTCCTATTTCTAGCCCTTTGGAACAGTTAGGAGCTGTCTAGCTGACCTAGGTGACCCTAGATCTAGGCCTAATTGTGGATTTGTGGTTGATTGCATTTGTGTAAAAGCCTTTTATCGAAAATATTTTTTTGCAAAAAACTCCATATAAAAACACAAAAAGAAAAAAAGGAAAATTTTTTTTACAAAAAAACTTGCAACTTGTCGCTATGAAATCCGTGCACCTCACTTCCACCCAGATTCTTTTTCTTCTCTTTCCTACATCATGGGTACCCCACCTCATAAAACTCTTGCCGACCTTTGGTATCCTGAACTAAACTTTACTTCTTACGCGAATTGTTTTGGTCGAATTACGGACAACCCCTCCATGCCCAAAATTTCGTTGAAAGATCGAATAGAAGCGTCTAGGAGAAATAGTTCGACTCCACAATCCACTTTGTATCAACCATTTCAATCTTCGCCACCATCTTATGTTGATACCCCTTTTTCGAGTCCTGTTGTAACTCCGAAACCCATGTCTATCGCTGAACACATTGAACAATCTCGTAACCGATCTTTCACTACTTTCAACACTTCCAGTTCTTGGGATCAACAAGTCCATTCACCTTTTTGTCCAAATGTTGATCCTACTCCTGTCCAACCATTCAATTCATACCAGTCCTACCCGACTTCTACACCTTCCCTAGACATTGCTTCTACACAACCATTTGAGAGTTTCATGTATCCAAACAACTTCGAATCTTTTATTGAAACCCCTTCACAGCCCATGTCTAGTCTGGAACAGTCGTTAGAAGCGTATATTGTAGCAACAAACCGACAGAGAAGGAATTTGGATGCGTCCATTGCTGCCCTTATGCAACCTAGTGAACCGGTAGCTAGTTTCCAACTAGCTCCAAAAATTCCAATGAATGATGAGGCGGTTGGACAGAGTGAGAATTTGAGTGGTAAGAGTGAGTTCTACACACTTCCAAATCAAACCTACCCATACCCAGTTGAATCCCACAACTCCGGTTTTCAAACAAGTGACCCAAATGATTCACTAGTAAAAAATAAAACTTTTAATGAGTTGTGCGACTTTGTAGTGCTTGATTTTCCAGATTGTGAAGGGCCCCTTTTGAGTGAAACCATAACAAATCCTTTCAATCTCTACACCTCCAATCTAGAACCTGAATTGATAAATATCCATGCTTTTGATGAGTTGTCTAAAAAAATTGATTTTCACTTGATTGAGTATATAAACACCGGGAATATTTTGGATGATGAACCCGTAGATTTGACTGAAATTTTATCTCCAATTCATCATCCCGAGTCATTAAATGTTTCTCCCGAATCTCATATGCGTCTTGATTTTAATGATAATTGCATGGATAGGATAACTTTTGAGGTGAATTATGAGGATAGTATTGAGGAAAGTATTGAGGATAGTATTGAGGATGAACCATTTTTGTTTGATGTGTCGGATTTTCCAATTCATCCTCCTGAACCTTTAACTGTTATACTTCCTAAATCACCCTTCATCATTTCCATCATTCCGACCACACAAAAGATCACGCTGGAGGACTGTGAGCTTGAAAGATTTCTCTTCAATCACAGCAGTTTGGACGCCACTAGTGCGTTCCTCTTTGAATCTGACACAGTTCTCACAGACTATAACGATTACGAGTGCTTCACTTTTTCGGACGATTTTGAAGACTCACCACTCGAGTTTGAGTCCTTTGAATTTTCGGATGAGTTAGTTGAACCATCAGACTCGGTTGCTTATAGTCATTTCGAACCATTGATGGAATCCTTCAAGTTCGAGACAGATTACTTATGTGAGAATAAGACTATCCCTAAATCACTCCCTTTCGTCCTTCGTATCGTTTCGACCGAGCAAGAATTCGTCGCGTTTCCATTTTCAATGGATGGTTTACCAAGTTCGACGTACCCATGTTTTCTTGCGAATCTTAAGGGATTTGACCTCATTTCTCGACGGGTTGATAGATTAGCACAATCGCTTTTAACACACCGGTCTTCACAATTTTTGCTAATTTATTCACTCAATTTACACCCTCAAGTTCGTACTACACTTCTTTCTCTTTTCCGCCATTCTCCTCCTCAACCGAGACCATATTCTACCCTTCTTCCCATACGGTCTCGTGTGTTTCTCAACTTCTTTCTCCACACTCCATTCTTCCACCAACCCTACCATTATCACGATAGAATTTTTGAATGGTTGGTGCTAACCTTTGGTCTCTGTAAGGCCTTGTATAGTTTGATTTTTCTCCTCCCTAACTCTGAACTTTAATGCTTAAAATAGTGGAAACACTGTCTCACTTATGTTTGGGGGGACCTTTTTATATATATTTTGTTTTTTTAAAACAAAAATCCATAAAAATTATAAAAAATAAAAAAATAAAAAAAATTATAAAAAAAATAAACAGGGGAGTGCCGACATTTTGACCCTCTTGGTGTAGCCTGACAGTGAGGACACTGTCAAGTTTAAGTTTGGGGGTATGCTCGGTAAGCCTTCTTCCTTCGCATTCATATGTATATTTTTGCATTTGCATACTTATTTTAAAAACCCATAAAAATTAAAAAATTAAAAAATTAAAAAAAATTAAAGTATTCGATTTTGGCCATAATTGACTTGAGTTTGACAAATATGTTAACTGGCTAGGAACAACTAGATCCTAGACTTAGTAAATTAAAATCTCTAAAAATAACCTTTTTTAAAATTTAACGGTAGAAAGTATATGTTTTTGTAGTTTATTTAGAAATAGGCAAATTTGAGTTGACTTCTTGTGCTAAGTTAAAACAAGGGAAAAGTATTGATATCTTTATTAAAGTATAAGTTTGAAAAATAATTCCTAAAATTAAGTTTAAATTCTGAAAATATATATACCCGACAAATTGCACAAACACGAACCTTGAAAATTGGAATAGTAGAAGAGACCTTGAAATGCTCTTGTCTAAAGTCCTTAGTACGAAGAAAAATAAAAATACAAGTGTGAATAAAGAGATAAAAAAAAATGAACACTGGTTTTTGTAATTACTTAAGGCTGCATTAATAGAAAAAAATATTTAGCAAGGGTGCTTCATCACCTAGTGCCTTAGACCAACTGGTTTGGGATTCACTACTAAAAGCCTTAGGGATTACAAGACTAGGAATTATGTTTTAAAGTGCAAACACATTTTGTAATCGGTCGTTGGTACCTCAAGAAGTATTAACGGTCGCATGAAGGATGTGTGAGCAATTTCATCTAAAAATTCTTTGGACGATGGACAAGAGTATAATAGCTTGATTTGAATTTCCATGTGTAGGGGTGATATACACACACACGTATGGGTATGTGATTGGGGTTTAGATAAGAGATAGGAATGAAGAATATGACTTATATCTTTAATAGAGATGATAAAAATTCCTATGTTGAGATGGAACCCTAGAAGGAAAACTCAAAAGATGCCAAAAGCTATGTAAATTCACAAGAATATATATAATCTTAAGTTAAATGATAAGGAAGCGTGAAAAGATACGGGTAGATAATTTATGAGCTGAAGATAATAGAATTCCTTGTTGGAAAACCTAATTTGAGAATAAAAGTCGATGAGCCGAATTGATAGGATTTTGTGGGTAGTATCCGCTGAAAACCCTCAGGAGACAACACTCCTCCTACTAGGGACTCCTAGAGGTTTAACGGCTTGTTGCACGAGCTCAGTGCAATCGCGTTTCCCTACGAAAGTGAGGCAAGATCTTTTTCAAGAATAATACTAGGTTTGCTCGAGGACGAGCAAAAGATAATTTTGGGGGTATTTGTTCATATAATAATTTTGCACTATTATATTCCCCATTCTTATTCATTTTACAAATAAACAGGTGTTTTTGACCCATGTCTGCTACATAGTTGCAGGTTACAGGTTCTCGGAACAAAAACAGTGAAAATGATAAAAAGACGATACAAAAGTAAGACTACGACCAACAAATGGAAGAATCTTGATCAAGCCTACAGTTGAAGAATAAATGAAGATCAGTGAACAAGTTCACAAAGTACAAAGGCAGCGCAAGATTCAAGACTTCGACATGAAGCAAACGGTAAAGTCCACGATATTGTTCACTGTGGAAATCTGGAAGAAAAATAGAAGACCGTCTGAGAAACCAAGTAAAAGGAATAGAAGAAACAAAGCAACAGAACATGCCCTGAAAATCTCAGCCTTTGATGCCCCTATACGGCCGCGGATCCGCGGCCAAACCTGCCTTATGGCCGCGGTTCCGCGGCCATTAGAAGCGCGTAACGGCGGAAAAACGTGGCACGTGCATCGCCAGTGTCGGTGGAAAATTTCTATAGTCACTGGCGGTGCGTTGACTAGTTCTTTTCTTAGGGGGTAAACTTGTAGTTGCAGACGTGAATCAATTGTAACCCTAGGATTTCTATGATCTATAAATAGAAATCTTAAACCTCTTTTTGAGGTATGCCTCTTCTTGTGCCTCATTTCATTTTATCAAAATTCGGATCTGTAAATTTCTGCAATGTATGAAGAGTGCATCAAATAAAAATTAGAGTAAGTTTTCTTTATCTTGCCCTAGTTAAATTTATTTTCCCGCCCTAGTATAGATTTATTTTCCTGCCCTAGTATAGATTTTATTTATCTTTCCTAGTTATAACTTTTAATTATTTGCCCTAGTTTAGGTAATTAGGTTTTTAGTGATAATCGATTCGACAACAATCGGAATTAACTCGTTAGAACATTTAGAGAATACAAAAAATCCCTATGGACCGACCCGTACTCACCGGCTAGCTACCAAGTGACGCCGTTCTTGATTACGGTTAAATAATTCTTTGATCTAAAAATCTCTTTCAATCATGAAGCCCCCTCCGTCTCAAAGCCATCAGATGCGGGCCCGTTGCCCTCTAGAACCCGGCTATCCGTGCACCCCTCCTTGGGGTAATCCTAGTACAGAAAGTAAAATATATACAACGGGTACATCGACCTCAGCCCGGTCGTGCCCCATAAGAATAATATACAAACAGGCAGTGACGGCAGTCCACATGTCGGACGCTCGCCCCGCAATATCAAATGTACAAATAATATCAAACTGTACTACCATTGCATCCAGGCTATCCACCACGATAAATCCGCAACATCACAGCACAACACAGAACATCAACGTGAATGTCACGCTCGCAAATCTGTCTAAAGGGACTATAGCGATTAGACAAGATTTACCGCTCGAATGACATTCACGGTCACAGATATAATGTAAGTACTGCGAACTAACATATTTAAAATTTTCGATCGACAAAATTTCCCGAAGTGAGCCCCATGTACAATTCCCAGTACTCAAAATAATCTGGGCCGAAACAGAAATTACCAGAAACCCCAATTCCAACTCAGAGACCACTTCAGAAAGTTTGGTGCATTGATGCTATAGGAGTGTGGCGGAACCGCGGCCAAAATAAGGGTATTGCCGCTGTTCCACGGCGCTACAGTGTGATCACTTCACCAAATTTCAGCTGTGGTCTTAGAAAAGCCTGCCTGATTTTCTGCAATACTCAAAATAATTTTTCGACGACAAAAAAAATTCGACAGAAACTTCGTTTTTAAAATTGCGGTTTCGGAAATTTGGTTCGGTCGAAGTTCTAAATACGTTAGAGCAAGCTGGTAAAGGTTAATGGCGTGACTCTGATATCATGCAAGTCAACGGTAGCGCCCCGGCCGTCGGTCCGAGGCCAAAATGCGGAAACGAAAACTTTTTCAAAACATGAAACCGGTGCTATTGTACACTTTAAATCCGGATCGAACCATTAACCTATAACTAGCAAACAAGAGAAGGGTTGTAAAGGCTATACCGATCGATCCGTGTCCTTCGGTCTTTGGCTACCATCCCAAGCTCCTCGCGGCATCTCCGGTCTCGATCTTCTCGTCGGAAAGGGCACCACATCATCGAGTCTTTTTACGGGCTCCCGCTTCATCCGATGAAACTCGGGCACGAAGTTCGCTAGTCGACGTGTCCAAGGTGAAGTAGAGAATGTGTATGACCACTTTGTCTCTTGCATCCATTGTATGGATGGAGGTTGAAGGTTAAGCCATCAATGGAGATTGTGAGCTAGAGGAAGAAGATGAAAAGGAGCCATTTTCTTTCTTTTGTTATGCTATTAAAAATGAGAGTGAGAATGAAAAATCCAAGACCCAACTCAATACAATGGTTGCCATTCTCTCTCTCTTCTCATCATATCAACACAAATCAATCACATAATGTGACATATGCACAATAAAAGAGACCAGGAGTCACTAATGAAGTCTATGTCACATTAAATGCACAAAATGATGATTTAAGCTTACAATTTACATTTGTAAACATTAACCCAAATGTTTACAACAATAAAAAGATACGGCAACATCTAAAGTAAACTCGTGACGGATCACAAGTATACCCCTCACATGTATAGACATACCTGGATCCGCATTCCGACTGAATGCGAATGCGATGAGAAAAAAGTAATCCAACAAATCTAATACTAGGATCCGGCTTAAACCAAAGCCCACTAGTATGATCCGTCCGATCATGATCCGTGCACTACTGCACGTATATGATTAGACCCAGCCATATATCATATGGCCTCTACAACGTTTTGCCCGAAACTTGAGAAACTGTCTGTGGGGGACTCTAAAGACTCGTCAATACTTTGGCTGTGGATTTAACCACTAGCACGTCAGTGGTACTAGTTGTACATAACGGGCTACCAGGTATTGACCAAAAAGGAGGTCGATGAGCGAACTCATCTGACACCCTACTGAGCCTGTCAATGACAATATCCGTACAGTCCGGTCCGTTCATCTATGAGCATCGCATGGCGGGCCTAGGGGGTTGGTAAAAGTCAGACCACCAAAAGCGGTACAAGTCGTGTCGAAGTGTAGCCCAGAACACCCTGAGATACTACTGGAATACCTACCAGTAAATCTCCTGCCATGGCCTAAGACTTCGTGTAGTGGCTCTCCTAGACACAGCGCGATCTCACCCCCAATACCAGGAGAGACGAAACCCCTGCCGATCTGCTCACTGCCTCCATGTGGTTCGGGACTGTACCCAACTAAAACCTGTTTGCACGACTCCTTTGAACCGTGGTAGGGTAGTAATCAAAGTACAATAGGAACTCACACAAGATAAATGATGATCTCAGGTCGATGAACTAACCTGTACACATGTCACCAGGGAATTGCTATCTGACGTCAGGTATAATACCAACTAGCATGTTCCCGGCGAGTCCTGTCCGGTGTATTCATAACCCAATGAGCACATGTATACATCTTAGGCGATTCAACTGACACCAATTGCTTGTGAGACCGGCCACCTCCTCTAGTCGGGGTCTCGACTGTATACACTAGTCTACTAATGGAGTATCGATGCCCAGTCTCGAAACTCCCATGACTAGGGACCAGTTTAAGGATGTGCTTATAGACCCCAGCTCCCACGTATATGATCGCCATCATACTGCTGGCTGTCAAGAAAGAATCCTAAGGGCACTATCAACGTGTAATAGCGACCTTTAAGGACACCTAAAGCAGTACACGATGATAAAGATAAAACATATAGTATACTATCATCTTGAGTAAGACTGTCCTACCGGTATAGGTCCTCCCTCAATCATTGTAATCGCGTGCCTGCGATCCAATAATTGACTTTGAGGGCACTATATCCAACAGCTTATTCTAGTGCATAGCCTCAAAAGGATCACGATAACTCAGCATTACTCATCATGTAATGAACCTATCCAATAGGGTTCTGTTCCGCCTTTCTGATATACCATTGTGCTGAGGTGTGTATGGAGGAGTAAGCTGAGAGAGAATTCCATTCTCTTTTTAGTAGCCCAGGAACTCGGCACTTAAGTATTCACCACCACGATCAGATCTCAGTATCTTGATACTTTTGCCGGGTTTTTTTCCACTTCATTCTTGTATTCCCGGAATTTCTCAAAGGCCTCGGATTTATGTGAATATATGTCCATACCTAGAGAAATCATCCGTAAAAGGAATGAATTAGGAATAACCACTTCTCGCGTGTGTAGACATTGGACCACACACATCGCTGTGTATGAGTCCCAAGAGCTCGCTCGCTCTTACTACGTTTCCAGTGAACAGGATCTTTGTCATCTTTCCTTTGAGACATGATTGACAAGTTGCATAAGCCTGATATTCGAACGGATCCAAATATCCCTCTCTATGTAACTTCATCACCCGTGTTTCATTGATGTGACCCTGTCTACAATGGCACAAGAAAGCCTGATTTAATTTCGGAGACATTCTTTTAAGTGTGTTCTGGATGTTGAAAACCTGAGCTTGATTCAATACATATATTCCGTTATCTAATGTACCAGACCCAATCAAATTTTGATTTAGGTGGATGTGTACTACATCGCTTACAAATATAAAATCATATCCTTCTTTAGAAAGTAAAGATACAGATATGATATTACAGGCTAGACTAGATACATACAAACAGTTACGTAAAATCAATTTCTGCCCACTTGTCAAACCTAGGTGATATTCCCCTACGGATTCAGCTTCCATGCTCATTCCGTTAGCAACTCTGAGAGTCATATCACCTGCCTTGATAACTCTACGGTATCTTAAAGCCTGTAATGAATTACAGATATAAGATCCTGATCCGGTATCTAGTACCCAGGAAGTAGAGTTAATAGATAGACAGTTTTCAATTACAAACACACTCGAAGCCGAAGCTACAACGTGCTTCGAATCCTGGCTTCTGGCTTTCCAAGTCCTGCAGTCCTTCTGACAATGCACTTTCCCGTGACCACAAAGACATGCCTCCTTCCCAACTATTAGCCCCGAAACTTTTGCCCTGCCTTTTCCCTCTACCTTACTGACACCGCTTGTCGGCTTTTTGGAGACTTTCTTCATCTCTCTCTTGGCTTTCACCTTGGATCTAGAAGAGGAAGATTCCCCAATAAGCCGAGGGGGGTATCTCCCTGAATACTTTCAGGGTGCCTTCTGAGCTCCTCAAGAAATTGAGGAGACTTGGAAGTGTAACTTCTTTCCTTTGAATTGTATAATTCAAGATAAACTGGGTGTAAGTAGTAGGTAGGGACTGTAGAATCAAGTCAATGCATAACTCGTTCTCCAACGTTGTGCCATGGTCTGTGAGCTCTTTAATATAGCTAATCATCGTAAGGACGTGGTCCCCTATAGATGACCCGACAGCCAATCTCGCTTGAAGCAATATCTTCGAGGTCTCATATCTTGCAATACGAGATTGCTCTCCATATAAAACTTTGGTATGGAGGAAGATGGAAGCTAAGTCCATCTTCTCGTGCTGCCTCTGTTTTTCACTATCAATGCAGGTTAACACGAGGCACTTGGCTCTCGCACAATCCTTTTCCATGTCAAACGGATATCCATATCCGCGACGGTGGAACTTGGATTTGGGATGGCGGGGGGTTTTGTAGTAAGGTGGAAGTCTAGCTTGTCATTGGTAAGTGCCATCTGGACATACCATATCCAATCATATAGTTTGTCCCAGTCAAATTATTAGCTAATAACCTATGTCTGGTCATTGTGGTCGCTGCAAATAGGAGAGAGAGAAGAAACGCTTAGCATGATGCTCTTGCAAGTTTAGATTGATTATTAGTTTATCTGGACAGGATGGCTCCCACTGTTTCCTCGAATCCTTCCTCAAACCATAAAAGAATAATTAGTCAGGATTAATCTCACTTTTATAACTCTTTCTTAACCTTTCAGCCAGGCCGGTGTTGGTACATCGAGGGAGATTTTCCAACGCTTTCGCGAAGTTCCTTAATTACATAACATCTTTTCCCTGGAAGCGTATCCCCACTAACATCGTTCTAGACACCTACTTGGTTTATAGCATTGATTGTTTAGTGAAAAAAATCTCCCGAAGAGTAGCTCATACTCACAGTAGGATCGGGATCATTGTGTGATAACCAAGAAGGAAGCCTACCATGATTATCACACTCCAAATGGTATGCAACACTAGCAAGTTTCAGTACCTTAGAAACTCTCGATGTGGATTTTTGCCCCATGCTCTTATGACCTTGACGAAGGCCAACAAATCACAAGTCACATGTCAAGTTCTATCCGTCATTGTCCAGGTTAATTTGAACACACCCGTACATACCCTTGACGAAGGACAACAAAGTTGTATGACTGTCTCAAACCAACGCATCTATATATGCTACATATGAATACCCAGCAGCTACCAATCACTATGCCTTGGCAAAGGTCAACAAACATAGCTTGAATACTACTGAATATTCATATGAAATGACGGAGGGCTACGGATGGTTTTGGCGAAACCGCGAACATAGTGAACTTGATATAGTCGAAGTAACCATGATAGCTTTTTAAAAGGAGTGGTTTAAACTCCGCATTTAAAATTTCTTTTTGAAGAAAACCGAGTGGTTTTGAAATTGTTCCAACGATTAAGTTTTGGTTTGTTTTATCTTACATTAATCTTTGTTAATGCGGTCCCATCATTTACAAATCCTATTATTGCAGCAAAAGAAACGAAAATACAACGTATGCTTATGCCATCCGCATTCTCCACTGGGCCCCGTCATGCACCGTTAGGTTACTTAACTAGCACCAGAGCGGGGGCTGGACTAGCGCGGGTGCAAAATATAAGCAACGCCTACTAGATATCATATATAATATATATATATATATATATATGCATTCGTCTCACGCAATTATAGGCATTCCAGATCACATATGAACATATTAGATATACTAGGAATTCCGCGTTTCAGTCAAGCCTGTAATGAAAGACGGATTCCATAGTCCTGATGAATAGCCTAACCACACCCCAGACCGCTACGGCTACGGTAAACTACCCACGAAATTCCATAAGTGAAGCAACCTCCCTCAGTAAAATGAGTAGGCCACTCGGCACTTCAAAGAACCCGGTAATTTGTGCACCCCACCTTGGGTCTATCCTAGGAGCAGAAACAGTAAAATAAATAATATACAACGGTGGATACAACCTCAACCCGGATGTGCCCCGCAAAATAATATTACATCAATATTACAAATTACATGAATAAATGAAAAGAAAACACTCTTCTCACATGTAGCGTTTTGAAAATCGTTTCGGTGAAATTTCGAAAAATCGGTCAAATAAAGGGGTTTTCTGTAAAAAGTCAAAATACAAATATCTTATTATAAAAATTAAATATACATATTCTAGCTATGTAATTGCAATTATTTGATGTTTATTGAGCCGCTGGTGAAATTTCAAATTTTCTGAAAAAAATATTATTTTATTATTATTTTAAGCCGTCACTAATACATTTAATTAGGGAAAATTACAAATTGGAATGAGTTGAAACAAATTTTGTGCATCATAAAACATTAAATAAAAATTTATCATGTGGTTTTTGGAACGAAATCATTTGCCAAAACGGTTTTGAAATTATTGAAGAAAAAAGGCTTTTTTTTAGCGTAAATGGATGTTTGGGGTATTGTATTTATCATTTTTCATTACCCCACACCCGTGCCCACACCCACACACCCCCACTTACTCATCCCCTTAGCCAAATTCAGCAGCCCTCACTTTTTCCCCACTTGGTTTGCAAAGGAAAAAGAAATAAAAGAAAAGATTAGAAAATAGATAAAGTAGTTAGACTTTGAGCTTACCTTGACCTTGACTTTCCTCCCTTGCATTTTCCTCACCTCCCTCTCTCTCCCCTCACCCACTTCTGGCCGAAAATGATCCCCACAGCAGCAGCCCTTCCCCCCCCCCCCCCAAAATCCACACTATTTTGCTTCAAAAATCCAAAAAAAAGCTTCAAAATCCATACAATTTCAAAGCTTTTTTTCCAAATCCAACACTTACCCATTATTCCTTAGCATTTCAAGCATGGATCCTTGTGAAAAGAGAGCATTTTGGAGTGCCATGGATGCTTGTGGATCTTCATATGCTTTTGGGTATATTTCTAAACATTTTTGTTACTTAAATTGTTACTAATTTCTTAAGCTAATTTATTTAAGTGTTATTTGGATATGTGAGTTTAATTGCACGTTTTGGAATTCAAGAAAAGGGTTTGAATGCAAGTTAGGTTATTGTGAATTGGTGTATGGTTGTTATGGGTAGCTTACCATCTTAGAATTTGTAGAAAGTAATTTAGTAGTTAAATTTCATATCGTTGCATGGAAATGTCTAAATTAAGTTTTGTTTTTACTAACTAGAGTTTTTGAAAAATTATCAAATGCTTAGATTAAAATATAATTAAGTATTCATGTCATTATAACTATTATAATGAGTGGTTTAATGACTTTGGTTCATGCAAAACGAAGCTTAATTGATGAATTGTGAATTTTGCTTTAAAGGGTGTTAAATTTGATATTTTGCAAACTAGGATTTTGGAAATTATGCAAATTTATGAGTTTAAATTATGGAAATGGTTTTTATGACTTATTTAATATATTTAATAAATATATTGGCCGCTACATTCATTTAAATATCGTGTTTTGTACAAAAACGGCGAATTGTGCTTGCTAGATTTTCGGAAAAATGACTTTTTGAGTGAAATTGGCGTTTTTCTGAGTTTCAACCTAGATTATATTAAAATTAGTGTTCGTGAATGTGCAAATGAGTGTATTTGGGTTTTTCTCGATGGTTTGGCGTTTGTACGCCGACGTCGAGGGTTTTTGGGTTGATTTGTGAAAGCAACCATAGGTCTTGACCTATGTGGGATTCGTGCGTCGTTTTGATCATGAATCGGATTTTAATGAGATATGGTGCGTTATGATATGTAGGTACCCCCATGTGGACTTTGAGACGACAAGCAAGCGCGTGGCGACGTCGGCACCGGCTAGCGAGGACCAGGTGAGTAGATTTATATCTACGGGGAGAAGTCGGGTGGATGGCGTATAGCACCCCCGCAGTCCGTGGTGGTGTATACGGATGCGTATACACACCAACATTTATTATATGTTATTTAGGATTAATAACGATGCTTAGGATGGATATTGGTGTGTTGGACTATTTTTTAGTGTTGCGAACCCTAGGGTAGTGTTGCACTACACATATACACACATACATACTTGCATACATTCCTATTGATATGTGCTCATGGGATTCTTTATAGTTATGTGTTCACATGGGTATGGGACTATGTGTTCACATACGGATTGAGGATGATACTTGGGATTGAGCTGAGTCGATGAGATTTGATTTGAGGCCGTGAGATCGGTGATATAGCAGGGTTCGTATCTTAGATACGACATGACGTTGTAGCGGGTCCTTGACGTAGTGTTTCACACATGTCCATGCACACGTAGGCGGTATCAGTATGGTACTAGACGTAGATCAGTACCCCGATCATGATATTTGATAAAGAGGATACCAGGTGAATAGTATGATGAATGTGATATTGACCCGTACCCAGATTGGGTGCCGTACGACGGATTTACGTACGAACTATATTGATGATTGATCCGCACTCTTGACTTGGGATGCCTGATTATAGATATGGTATCGGATATGATATTATTGAGGCGGGATCACCGACTATACATATACAGGTATGTATATGTATCGACTCAGATGATAGGCGGTTTCCTTACCTGTAGTTCAGCTTGTTAGTTCAGCCGTATAGTTTAGTGTAGTTGTTAGATTAGATTAGACTTCTTACCTATTTCAAAAACTAACGAATCGTGGGCATTTTTAAAGACAGCTCAAGGGAATCTACGGATATTTCAAAAAACGACGTATCTTTTCATAAAAACACCATAGCCCCTATTTTCAAAACCCCATGATTCGTGTTATTTCAAAAGGCACCATTTGTAGTACTTATATTAGATTATTGCAGATCAGTTATCGTTGTGTCTAGTATTCAGCTCCCGCACATTATTGCTGTTCGCTCTGCCTCGCATACTTATTGTGCTGCATATTCCATTATTGATATCAAGCTGTTAGGACACCAGCACCATTACCGATGATGCGTATGTACCACGTACACCTACTTGCCGGCTCACACACATCTTCATCGGTAATTGCCATGTCACGTACACTTTAGAGAATATATTTGCTTGACTTAGCTTGTTAGCTAGTAGTTTTGACATGATATTAGTGTACTTTCCTTATATGCCATATTAGACATTTCAGTTATTACTTGCTACTTCATGCATATTGTTATTCATTGTTATACCGCACGCATGGATTCTCATGCCTTTTTTCACTAGTTTATGTGCTATTGAGGTTTTGGACTCGGATTTCCTTGATATTTCTGGATTTGGGAACCGTGGAGATTTCAAAAGAGAATATGTAATTGTTTTAAAAACCCGGTTACCCTGGATATGATATTTCAGTGCGTCCACCATGTGTTTTCTCGGTGCTGAGAGCGACATGTGAGACCCGAGTTCGAGAAGTGGAGGAACCGTTTCGGGTACATGGTGGACCCGGTAAGGTACCCCGGGGCAAGAAGCTCGTGGTGATGACGATGAGCCTAGCAGGATAAGACTACCTACCGGTGATATTACCCGATGCGTCGGATATCCGGAGGATACCGTCGTGGTCATGAGATGGATGGTAGAGGCCGGTCTGGACTGGCGGCGCCCTAGATATTGTGATTTAGATATTGAGATTTTGAGACATTGAGATTTATGTTTTGTGTCGATGCTAGACACCGTTGGTGCTGATTTCAGTTATGATACCTCATTTGAAAAAATACAAAGAAAATCACACTAATTTATGAAAACAGTTTCTTCATTTACATGTATGCTGTTTTCATGCATTCATACCTCACTCATATGATATATTGCTACTTGAGGCACTGACACGGGCACATGTGATTACACTCGGGTTAGATATTACCCTAGACATTGTCATAGGCTGCCTGTTATACATATATTTGAGGATATATTATGATCATTGACCTAGGATTGCGTTATTTATGCGATTTCTGTGCGTAGATATTTTTCTATTCACGAGTTGGCAACTCACCCCCGTTGTGCCCCAGTTTCTTGCAGGTTTGCCGTACATGTTTCCTTACGGGTTTGCGGGCATAGTTTCATTCGGGTGATTTGCTAGTAGGTGGGTTTACTTGTATCATGCCCCCATTATTTACCTTGTATGATATTATTCAGTTGTATCTAGTAAATTTCATCAACCAAACATGTATTTATTGAGATAGAGACCAGTGTTGGTTATTCTTTCGACCTTAGAGTCGCTCGTTATATTTCTGGTGATTTTGAGTTTCCTTTTGAGTTTTGATCCTCGCCGTTGGCATTGTATATTATATTGTTTGTGTGGTTGTGACCGTCGATTGACGAAGAACTAGCTCCCGCTTGGGGATGCCCTTTTCTTGATTTCGTATACTATTCATGTTGTATCCCGTTTGGGGGCCAGTATTTACAAAGGAGACTCTGCCGAAATTTTCAGTAAATTTTTGATGTTTTAAAAACCGCATAATTCGGCTTATGCTTTTGAAACTACTTGCTTTAAGTTTGTTTTTCCAGTACTCTACTACTTTTCTTGGTTTGGATTTCTCGGTTTTCGGTTTACTTAGATTACGTACGCCTCGAGACGTTCGTAGTTTAAGTGTCAGTCATGTTCCGTTCTTTCGGGTCGTGACAAAGTTGGTATCAGAGCGTTAGGTTTTACCTTCGGAGCGTAGGATGACCCTTGGTTGATGGAATAGGTGACTAAAGTAGAGTGACGTACCGTTGGTATGTTCCGCGGCATATTTACGATACGCTACTTCACTTATGAAGCCTTCGGATGTACATTTCCTTGTTCAGTATTATATTCCTTCTTGATCTAGCCTCATCGGTACCAGTTTGGTTTTGCTGCTACGGTTACGGGCAGGGAGAGCTACGGCTAGAGTTGCGGTCAGCACAAGCTCATCACGAACGAGGACTGACCAGGGCGAAATTCCGGCGACACACGATTGCAGAGATGTGTCTTTTTACTGTGTTTCCGCGCCACGAGCGATTGGCGGATCACCTTTATGAGGTTACTCGGAGGCGCTGATCGACACTAGAGAATTGAGCCAATGATAGAGGCCAGCCAGATTTTGATGACCGTTGGTATGTTGCTTACTCCTGATGATTGAGGCACTGTTCAGCATGCAGACGGGCAAGCCAGTGGTTGCTGCGAGCGACGAGATATCGCCCCATATGTTGGAGCTATTGCGGGGCGAGTTGTATGAATAGATGATAGAAGGTCGCTAGTCACCCGATGATGAATGACTAGGACAGGTGGTTCGTTCGCTACCCCGATGCGTGGTCATCAGATAGATTGATTACAGCTAGAGACGACTTCACGTGGAGACGTTGGGAGTCGACAGAGACGATCGAATGTCAGAAACCTATTTATCCAAGTTTAAAGTAGTCGGAAAGACATGCAGGCAATTCTATGGTCCCTCTAGAAGAATGAAACCCTAACTCGACTTAATGACCGTGTGAAAGCCTTTGAACCTTAGGGTTTGCGGCAGTTCTGCGGCGCCATTAGTGAGGCTTGGGTTTGCCCTTCTACGGCTGGACCACCGATGCTGTGGTATGTACTCGATACTATTAAACTGTGCCCAAGATGTTGAGCTCTTAGGGGATTATGAGGTTTTGACGACTCGATCGGATGGCTCGACTCAATTCGGATGCTAGGTGGTGAGATGCATTTCTTGGGAGACTCCCGATAAGAGGATAGCCGTTGGAGCTCAGTGCATGCAGCCGCGACAAGACGAGTCCAAAGCAGACGACATTAGAGAAAATTGGAGTAAGAGGTTCGCACCAGATCTAGATGAGATGACGTTCCACTCCGCCGACATTAGAGATGCTATGCGCATGCCGAGGCATGGTACTTGGACTTACCTTCCAGAAGGAGTCGCGATGAGTATGCAGTCGTTCCAGAGTAAGATGCAGATATAGGAAAGGACAATGACTTCCGGACAGTTGGCACAGACGAGACATGGAAGCGACCGTGAGCAGGATTCCTTCCAGGACACTGCTGCAATGATACTTGCACCCAGGATCAGAGGTGTCATGTACATTCAAAGAGCCAGAGGCCGACGCCGGTGATATGCTGTCTTACGAGTGGTCGTGATGATTGACCGGGAGATGACATGAGACGTGCCAGAACTGGATCATCCCCGTTAGCACACCCGACAGGGCCGATGAGCCGATGGACCGAAAGATTGGTAATTCACAGTGAAGACCTTGACCCAGGAGTGGTCATGGTTATGCACACCAGCAGGACAGAGTTCATGATCATCGACGAGACGTCCCACTAGTGACCGCGACAGTTGGCCGAGATTCTTAGAGGATGCGCTGGAGCAGTACTATTCCGCCATTATTGATTCCGATGTTTTGGGTGATTTATTCGTATGATTTAATTTTGATGATTGAGGATTTATGATCTTTGCACAGTGTTGCACTTGATATCGTTTTCGTGCTTTAGTTTCACATATTTGTGATTTTACGGTTTTAGACATTTGAGTTGATTTTGTGCATATGCACGCACACGATTTGGTTCCTGCACTCTGTATAGTTTATATATGCTTGCAGTGCAGTGATACGCCTTTTGTGCACTTAGATGCACTGGACTTCGATTTCGATTGTGATACTCGATATTTGTTTTGTGCACCTTGTGCACCTGATTGATTTTGCGCACGTTCGGTGCTTGATATTGGATTTCATGATTTCGTGCACGCTGGATGCACCTGATATGGATTTTCGCGCATGTTGGGCACATGTTTTGAAGGGTGGTTTTGGTGCACACCAGAGGCACTAAATTGAGAATTTTTCGTGCATGTCAGATGCACCTGATTTTGCTGTCAGGCACACATGTTGCCTTCGACAGATGTTTCATGCACACCCGATGCACTTAGATGTTGTTTCTGTGCGCATGTATGGCATATTCATGGATTTTGATTTCCGTGCGCACCATACGCACGTAGTATTCATATGCATATTTTGGGATTGATTTCTAATAGAGCAGTACGTTTTTATGATATTGCTATATGTTTTCGTACTGAGCAGGACTAGTCAGAGGACAGTACCTGAAAATATTTTGCATGCATTGATAGTTATTGAAGGGATTTCCAAAAAGCGAGCTATAGCCTCAGTATTTATCTACGTGTCTGATGTGACACGAAATGTTTAAAACAAGGAGACCCTTCTAAATTGTTTCCAAAACGGCGGAACGTACATTTCAAACAAAGGTATATATGTATATAGCTATTTTCTTATGATAGACGTCCGCCACTGTGCAGTGTTATACGCGTTGCACAGCGACTTAAGAGATTTGGCATGCATTTCCTTCAGATACTTACAGATATAGATTCGATGTTTACATGTATAGTTTCGAGTTATATCATGTTGGTTTGATATGGATTTGGCATTGATGTCTTCTCCATGACTCCGATGATTGCGGGATGCTTGACTGAGTTTTGATTTGAGTTATATACTCATTTTTTTTTTCAAGCGCATGCACTGCGCTACGATTTGTTTTATGTATTTACAGTTTCGGAGCCCCGACGACTTGATGGTTTTTCTTAGATGTTTTAGTATTTGGGGAAGTTTGAATTTAAATTCGGGGACCGAATTTCTTTAAGGGGGGAAGATTGTAGCGTTTTGAAAATCGTTTCGGTGAAATTTCGAAAAATCGGTGAAATAAAGGGGTTTTCTGTAAAAAGTCAAAATACAAATATCTTATTATTAAAATTAAATATACATATTCTAGCTATGTAATTGCTATTATTTGGTGTTTATTGAGCCACTGGTGAAATTTCAAATTTTCTGAAAAAAAATATTATTTTATTATTATTTTAAGCCGTCACTAATACATTTAATTAGGGAAAATTACAAATTGGAATGAGTTGAAACAAATTTTGTGCAACATAAAACATTAAATAAAAATTTATCATGTGGTTTTTGGAACGAAATCATTTGCCAAAACGGTTTAGAAATTATTGAAGAAAAAAATGCTTTTTTTTAGCGTAAATGGATGTTTGGGGTATTGTATTTATCATTTTTCATCACCCCACACCCGTGCCCACACCCACACACCCCCACCTACTCCTCCCCTGAGCCAAATTCAGCAGCCCTCACTTTTTCCCCACTTGGTTTGCAAAGGAAAAAGAAATGAATAGAAATAAAAGAAAAGATTAGAAAATAGATAAAGTAGTTAGACTTTGACCTTACCTTGACCTTGACTTTCCTCCCTTGCATTTTCCTCACCTCCCTCTCTCTCCCCTCACCCACTTCTGGCCGAAAATGATCCCCACAGCAGCAGCCCTTCCCCCCCCCCCCCAAAATCCACACTATTTTGCTTCAAAAATCCAAAAAAAAGCTTCAAAATCCATACAATTTCAAAGCTTTTTTCCAAATCCAACACTTACCCATTATTCCTTAGCATTTCAAGCATGGATCCTTGTGAAAAGAGAGCATTTTGCAGTGCCATGGATGCTTGTGGATCTTCATATGCTTTTGGGTATATTTCTAAACATTTTTGTTGCTTAAATTGTTACTAATTTCTTAAGCTAATTTATTTAAGTGTTATTTGGATATGTGAGTTTAATTGCACGTTTTGGAATTCAAGAAAAGGGTTTGAATGCAAGTTAGGTTATTGTGAATTGGTGTATGGTTGTGATGTGTAGCTTACCATCTTAGAATTTGTAGAAAATAATTTAGTAGTTAAATTTCATATTGTTGCATGGAAATGTCTAAATTAAGTTTTGTTTTTGCTAACTAGAGTTTTTGAAAAATTATCAAATGCTTAGATTAAAATATAATTAAGTATTCATGTCATTATAACTATTATAATGAGTGGTTTAATGACTTTGGTTCATGCAAAACGAAGCTTAATTGATGAATTGTGAATTTTGCTTTAAAGGGTGTTAAATTTGATATTTTGCAAACTAGGATTTTGGAAATTATGCAAATTTATGAGTTTAAATTATGGAAATGGTTTTTATGACTTATTTAATATATTTAATAAATATATTGGCCGCAACATTCATTTAAATATCGTGTTTTGTACAAAAACGGCGAATTGTGCTTGCTAGATTTTCGGAAAAATGACTTTTTGAGTGAAATTGGCGTTTTTGTGAGTTTCAACCTAGTTTATATTAAAATTAGTGTTCGTGAATGTGCAAATGAGTGTATTTGGGTTTTTCTCGATGGTTTGGCGTTTGTACGCCGACGACGAGGGTTTTTGGGTTGATTTGTGAAAGCAACCATAGGTTTTGACCTATGTGGGATTCGTGCGTCGTTTTGATCATGAGTCGGATTTTAATGAGATATGGTGCGTTATGATATGTAGGTACCCCCATGTGGACTTCGAGACGACAAGCAAGCGCGTGGCGACGTCGGCACCGGCTAGCGAGGACCAGGTGAGTAGATTTAGATCTACGGGGAGAAGTCGGGTGGATGGCGTATAGCACCCCCGCAGTCCGTGGTGGTGTATACGGATGCGTATACACACCAACATTTATTATATGTTATTTAGGATTAATAACGATGCTTAGGATGGATATTGGTGTGTTGGACTATTTTTTAGTGTTGCGAACCCTAGGGTAGTGTTGCACTACACATACACACATACATACTTGCATACATTCCTATTGATATGTGCTCATGGGATTCTTTATAGTTATGTGTTCACATGGGTATGGGACTATGTGTTCACATACGGATTGAGGATGATACTTGGGATTGAGCTGAGTCGATGAGATTTGATTTGAGACCGTGAGATCGGTGATATAGCAGGGTTCGTATCTTAGATACGACATGACGTTGTAGCGGGTCCTTGACGTAGTGTTTCACATATGTCCATGCACACGTAGGCGGTATCAGTATGGTACTAGACGTTGATCAGTACCCCGATCATGATATTTGATAAAGAGGATACCAGGTGAATAGTATGATGAATGTGATATTGACCCGTACCCAGATTGGGATGCCGTACGACGGATTTACGTACGAGCTATATTGATGATTGATCCGCACTCTTGACTTGGGATGCCTGATTATAGATATGGTATCGGATATGATATTATTGAGGCAGGATCACCGACTATACATATACATGTATGTATGTGTATCGACTCAGATGATAGGCGGTTTCCTTACCTGTAGTTCAGCTTGTTAGTTCAGCCGTATAGTTTAGTGTAGTTATTAGATTAGATTAGACTTCTTACCTATTTCAAAAACTAACGAATCGTGGGCAGTTTTAAAGACAGCTCAAGGGAATCTACGGATATTTCAAAAAACGACGTATCTTTTCCTAAAAACACCGTAGCCCCTATTTTCAAAACCCCATGATTCGTGTTATTTCAAAAGGCACCATTTGTAGTACTTATATTAGATTATTGGAGATGAGTTATCGTTGTGTCTAGTATTCAGCTCCCGCACATTATTGCTGTTCGCTCTGCCTCGCATACTTATTGTGCTGCATATTCCATTATTGATATCATGCTGTTAGGACACCAGCACCATTACCGATGATGCGTATGTACCACGTACACCTACTTGCCGGCTCACACACATCTTCATCGGTAATTGCCATGTCACGTACACTTTAGAGAATATATTTGCTTGACTTAGCTTGTTAGCTAGTAGTTTTGACATGATATTAGTGTACTTTCCTTATATGCCATATTAGACATTTCGGTTATTACTTGCTACTTCATGCATATTGTTATTCATTGTTATACCACACGCATGGATTCTCATGCCTTTATTCACTAGTTTATGTGCTATTGAGGTTTTGGACTCGGATTTCCTTGATATTTCTGGATTTGGGAACCGTGGAGATTTCAAAAGAGAATATGTAATTGTTTTAAAAACCCGGTTACCCTGGATATGATATTTCAGTGCGTCCACCATGTGTTTTCTCGGTGTTGAGAGCGACATGTGAGACCCGAGTTCGAGGAGTGGAGGAACCGTTTCGGGTACATGGTGGACCCGGTAAGGTACCCCGGGGCAAGAAGCTCGTGGTGATGACGATGAGCCTAGCAGGGGATGATTACCTACCGGTGATATTACCCGACGCGTCGGATATCCGAAGGATACCGTCGTGGTCTTGAGATGGATGGTAGGGGCCGGTCTGGACTGGCGGCGCCCTAGATATTGTGATTTAGATATTGAGATTTTGAGACATTGAGATTTATGTTTTGTGTCGATGCTAGACACCGTTGGTGCTGATTTCAGTTATGATACCTCATTTGAAAAAATACAAAGGAAATCTCACTAATTTATGAAAACTGTTTCTTCATTTACATGTATGCTGTTTTCATGCATTCATACCTCACTCATATGATATATTGCTACCTGAGGCACTGACACGGGCACATGTGATTACACTCGGGTTAGATATTACCCTAGACATTGTCATAGGCTGCCTGTTATACATATATTTGAGGATATATTATGATCATTGACCTAGGATTGCGTTATTTATGCGATTTCTGTGCGTAGATATTTTTTTATTCACGAGTTGGCAACTCACCCCCGTTGTGCCCCAGTTTCTTGCAGGTTTGCCGTACAGGTTTCCTTACGGCTTTGCGGGCATAGTTTCATTCGGGTGATTTGCTAGTAGGTGGGTTTACTTGTATCATACCCCCATTATTTACCTTGTATGATATTATTCAGTTGTATCTAGTAAATTCCATCAACCAAACATGTATTTATTGAGATAGAGACCAGTGTTGGTTATTCTTTCGACCTTAGAGTCGCTCGTTATATTTCTGGTGGTTTTGAGTTTCCTTTTGAGTTTTGATCCTCGCCGTTGGCGTTGTATATTATATTGTTTGTGTTGTTGTGACCGTCGATTGACGAAGAGCTAGCTCCCGCTTGGGGATGCCCTTTTCTTGATTTCGAATACTATTCATGTTGTATCCCGTTTGGGGGCCAGTATTTACAAAGGAGACTCTGCCAAAATTTTCAGTAAATTTTTGATGTTTTAAAAACCGCATAATTCGGCTTATGCTTTTGAAACTACTTGCTTTAAGTTGGTTTTTCCTGCACTCTACTACTTTTCTTGGTTTGGAGTTCTGGGTTTTCGGTTTACTTAGATTACGTACGCCTCGAGACGTTCGTAGTTTAAGTGCCGGTCATGTTCCGTTCTTTCGGGTCGTGACATCACATCCCCTGGCTATTCATCCACGACGATCCAATAAAATTCATATACACAAACCATCACTGATCACATCACATATCTGTGCAACCCCCAATAATCGACGTAAAGCGATTAGCAGACGTTCAGCACAGATATCAAACACAGATAACAACCGAAATTGTAAAAGACACTAAAACTGCGACTTTGAAACACTCCGAAATTGCCCCAACAGAAAGTTAACTGAATATGCAACTTGGGAAAAATCAAACATACTCTGAAACCCTAAATCCAAGTGTACTAGAGCACCAAACAAAGAATGAGACCCAACTCAATGTTTTGGCCAGTGAGGCAGGTCAAAAAGCCAATGTGGCCGGCCAAAGAAAGTTGGATGGATCTCATTTTTGTGTGGTGTTCTAACTATAGAAAGAAGAGCACTCTGCAGATGTTTTAAAAAAATTTGGAGGCTATGCAAAATTCGACAGAAACTTGGACTATAGGTTTCGCATTTCGATGTTGTTTCGATTTCGTAGTTCTACTTTGTCATCTAATCCATTAGTTAAGGTTAACGAGGCACTGATACCACTGTAAGCCGATGTCGCGCACCCTGCAGTTCGCGAGGAGGCGAAATTTTCAAAAACGATTAATGTTTGACAACGCAACACCGGCTAAACTCCAGGATCTATTCAATAACCTTAACTAACAACCAACTATGGAGGTTTATTTACTATGGTAGAATGGTTATACCTCCTAGATCGAGTCCTTCGGGTCTTCTTATGCTCCTCTCCAAGGCTCCTCGGTGATCGGATCGGGCAAGCTCCATCAGCCTTCTTGCGTCAAAGATGATCCACCACAAGAGAATGTGGTCCAAGCTTCAACCTCTAAATGAGGTAACTAAGATAGATGGTTCGCTAAACCAACTAGTCTAGAAGATGTAAAAAGTCTAGAAGATTGTATAGTCTCACTAAACCCTTAGCTCACAACACATATGAAGGTTGGGGTTTAATTTTGAGGTTAGAAGGAGATGAAGAAACCTAGAGAGCAAGAGGGGAGAGCAACTCAAGAAAATGATCTTAAGAAAAAAAATGTTCAAATCTCTTTTCAAAGTGTAGATAATGGCTAATGATATGTGAGCTCCATTATTCAAGCATGCAATAAAAATCAATAGAATATATATGCCATGCCTCAATAGTGAACCCAAAGTGAATAAAAAAATCCAAGCCATTCTTTACACTGTGCCATCAAAATTCTCCTCCATTTCTCCAGTATCCACCTCATTAATTCATTATACTAAATGGATAAAGCAAATAATGGGGTGGCCCCCTTCTAGAAGCATGCCTTGGCAAATTACAAAAATTCCCCTCACCGTATATACATACCCGTATCCGTATTCCGAAAAATATAGATACACTGAGACGATAACAATCCAATAATACAATAGTAGGATCCTGCTTAATCCAATACCCACTAGTATTGTCTGCCGGATCAACATCCGTTTACAAGTACACGTACGCGATCGAAGCCCAGTCGTAAAACCATACGACGTCTACATCAATTGCCTGAAGCAGGGAAACCCTCTGTGTAGGACTCTAAAGACTCGACGGTATGCTGGCAGTGGGTTTAACCATAAGCAGTCAGCGGTTCTAGCTGCACGTAACGGCTACCCAGGTATCTGTCGATAAGAAGACCGATGAGCAAACTCACTCGGACTCCCACTGAGCCTATCGGTGACAATCTTTGTACAGTCTGGTTTGTTCGTCTGAGATACTCGCATATCTGCCTTGGGGGATGGTAAACGTCAGACCCCTAACAACTTGATAAGTCATGTCAGAGGAGAGCCCAATACACCATGAGAAACTACTGGAGTACCTTACCAGTATTTCTCGACCGCCCTGGCCAGGGACTTTGTGTAATGGCTTTCCGAACACTGCGTGATATCAACCCCCAATACCAGGAGAGACGAATCCTATCTAATCGCTACTGTCTCCAAGTGCTTCGGGACTACACCTAACTACTACCTGTTTGCACGATCCTTTGAGCGTGGTAGGGTAGTAATCTAAGTGCAGTGGGAACACGCTTGAGATGAAGTAGCGATAGCAAGTCAACGGACTAAGCTGTACTCATGCCACCTGGGAACTGCTACCTAACGATAGGTATAATACCAACCAGCAGTTCCCGACGAGTCCTGTCCAGTGTAACTCATAACCTAATGAGCACCTACATACCAACTCCGGTACGGCATACTAATGGCTGCGGGATAGACCGTATCCCCTGCTTGGATGAGAAGCGTATACACTAGTCTACTCCGGAGTATTGATAGAAGAAGTAGCGATGGCAAGTCAACAGACTAAGCTGTACTCATGCCACATGGGAACTGCTACCTGACGATAGGTATAATACCAACCAGCAGTTCCCGACGAGTCCTGTCCAGTGTAACTCATAACCTAATGAGCACCTACATACCAATCCCAGTACGACGTACTAATGGCTGTGGGACAGACCATATCCCCTGTTGGGATGAGAAGCGTATACACTAGTCTACTCCGGAGTATCGATGCCCCGTCTCGATAATCCAACGACTAGGGACCTGTATATGGATGTGCTTATAGACTACCCATCCCCCACGAGTGTGACTTCCATCACAACGCTGGGAGTTAAGGTTCGATTCTACCTCAATATGTGCATGTGTTTCGTTTAGCATATCACTTATACATATTGGTAGAGCCCTTAGGATCTTTGCTTGACTCCCAGCGTTGTGATGGCAGTCATACTCGTAGGGGCTGGGTAGTCTATAAGTACATCCTTATACAGGTCCTTAGTCGTTGGATTATCGAGACGGGGTATCGATACTCCGGAGTAGACTAGTGTATATGCTTATCATCCCAGCAGGGGATATAGTCTGTCCCACAGCCATTAGTGCGCCATACTAGAGTTGGTATGCGGGTGCTCATTAGGTTATGAGTTACACTGGACAGGACTCGTCGGTAACTGCTGGTTGGTATTATACCTATCATCAGGTAGCAGTTCCCAGATGGCATGAGTACAGATTAGTCCATTGACTTGCCATCGCTACTTCATCTCGAGTGTGTTCCCACTGCACTTAGATTACTACCTTACCACGCTCAAAGGAGTCGTGCAAATAGGTAGTAATTGGATCTAGTCCCGATGAACTTGGAGACATTAGCGATTAGATAGGATTCATCTATCCTGGTATTGGGGGTTAATATCACGCAGTGTTTGGAAAGCCATTACACAAAGTCCCTGGCCAAGGTAGTCGAGAAATACTGGTAAGGTACTCCAGTAGTTTCTCATAGTGTATTGGGCTCTTCTCCGACACGACTTATCACGTTGTTAGGGGTCTGACGTTTACCATCCCCCTAGGCAGATATGCGAGTATCTCAGACGAACAAACCAGACTATATGGAGATTGTCAACGATAGGCTCAGTAGGAGTCCGAGTGAGTTTGCTTATCGGTCTTCTTATCGACAGATACCTGGGTAGCCGTTACGTGCAGCTAGTACCGCAGACGGCTTATGGTTAAACCCACTGCCAGCGTACTGTCGAGTCTTTAGAGTCTCACACATAGGGATTCCCTGCTTCAGGCAATTGATGTAGACGTCGTATGGTTTTACGACTGGTCTTCGATCACGTATGTGTACTTGTACACGGATGCTGATCGGGCAGACAATACTAGTAGGCTTTGGTTTAAGCCGGATCCTAGTATTGTATTATTGGATTGGTATCGTCTCAGTGTATCTGTATTTTTCGGAATACGGATATGGGTATGTATATACGGCGTTGAGAATTCATGTAATTTGACAAGGCATGCTGCTAGAAGGGGGCCACCTCATTATTTGCTTTATCCATTTAGTATAATGAATTAATGAGGTGTATATTGGAGAAATGGAGGAGACTTTTGATGGCATGGTGTAAAGAATGGCTTGGATTATTTTATTCACTTTGGGTTCACTATTGAGGCATGGCACATATATTCTATTGATTTTTATTGCATGCTTGAATAACGGAGCTCACGTATCATTAGACATTCTCCACACTTTGAAAAGAGACTTGATCATTTTTTTCTTGTGTTGCTCTCCTCTCTTGCTCTCTAGGTTTCTCCATCTCCTTCTAACCTCAAAACTAAACCCTAACCTTTACATGTGTTGTGAGCCAAGGGTTTAGTGAGACTACACAATCCTCTAGACTTTCTACATCTCCTATGCTAGTTGGTTTAACGAACAGCTACCGTAGTTACCTTATTTAGAGGTTGAAGCTTGGAGCACATTCTCTCGCGGTGGATCATCTTTGACGCAAGAAGGCTGATGGAGCTAATCCGATCACCAAGGAGCCTTGGAGAGGAGCATAAGAAGACCCGAAGGACTCGATCTAGGAAGTATAACCATTCTACCATAGTAAATAAACCTCCATTGTTGGTTGTTAGTTAACGTTATCGAATAGATCCTGGAGTTTAGCCGGTGTTGTGTAGTCAAACATTAATCGTTTTTGAAAATTCTGCCTCCCCGCGAATTGTAGGGTGCGCGACATCGGCTTACAGTGGTATCAGAGCCTAGTTAACCTTAACTAATAGATTAGACTTCAAAGTAGAACTATGAAACCGAAACAACTTTGAAATGCGAAACCTATAGTCCATGTTTCTATCGAATTTTGCAGAGCCTCCAAATTTTTTTTAAACATCTGCAGAGTGCTCTTCTTGCTATAGTTAGAACACCATACAAAAATGAGAACCATCCAACTTTATTTGGCCGGCCACATTGGCTTTTTGACCGTCCTCACCGGCCAAAACATTGAGTTAGGTCTCTTTCTTTGTTTGGTGCTCTAGTACACTTGGATTTAGGGTTTCAGAGTATGTTTGATTTTTCCCAAGTTGCATATTCAGTTAACTTTCTGCCGGGGCAATTTCGGAGTGTTTCGAAGTCGCAGTTTTAGTGCCGTTTACAGTTTCAGTTGTTATTTGTGTTTGATATATGTGTTGAACGTCTGCTAATCGCTCTATGTCAATAGGTGGGGGTTGCACATATCTGTGATGTGATCAGAGATGGTTTGTGTATATGAATTTTATTGGATCGTCGTGGATGAATAGCCGGGGGATGTGAGAAGAGTGTTTTCTTTTCATTCATTCATGAAATTTGTAATATTGATGTAATATTAATTTTGCGGGGCACATCCGGGTTGAGGTTGTAGTCACCATTGTATATTATTTCTTTTACAGTTTCTGCTCCTATGATGGACCCAAAGTGGGGTGCACAAACTACCAGATTCTTTGAAGTAACGAGTGTTAGTTGTATGTATGCCCTAGAGGGCAGTATTGTACAGATGATGTATATTATATTGGATGCTTGGACATATATAGAGAGGATTTTCTTACTCGATATGATAGTATGCTATCTGTTTGCTCTTTATCTTAATATGTATACTTGTCTCTTGATGCTGTCTTATAGTTACATGTTGGTAAAGACCTTAGGAAGTGTATTTGACTACCAGGACTATGATGCGGATCATACTAGTGGGGATAGAGTAGTCCATAAGTACATCCTTTAATGTTCCTAGTCGTAGGTGTATCGAGACAGGGCATCGATATACCAGAGTATACTAGCGTATACGCTTCTCGACCCATGAGATGGGCGATGGATGATCCCATATCCATTGGTGTTTGACATCAGAGATGGTATACGGGTGCTCAGTGGAGACTGGGTACACTGGACGGACACGCCGAGAACTCCCAGATGGTATTATACCTCACGTCAGATGGCAGTTCTCTGGTGACAGTTGTGCAGGTTAGTCTATAGACCCAAGATCGTCATAGAGTCTTGTGTGATTCCCACTGTGCTTTGATTTCCACCTTACCACGTCTAAGAGGGTGTGCAAAACGGTGGTTTTTGGGTACAGTCCCGAGTCATATGGAGGCAATGAGCGATAGGAGGGGTTTCGTCTCTCCCGGTATTGGGGGTTGATGTTGCGCTGTGCTCGATTGGCCATAACAGGGAAGTCCATGGCCAGGGCTGATTTAGAGATTTACTGGTAAGTGTTACTAGTAGTTTCTCGACCCGTTATGAGCCTCACATTGGCACGACTTATCGGTTATTGGGGTCTGACGTTTACCACCCCTAGACTTGATATGCGACATATCAGAAGAGGAGACCGGACTGTACGGGAAGTGTTACCGTTAGGCTTTTACAAGAGTTGGAGCGGGCTTGCTTGCTGATCTTTTGATCGCTCAATACCCGGGTAGCCGTTACGTCCAGCTAGTACCGCTGACGGCCTGTGGGTGCTTGATGTGATCATCACCTACTGCCGGCGTATTGACGAGTCTTTAGAGTCCTACATAGAGGTTTTACTGGCTCAGGCAAAATGAAATAGGAGTGAATATGTGATATGTGCGGGACCGAGAATAATGCGTGTATATGATACCGTATTCTATTCTCGCGACTTTTTGTATTGGTCGGTTATATGTGATATAGCCGGGTTATCGAATTAAGTGTTGATTCGATAAGTCGATACATTGGATGTTGGTCGGTTATATGAGATATAACCGGATTATTAAGTCAAGTGTTGATTTAATAATTTAGTGTATAATTGTATATATGATATACTAATTTACATTAACTAACATTTGTTCACTTAAGGGTTTTTTTTCTCACATGTGCACAACTTTAATATATATGTGATATATATTAAAATGTGTTTTCTTTTTGTATCATGGTTGTTGATACATCATTCATGGGTGTGCAAGAAATACACCATTCTATTTTAAATGGTGGATTATATTTATTTAAGGTAATTACAAATTAGTGGAGCTTTTGTCATAAGCATGAAGCTTGTAGAAGCTTGTGGATGCTTTGACAAAGTCCACTAACTTTGTTTTACTTTAGATTTTTATTAACCTAACCATTTTGGATTAGCCATGGTTATGTTTCTGCATGAGTTAGTATATGATACTCACTCACCCATGGTTACTAGACTCACTTGCTCATTATCTTTCTCTCTTATTTCTTCATCTTCTTCCTTGAGCTAAAAAGCTCTCTAGGGTTTGATCCAAAGTGAGAAACATTGTGAGAAAATAAATTCTAAAGTGAACCCACTTCCTATTTCTCCATCCTCTACTAGACTAGCACTTTAGTTTAGGGTGTTTGATTCACTAATTCTCTAGTTAGTGAAGTAGTAGCTTGAGTTGGTATTCCCTCGACGTAGATCATTTTCGGCCTCGAAGACTTCAAGCAAGGACACTTCTTTCACCTCGCGAAGCCATGCAAGAGCCCGGGAGAACCATGCTCGCTGCGAAGGGACTACAACAAGGAGCTTTAGAAGTGAAGGACCGATCTACAAAGGTTGTATTTCGTATTCACTTTGTGATAAATGTTATTTACTTGCATGTGTTACCCTAATTATCTAGCATAGATTTTGTTTAGGGTTATTCGGCACGGCTAAAATTTTAATCGGGCAAGGTTGATGCCCTGTAGAACCTTATTAGAGTTCCTAGTAACCCTACAGTGGTATCAGAGCCTAGCTAGAGCATTAGGTGACGTGTATACGAAGTTAAAACTCCGAACGAACCACGAAACGACGATTTGAACCCTTCTCTGGATATTTTTTAAAAACTGTGATTTTTCTTTATTAAAATTGCCTAAAAAATTCATCAGGGAAATATAAGCAACACTGTGAAAAACGAGATTGTAAACCGTACAATTGGCCGCGGAACCGCGGCAATACCCTACTTGCGTCGCGGCTCCGCGGCCGTACAGAAAACTTACTGCCTCGTTTTGACACAGTAACATCCGTAGGCAAAATTGCTAATTTCTGGGTATTTTTAATTTGACTCAAGTGTTGAGTGTTCAGGGGATTATTTTGTATACATTAATTCGATCGGAAAATTTAATTTCGTTATGTTTTCCGGATAATTTAGAAAGTATTAAAATGTTCGAACAGATATCATTAACTCATTTTTCCCGGCATGAAAAAGTTTCAAGTGTTGAATTTTTCTTGAGCTTAAATCTTTCGGAAAAACGTGCATGTAACGTAATGGACCCTCTAGAAGAACACAAACCTTAACTCGATTAAGTGACCGTCTGAACCGCCTCTAAACCTTAGGGTTTAGGGCAGTACGGCGTGCCACATGTGAGGCGTTGGCTTGACCCTTCTACTGCTGGACCATTGCTACTGTGACGTATTCTGGAATTTTTGAACTCCGCTTAAGGGTTGAGCTATTTAGGAAATCTTGGGTATTTGATTATTCGATCGGAAAGTTTAATACTGTCTATTTATCTGGAATGTGATACAATATGTGGAATTCATAAAGTTAGGCATGAAATGCGAAGTATGTGATAATTCGGATTTACGATGTCTAAAGAAGATTGTGGATTCCAAATGTTGTAGTTTTACACTTTCTTTTCTGCGACCGTAAGTGTAATATGTGATATCGCCGGTTTCGTTGCTATATGTCAACGACAATTGGGATGCGCATATTTACTTACGTTGATGACATGTGATGTTATGTGTTGTTGGATATGTTATATTGGATCGTCGCGTTTCTGAATAGCCGGGAGTTTTATGTGAGATGAGGGTTTTTATTTTTCATTCATGTAAAATTCATTGTATGTAATATTCTTTTATTGGGGAACTTTCGGGATGAGGTTGATGTCACCATTTGTATATTATTTATTTTTCCGCATTAGGTAGACTCAAGGAGGAGAGCACAAGTAACCGGGTTCTAGAGTCCAGTGGGAGACCAACTCGAGGAGTCGAGTTCGGGTCTCCTAACTCTAGAATTGGTAGGGTTACTTGCCGCTCTCGTAGGGGTCTAGGGATGTGGTTTTGGCTATTCATCGCGACCGTGGAATCCGTGTTTTATAGAGGCTCAAAATAAAACACGGACGTCCTAGCATATCCAATGTTTCATATATTTCTTCTGCTGCGATATCTGTTATGTGATCATTTTATATGTTGTGATAAATAATGCATATAGTATATATGATATATTATATAGACGTTACTTATGTTTTACACCCGCGCTAGCCCTGCCCCGCTCTGCCGTTAGTTACCTAACCTAACGGTGCATGAGGAGACATCGAGGCGAATACGGATGGCATAAGTGTACGTCGTATTTATCTGTGATGTTTAGGTGACTTAAATGATGGGACTTCATTAATATGATTAATGAAAGAAAAGAAACCTAAAAGGTGTTGTGGAATCAAATTTTCAAAAAGGGTAGCTACAGTTTTTGCTTTGCATAGCGATATATATGATATATCATGCACCTTATTCGATGAGGAAAGAGCTGAGATCCCTTCACCGGGAGTGACCTCTTTAGCGAAACTGGCAGATGCTATAACACTCGGTTTGTCTTTTGATTGCTTTTGGAGTTTTTGCTTTGCATAGCGATATACAGGATATATCCTGCACCTTATTCCATAAGGAAAGAGCCGAGATCCCTTCACCGGGAGTGACCTCTTTAGCAAAACTAATGAAAGACTCAAAATCACTCCATTTCAAAATTCACTCGATTCTATAACGATATCAAGTTCATTACGCAATAGGTTTTTCGGAAAAACCTGTCGTAGCCCTCCGTCATTTCAGATAAGTCCTACTTAGTATTCGTGCTACGTTTGATGGCCTGCGTCAAGGCGTAGTGTGCGGTAGCTAACTAGTATTTATCTTTTTATGCATATGATGAAGATTGGATTAAGATAGTCGTGCGACTTTGTTGGCCTGTGTCAAGAGTCATACGGGTGGGTTTAATTCAATCATGAAATGACGGGTTGAACTTGACTAGCGAACTATGGTTTGTTGGCCTGCGTCATGGTCATGGGATGCTAGGGGCAAAATATTATCGGGAATTTCAAGTGTTGAAATTTGCAATGAGATTGCATACCTTCTATGAGATAGTTGGATCCCGATACCCACTGCGAGTAATTGTTACTCCTGGGAGAGTTTTACACAGGACAATTAGCCGATCAAGTAGGTATCTAGAAAGGTGTCAACGGGGTTACGCCTCTGGGAAAACGAGGTTTACTTTAATTAGGTCCGTGCGAAAGCACGGGAACCTCCCTCAAAGTACCGACACTGGCCTGGCTGAAAGATTGGCGAAATTGTAGGGTGTAATTAATCCCGGCTAGTCTTTCCTTTTAGGATTTGAAGGAAGATTTGATAAAAACAGTGGGAGCCATCCTAGTTAGATAAAATAATAACCAATCTGATCTTGCAAGAGCATACGCTAAAGTGTTTTCTTCTCTCTCTCTCTCCAGGTAGCAACCATATCATGCCTTAATCAAGATAATAATATGGATGTATTGATCGAACCCGCATGTTATACTGTGCTGGGGAACGTTGGTTCCTTTCTTTCTTATAAGAGTTATAGGACTGAACATGATATAGGGGATTACCAGGATTCCCATGCTACCCGAATGAAGAAAGTACATGTTGATGCTTTTTCTTCGGGTGTGTTCGTTACAGAGAACTGTTTCTCAGTTCACTCTACGTCCTGGGTATTAGATACCGGATCGGGATCCCATATATGTAATATGTTACATGGCCTTTGTAAAGGTAGGGAACTGGGAGAGGGTGATCATTCCGTAAGAGTAGGGAATGGTGCAAATGTTGCATCCAAAGCAGTTGGCGAATATCACCTTGTGTTACCAAATGGTAATACACTGGTTCTGAACGAATGCTATTACATTCCGACCCTGATATGCAATCTTATATCAGTTTCTTTATTGAGCAGAGAAGGATATAATTCTGTAGTACAGGATGATGTTATGAATATATTCCTGAATCAAAAGTTGATTGGATCAGGTTCGTTATTTAGTGGCATATACGTTCTCAATCAAACTACAGTCCTTAATGTACAAAACACACACAAGAGGAAGAGTTCAGAACTGAACAAATCCTTCTTATGGCATTGTAGACTAGGTCACATCAATGCGACACGGCTAGCTAAGTTGCATAAGGACGGATATTTGAATCCTTTTGAATTTTCATCTTATGATACTTTCCAGTCGTGTCTCAAAGGAAAGATGACTAAAACTCCGTTTACGGGACACGGAGAAAGAGTTACGGAACTCTTAGGACTGGTACATAGTAATGTATGCAGTCCCATGTCTACACATGCCAGGGATGGTTCTTCGTACTTCATTACATTCACTGACGATCTCTCTAGATTCGGGTATGTGTTCCTGATGAAACACAAATCAGAAGCTTTTGAGAAATTTAGAGAATATAAACAAGAAGTCGAGAACCAAACCGGGAAAAATATTAAAATCCTTCGATCTGATCGAGGAGGTGAATACTTGAGCAATGAATTCCTGGACTTCCTAAAAGAGAATGGGATTCTCTCTCAGCTAACTCCTCCATATACACCACAGCACAACGGTGTATCAGAACGGATGAATCGCGCCCTATTAGATATGGTGCGCTCTATGATGAGCATAGTTGAGTTACCTATTTCCTTCAGGGGATATGCACTGGAAACAGCTGCAGACCTATTGAATATGGTTCTCACCAAATCTGTGCCAACCACTCTATATGAGATATGGAAAGGAAAGAGGCCATGTCTTAATTATGTTAGGATATGGGGTTGTCAGCATATGTAAAAACACAAAATCCGGACAAACTCACGGCAAGGTCCATTCTGTGTAAGTTTATTGGATATCCCAAACATTCGCGTGGGTATATCTTCTACCACACCGAGGAACAAAAGGTGTTTGTTTCTCGACATGCCACCTTTTTAGAAAAGGAATTTCTTGAAAAAGAGATTAGTGGCAAGGAGGTAGAAATGGAAGAGGTTCCAGCAATACAGACTACGACAGAAGATTTGGTTGAACCGGAGGTTCCGTAGTTCCTGATGAACCCCAGCCACTCCGCCGATCTAGTAGGGTTCCTCACCCACCTGAGAGATACTACGGTTTTCTCTTGGATGGTGGGAGCGAGGATTGAATCATGCTTGATGATGACCCAGCTAGCTTCGAGCAGGCCATCACGAGTGGGGACTCAGTGAAATGGCTAGATGCAATGCGGTCCGAGATGGAATCAATGTACACCAACAAAGTATGGAGTTTCGAAGATGCTCCTGAAGGGGTAAAACCCATTGGGAGCAAGTGGATCTTCAAGAAAAAACTTGGTGTAGATGGGAAAGTGGAGACTTTCAAAGCTAGACTTGTTGCAAAGGGCTTTCGTCAAAGACCGGGTGTGGACTATGACGAAACCTTTTCTCTAGTGGCTATGCTTAAATACATTCCGATCATGCTTTCCATCGCTGCATATCATGACTACGAAATCTGGCAAATGGATGTTAAGATCGTCTTTCTAAACGGTGATTTAGAAGAGAGCGTGTACATGACTCAGCCAGAGGGCTTCGTAGCTAGTGGGAGCCGCAGGAAGGTGTGCAAGCTGCTTAAATCCATTTATGTATTAAAGCAAGCATCGCGGAGTTGGAACATCTACTTTGATGTGGTTATCAAAGAGTTTGATTTCGTCAAAAACGTAGATGAACCGTGTATCTACAAGAAGGTGGCAGAGAATAAGGTTGTCTTCCTCGTATTGTACGTGGACGACATACTCTTGATAGGAAATGGCATTCCTATGCTGCAATCGGTCAAGCTCTTCTTATCACAAAGATTATCAATGAAAGATCTAGGTGATGCCTCCTGCATACTGGGAATTATGATCTATAGAGATAGATCTAAAAGGATATTGGGATTGTCCCAATCCAGGTACATTGACACCATACTAAAGAGGTTTAGTATGGAAGAATCCAAGCGTGGGAACTTACCCACGAACTCTGGACTCACTCTCTCCAAAGAGATGTCTCCCAAGACTGATTTGGAGAGAGCTCGCATGCAAGTGATACCCTATGCTTCGACTGTAGGCTCTATCATGTACGCGATGCTATGTACCAGACTCGATGTAGCACACTCACTAAGTGTAGTGAGTAGGTATCAAGCTGATCCTGGAGAGAGTCACTGGACAGCTGTGAAGAGCATCTCAAGTGCTTACGAAGGACTAAAGAGATGCTCTTGGTGTATGGTAACGGAGAACTCCAAGCGGAGTCCTTTACCGATTTGAGCTTCCAGAGTGATAAGGACGACTCTAAGTCGCACTCGGGATTTGTCTTTACCCTTTACGGAGGGGCGGTTAGCTGGAAGAGTTCCAAGCAGGAAACCGTGCAGACTCGACGATGGAGGCTGAATACATCACTGCCAACGATGCTGCCAAAGAGGCTGTCTGAATCAAGAAGTTCATTACTGAACTTGGAGTGGTTCCATCCATTGAGCATACAATACCTTTGTATTGTGATAACAATAGAGCGGTGGCTTTGGCCAAGGAACCGAGGTTCCATCAGCGATCCAGGCATATTCTGAGGCGGTATCACCTGATCAGGGAGATAGTTGATCGCCGGGAGATCGAGGTCAGGAGGGTTGACACGAAGAACAACACATCGGATCAACTCACGAAGGCCATTCCCCAGATATAGTTTGAGAGACTCTTCGGGATGCTTGGTATGCGATACTACAGCAGCTGGCCCTAGTGCAAGTGGGAGATTGTTAGTTGTATGTATGCCCTAGAGGCCGGTATTGTACAGATGATGTTTATTATATTGGATGCTTGGACATATATAGAGAGGACTTTCTTGCTCAATATGATAGTACGCTATCTGGTTGCTCTTTATCTTAACATGTATACTTGTCTTTTGATGCTGTCTTATAGTTACATGTTGGTAAAGACCTTAGGATGTGTACTTGACTACCTGGACTATGATGGAGATCATACTAGTGGGGACAGAGTAGTCCATAAGTACATCCTTTAATGTTCCTAGTCGTAGGTGTATCGAGACAGGGCATCGATATACTAGAGTAGATTAGCGTATACGCTTCTCGACCCATAAGATGGGTGATGGATGATCCTATATCCATTGGAGTTTGACATCAGAGATGGTATACGGGTGCTCAGTGGAGATTGGGTACACCAGACAGACTCGTCGAGAACTCCCAGATGGTATTGTACCTCACGTCAGATGGCAGTTCTCTGGTGACACTTGTGCAGGTTAGTCTGTAGACCCGAGATCGTCATAGAGTCTTGTGTGATTCCCACTATGCTTTGATTTCCACCTTACCACGTCTAAGAGGGCGTGCAAAACGGTAGTTTTTGGGTACAGTCCCGAGTCACATGGAGGCAATGAGCGATAGGAGGGGTTTCGTCACTCACGGTATTGGGGGTTGATGTTGCGCTGTGCTCGATTGGCCATAACAGGGAAGTCCCTGGCCAGGGCTGATTTAGAGATTTACTGGTAAGTGTTACCAGTAGTTTCTTGACCCGTTATGAGCTTCACATCGGAACGACTTATCGGTTATTAGGGTCTGACGTTTACCACCCCTAGACTTGATATGCGACATATCAGACGAGGAGACCGGACTGTACGGGAAGTGTTACCGTTAGGCTTTTACAGGAGTTGGAGCGGGCTTGCTTGCTGATCTTCTGATCACTCAATACCCGGGTAGCCATTATGTCCAGCTAGTACCGCTGACGGCTAGTGGGTGCTTGATGTGATCATCACCTACTGCCGGCGTATTGACGAGTCTTTAGAGTCCTACATAGAGGTTTTACTGGTTCATGCAAAACGAAATAGAAGCGCATATGTGATATGTGCGGGACCAAGAATAATGCGTGTGTGTGATACCGTATTCTATTCTCGCGACTTTTTGTATCGGTCGGTTATATGTGATATAGCCGGGTTATCGAATCAAGTGTTGATTCGATAAGTCGTTACATTGGATGTTAGTCGGTTATATGAGATATATCCGGATTATTAAGTCAAGTGTTGATTTAATAATTTAGTGTATAATTGTATATATGATATACTAATTTACATTAACTAACATTTGTTCACTTAAGGGTTTTTTTTCTCACATGTGCACAACTTTAATATATATGTGATATATATTAAAATGTGTTTTCTTTTTGTATCATGGTTGTTGATACATCATTCATGGGTGTGCAAGACATACACCATTCTATTTTAAATGGTGGTTTATATTTATTTAAGGTAATTACAAATTAGTGGAGCTTTTGTCATAAGCATGAAGCTTGTAGAAGATTGTGGATGCTTTGACAAAGTCCACTAACTTTATTTTACTTTAGATTTTTATTAACCAAACCATTTTGGATTAGCCATGGTTATGTCTCTACGATTTAGTATATGATACTCACTCACCCATGGTTACTAGACTCACTTGATCATTATCTTTCTCTTTTATTTCTTCATCTTCTTCCTTGAGCTAAAAAGCTCTCTAGGGTTTGATCCAAAGTGAGAAACATTGTGAGAAAATAAATTCTAAAGTGAACCCACTTCCTATTTCTCCATCCTCTACTAGACTAGCACTTTAGTTTAGGGTGTTTGCTTCACTAATTCTCTAGTTAGTGAAGTAGTAGCTTGAGTTGGTATTCCCTCGACGTGGATCGTCTTCGGCCTCGAAGATTTCAAGCTAGGACGCTTCTTTCGCCTCGTGAATCCATGCAACAGCCCGGGAGAACCATGATCGCAACGAAGGAACTACAACAAGGAGCTTTAGAAGTGAAGGGTCGATCTACAAAGATTGTATTTCGTATTCACTTAGTGATAAATGTTATTTACTTGCATGTGTTACCCTAATTATCTAGCATAGATCTTGTTTAGGCTTATTCGGCACGGCTAAAATTTTAATCGGGCATGGTTGATGCCCTGTAGAACCTTATTAGAGTGCCTAGTAACCTATACCGAGTGGCCTAGTCATTTTTCTGAGGGAGGTTGCTTCACTTCTAGAATTTGGCTGGTAGTTTGCCACACCCGTAGGGGTCTGGGGTTGGGTTAGGCTATACATCACAACCGTGGAATCCGTCTTACGTTACAGGCTTGACCATAATGCGGAATTCCTAGTATATCTATTATGTTCATCTGTGATCTGGAATGCCTATTATTGTGTAAGATGAATGCATATATATTATATATGCAATATAGAAGGCGTTGCTTATGTTTTGCACCCGTGCTAGTGTAACGTTTTAGAAATCATTTTGCAAATTTTCCGTTTTTAGGTAAAATAAATTGTATTTTTCCGTAAAAACCTAGAAGCGATCTTTTTGTAGTATAAAATTCACTGCACCTCGTTTAGTTTGAGTATTGCTAGTTTGCGGGTTTTTGTAAGCCACTGGTAATTTTTGTGCATTTTAATATTTTTCCTAATTAAAATATTATTTTAATGCTTTATTTGTGCACTTTATTAGTGGTAATTACATTTTTGTTTGGGTTAATTACTACTAATGTGGATCTATGCTAAATTAATCACTAGATTATGCTTAAAACCTTTCCATTCAAAATATCTAGATTTTTATGGAAATTAAATGTTTTTTAAAAGAAAAGAATGAAGTGGATAAAGCTTTTCTCGTTTTATTATGCAATTATTTCTATTTTCTTCTAGAAATTTCTATTAAATTCCACAAAAACCTAGCTTATCCTCATCATGGTCGGTCACTTCCTCTTTGTTGCCCTCTTCTCTCTTTTGTCTCATTTCTTCACTTCAAGCTCAAAATAATTCATCAAAAATCACAAATAAATCACACAAATTCATAATTAAATCCAAACACTTCATTCTTCTTCACTTAAGCAAGCTTGGATCTTCTTTCAAGACATCATTTTGGAGGCAAAGATGATGAGTTTTGCTGCTTGATTTTGATCTTTTGTGGTGGTATAAATCCAAACCCTAAACTCTAATTGTTGCTTAATACTTTAATTATCTTAATTAGATGTTAATTAAAAGCTTTTAATTTCATATTTAGAATTCCTAGTAAGGTTTTTTTGTAATCAAATTAGGGTTTTGATTAGTGAAATGGTTAGTTGATAATTTTAGACAAATGAAAACATAACCTAATTGCTAGAATGTTAATTGATATTTTCCTAATTATCTAATTAGTTAAATTACAAACTAGACTTTCACTAAATCCTAATTAAGTGAGATTAGAATTCTAGTAATGGTTTGGATGGTTTAATCTTGCTATTTTGTGATGTTTGTAAATTCTAGTTTGGTAAAAAGCTTGTAGTTTTGTGCTAAAATGATATAAGTTGCTTACTAGCTTTTAGGATAATTTAGGCGTGGGTTTCTTTTATCGTTGCGACGTTAATTATATTGATTCCACGCTATATCTTGTGTTGTGAATGCGTGATCGGTACGATCAGGGTCTAGGCTTGATGGTTGTGTCGTTTAGCGCTCCTAGCTAGGGTTGTGCCGATGTCGTTTGTGTCTTTGTGTAGCTTTTGCTCTCGAGTTGGTTTCGTAGTATCGCTACACGCGTTAGCCACTTGACGAACACTTGAGAGTATGTTTGGAGTTGGTGCGTCGGTCAAACGTAGTTGGTATGTGTTATTGGTCGATTGCTAATATATACTTGTTATATTGTTATATGCTTTCAGGATCGCAGGCGCGGACTTCGGGCGCTGCGAAGAAGGAAAAGCGAGTGGTTGGCTTTACTTAGCTAGGATGGTTGGTGAGTAGATTTAACATCTACAAGGGAATCGCCCGCATGGTGTTATGCGTCTGGGCTAGATTAAATGATATGACTATTAGTTAGATACATACGGATATTGATTGTGCATGTTTACCTTAGTTGCGTATCTCATTTCCTATTGTGCATGGACTTAGTAAAAATGAGACACGACACCATATTAACGGTTCATGTTTCACGAGCACTAATTTTATGCTACACACACACCGTCAATAATTACCATGACATGGACAACACCTATACATATATGATACTGTATTTCTTAAGGACATTGAGACATGATCTATATTTTCATTATGCATATGACATATAGCATACCTGTATACCTAAATGCTTACACATATGCCTTGACAAGCTTACATGCTAGTTACCTATATACCTATATGGTATTGTACCATTAGTGATAGGTATATACACATATGAGACATAGCTGCATGTACATCTTGTATACATACTTACACCTATACCTGGAGGGTATTACATCATTACAGATAGGTAGATACATACACCTTACTATACCTACATTATAACATATATATCTGGCTATAGCTACATGTTCACCTTTATTTGATGTTATATGGACTTGGAGAAATTAGGAACCGCATGATATATATATTAACTTGTTGCAGTTAAATAGCGGCTTTTCTTTTATATATGCTCACATTACAGTTTTATGTTGCATATATTATATTCATGGATTTTCGCATTGAGATATGGATTTTTCATGATGTTTTCTGGATTTGAAAACCGTGGTAGTTTCATGAAATTATGCATTATTTGAAAAACCCGGTTTCTCTTGATATGATATTTCAGCATCCACCATGAAATTTATCGGTTCTGATATATATATACCCCATACGAGGAACGGAGGAGGCCGTGTGCGGGTACATGGTGGGGCCCGGCGGTACCCCGGGGCAAGAATTTGGTGGAGTAGACGATGAGTTAGTGGGGGAACCATACCTACCGGGGAATGTGATGCTGTTATATATATATATATGTATGTATATATATATATATATATATATATATTAGTGGAATGGGACGCTAATATATATGTATACATATCTAATTTATATACATCATCATAATGATCTTGCAAATATACTCACTCAGGATATATGAGATTTACTTGTTATTTGATACAGGATATATGAGATTTACTTGATATTGGACACTCAGGATATATGATACTTACAGGATTTAAGGGCTAATTTGGGGGCTGATTTGTGGAAATTTGGGATTTATATTGTCTTGATGGATTTTGGTCCTACCACGAGGTCAGGATTCCGTGAGGATGACATGTTTTATCCCTTACTCCGCATTTATTTTTCATGTACTAGTAGTATCTGATAGAGTACCTTTCATGACTGTTGCATATACATACTGCTATTTTATATGCATTGCTTCATGTATTAGTAATACCTGATAGGGTACTTTTCATACTGTTGCACATATATTGCCCTTTTATTGCTATCAGCTTGCATGCATTAGATTCGCGTTGTATGTGCATACTTGCGATTTCCTGCATATGTTATTTACTATTCACGAGTTGGCAACTCACCCCCGTTGTGCCACAGTGTTTTGTAGGTAGTCCCTCAGGGCAGTCGCGGCAGGATTTTCATCTTTCATATCATCCTTTGCAGCGGATACCGCTTCGGCCGACTGTGCACAGTTTTGCTATAGGTGAGTTTTGCGGCTATCTAATGTTGTTTATTGTTATCTTTGTACCATGTACTCTCCATCTACCACTTTCATGGATGACTTAGAGACTTGATGTGAGGACGATATTGTATGTTATTTTGTGACTTGGAGGTCATTTATGCAGTTTTTATTTATATCGTCTTTTATTTCTTCGCTACGGCGTCGTATATCTGCTGTAGTGGTTGTTTTCCGCCTTTGGGCATGGATTTTCTCCCGGATGGGGATGCTTTACTTATATTTATGTTGTACCCATTTTTAGGGTTAGTTTTTACAAAGGAGGTGCTGCCAAAATTTTTGAGAAAGTAAAAGCTGGACTTTAAAGAATTTGGTTTGAGATTTAAATTTTTTTGAAAATGCTATTATCACTTACTACCTTTGATAGTTTAGATTGCTGGGTTTTTGGCTTACTTAAATTGCGTTACGCCTGTAGACGTTGCGTAGTTTAAGCGCCGTCACGTGCCAATTTAGGGTCGTGACAAAGTTGGTATCAGAGAGCTAGGTTTTACCATTCGGAGGGTACGATGACCTTGGTATAATGGAATAGGTAGCTTAAGCAGAGTAACGTAGTGTGTGTATGTCCGCGGCCTACTCAGGACACGGTACACCGCCTAAAGTGACCTAAGTACTAATTGCTTGAAATTCATTCCTTGATGATACATATCCTTGTGATTCGATTTCCGTGTTCATATCGAATCCTTTTCCCATTTATAGCCTTTGCCGCTGATGACTATGAGGACTGAGAGAGGTGCAGCGAGGGCCGAGGTAAAAGTTAACTCATGTGGGACGAGGACTGACCAGGATGGCACGCTCGTTGCACAGGAGCAGATGGATCTTCCTTCGATAGATCGTACCGCTAGGCTTGAGGCAGAGATACAGGACTTGCGCCAGACGGTGAGGTCTTTGGTTGAGGCCAGTAGAGCGCGGCGACAGGAGGTTGCCACCCCGGTTACCCAGTTGTTCCTTGCCAGCACTCAGCATTATGTTACTTACACAGCACCAGTGGACGCAGCCCTATTCGATGAAGAGCGTCTTTCCGAGACTTTGGGAGTCCGAGGACAGAGGAGGGCTCGTGCGGGTGTACCAGCCCAGAGACAAAGGTTCAGTCGCCGTGACAGGTTTCGTGCACGTCGTGGGAGTAGCAGAGGCTTGGGACGAGGAGAGTCGGTTAACTAGATCAGCCGTTCTTGTGTTAACTTCTGTCAGCGATTCTTTTGTTGCGCGACACGTATTTCAGTCGTGTGCCAATCGGATAGGAGATAGCGATTCGTCCGTCATTCTGATCCTTCTTGAGGTGTTGGATTTGACGTTCTCCTAGGCACGGACTGGTTAGCTACGTGCTAGGCGTCTGTAGAATGCCGCGAGAAAACTGTCAGGTTTTGTTTTCCCTGCGAGTCAGTTCTTGTTGTGCGGGAGGACAGTGGTGCCGCCCCTTACAGCTTGAATTTAGCCTTTTTCGCTAGTCCGCTTTTGAGGAGAGGATGTCGGGGATTCTTGGCTTTCATTCGGGATGCCGGAGCCACAGTGGGTTTGCTGGAACGACTTTCCATCATGCGAGAGTTTTTCGACGTTGTTCCAGATGAGCCGGTGGAGCTTAGGGAGCTTAAGGATCAGCTGTAGAGTTGTTTGTTGGGGGACTTGTACGTCCAAGTGTTTCGCTTTGGGGAGCTCCTATTTTGTTCGTCAAGAGAAGGACGACAATTTGAGGTTGTGTATTGATGGATCGTCAATTGAACCGAGTTACGGGGCAGATAGGTATCCTTTACCTCGCATTGAAGATTTGTTCGACTTGCTCCAGGGTGCGAGACATTTTCTAAGTTTGTTTGTGATCAGGTCATTATTGGTTGCGGGTTCAGAGTGATGACATTCCGAAGACTGCTTTTGTGCGTTCTACGGGCAGTATGTGTTTTGGTGGTGTCGTTGGACTCACCAATGCCCTAGCAGCATTCGTGGAAGTGATGAACCAGATTTCATCAGGCCGTTCCTCGACTAGTTTATTGTTGTGTTAGTGATGACATTCTGGTCTTTTCCAATGTGTCGTGAGGAACTTGAGCAGCACTTGAGGATTTGCTTGCAGACATTGTGAGAGTACCAGCTATTTGCTAAATTCTCGGAGTGTTACTGCAGGCTTGATTGTGTTGACTTCCTAAGGTCATGTGGTTACGGGAGACGGTTTTTGTACGGACCCGAGGAAGATCGAGGTCGTACAGCTTTGGCCCAGACTTGTAGCAGGGACAGAAGTCCGCAGCTTTTTAGGCTTAGCCGGTTTTTACCGCCGTTTTGTGCTGGACTGCTTGTGTAGCGCTGCACCGTTGACTGGGTTGACCAGAATGGGAGTTCCTTTTCTTTGGACTGAGGCATGCGTGCGGAGTTTTCGGCAGTTGAAGACTCGGTTGACAACTGCACCAGTTCTTTCTTTGCTTTCTGGTTTGGGCGACTTTGTGGTTTAACTATGATGTTTCGCGAGTGGGGCTCGATTGTGTACTGATGTAGCACGATAGAGTTATCGCTCATGCTTCCCGACAGTTGGAGGAAGTACGAGCAGGATATCCCACTTATGATCTGGAGACGTCCGCGGTGGTCGTGCGTTGAAGATATGAGGACACTACTTGTGCGGAGAGTCGTGTCAGATTTTCACGGACCACCATAGCATAATGTACATCTTCCTGCTGCGGATTTTGATTGTTGAGACAGCGTCGTTAGATAGAGCTTGTGAAGGATTGTGGTTGTGAGATCCTTTGTTTCCCGTGGCAAGGCGATTGTGGTAGCTGATGCTTTGAGTCGTAGGCCCAGGGGTAGGTTGTTCCGGTTGTGCGCAGTACAGAGACATTCTTCTGCAGCTTTACAGTTCTTATGTGATCGTGGAGTACAGCTTGGTTCGCCTCTTCTAAAGGGGGAAATAGCTTGCTCATGTTCGCGCCCGTCCACTTTTACTTAATCGTTTTCGTGAGGCACAGCCCACCGATGCTCGTTGTCTGTGATACTTGAGTATGTTCGGCAGGGTAATGATTTGGAGTCCTTGATTTGTGACTAAGGTGTGTTACGTTTAGGGACGCGTTGTGTATACCTGATACTGATGGGTAGAGACGCGAAATCCTAGAGCAGGCACATCAGTTAGCTTTCTGTGTTCATTCAAGTCCACCAATATGTAGCGTGACTTGTGAGATAGTTATGGGTGGTCAGGGATGAGGAGTGAAGTTTTAGATTTCGTTCCGAGGTGTCTGTGTTGTTGTGAGCTAAGGTTGAGCATTTGAGACCGGCTGGAGAGTTGCAACCTTTAACCGTTCCAGAGTGGGAATGGGGGAAGATCTCCATGATGTTCGTTGTCGGTCTACCCAGGTCTTGTCAGGGTGTGATTCTTTTTGGGTGTTTGTTGTCCGGTGTTACTCAGTATGCTCAGTTTGCTCAGTTTGCTCTGTTGTTCTTCGATAAGTTTGTGCGTTTGCACGGAGTTCCTAATGTGTTGTATCCAATAGAGGCACCCCGTTCGCTAGCCGTCGATTTCAGAAGCTTCAGGAAGCCTTGGGTACCGGTTAAGCTTTAGCTCCGGTTTCCATCTGTTGGCTGATGGTTAGACAGAGCGGACTATACAGACTCTGGAGGATATGCTTTTGCATACGTACTAATTGGTTGTTGGCAGTTGGGATCGTCTCTTGCCATTGTTAGGGTTCTCCTTCGATAGCTGTTATCAGGAGACAATCCAATTGGCAAGCTTTAGGCTTTGTTTTGTAGCTGGTGTCGGTCGCCAGTCTGTTTTTACTGACTCTGCGACAGTAGGATTTTTGGACCCCAGCTAGGCATGAGACTACAGAGAAGATCCAGTTGATTCAGGTCAGGATGAGAGCAGCCCAGTGCAGACAGAAGTCTTATGCCGACCGTGGTGGTCGCAGACTTGAGTTCGCAGTGGGAGATCAAGTATTCCTACGTATTTTTCCGATGAAATGGCATGTTGAGTTTTGGGTAGCTTAGTCCCAAATTGTTGGTCCTTTGAGATTCTCGAGCGAGTTAGTTCCGTTGCCTATAATTTGGCACTTCCGCCCAGATTTTTGAGTATTCACCCTATATTCCTTGTGTCGATACTTTGCAATTACCTTCATGACCTTTCTCACATGATTTAGCATTAAACTATTTAGCTTGGACGCGATCTTTCGTTCACCATTAGCCGACAGTTTTAGTGGATCGGCAGATGGAGGGAAATCGGTCAAGGGTCTTGCTATCTGTGAGGGTTCTTTGGCGTAGCCGTCTAGTGTGGTGATCACTTGAGTGGCTGCGAGCGAGATGCTGAAGACTTTCGCTCATCTCTTTGAAGGTACGCATAGATGAATTTTAAATTCGGGGACCGAATTTCTTTAAGGAGGGAAGATTGTAACGTTTTAGAAATCGTTTTGCGAATTTTCCGTTTTTAGGTAAAATAAATTGTATTTTTCCGTAAAAACCTAGAAGCGATCTATTTGCAGTATAGAATTCACTGCACCTAGTTTAACTTGAGTATTGCTAGTTTGCGGGTTTTTGTAATCCACTGGTAATTTATGTGCATTTTAATATTTTTCCTAATTAAAATATTATTTTAATGCTTTATTTGTTCACTTTATTAGTGGTAATTACATTTTTGTTTGGGTTAATTACTACTAATATGGATCTATGCTAAGTTAATCACTAGATTAAGCTTAAAACCTTTCCATCCAAAATATCTAGATTTTTGTGGAAATTAAATGTTTTTTTAAAGAAAAGAATGAAGTGGATAAAGCTTTTCTTGTTTTATTATGCAATTATTGCTATTTTCTTCTAGAAATTTCTACAAAATTCCACAAAACCCTAGCTTATCCTCATCATGGCCGGCCACTTCCTCAGTGCTGCCCTCTGTAAGTGCACGGCGGCGCCCCGGCCGTCAATCCGACGCCGGAATGCGGAAGCGGTGATAAACTTTAATTTTGCGGACTTAGCAAACCGGCACCACCGCGCACTAAACATCCGGATCGTAACCATTAACAAGTCTAAGCTACTAACTAGATAGGGAAGAGAAGTATACCGACAGATCCGAGTCCTCCGGTCTTCTCGTCGTCGTCCCGATCTCCTGCGGAATGTCCCGTCTCCTCCTCGTCGCCGGAAGTGCACCACATCGCCTACTTCTTTTACGGGCTCCCACCTCAATGCCGAGGCAACTCGGGCACGAAGTCGGCTACTCGACGTGCCCAAGATTTGCTGTAGAATATTGTGTAGGACTTGTGTCTCATTTTGGGGTAGTGGAGGTTTCCATTGGTGGAGGGATTGAACTTGGAGCTTTGGAGATTGATCTTGTGGGATTTTTGCAACATCAAATGAGCCAAAAACCCACACCATAAATTTTGGACAGCCCCCAAATGGGAGTGGCCGGCCATGCTAATTGAGAGGGGAGAAATGAGAGTTTGTTCTCATGGATAATGAGAGAGCCATCTAATTATCCAATGGAGAGAGAGAGAGAAAGCTATCATACAAAAGAAATCATCACCAAAACAAAACCCACACTCAACACACAAATCATCAACAACCATGATGCTTACAAAGTCAAGCCATCATGAAGTAGTCAAGTCAAAAAGGTCAAGGTATGGAGCTCTCATCATGATGCAACAAAAAGCAAAAGCCCCCTCCACAAATACTTATTTGCAACAATGCAAATAAGCCCTCCTCCACCAAACTTCGGCCAATGATCGGAACAAAGGAAAATTGGCCGAAACGGAAAGCAAACTGGCAACTCCAGAAAACTGGTCCCGTAATAAATTATAGGAAAAACCCCGATACTGTGCATACACACCCGCATCTGTATTTCGACCGGAATACAAATGCAATGAGACAAAATCTACACTGTACTATACTAGGATCCGGCTTAAACCAAAGCCGGCTAGTAAAATCCGTTCGATCCTGATCCGTGCAATACCGCACGTATCTGATCGAACCCTGCCATATACCCATACGGCCTATAGTACAAACTGTCCGATCCTGATCCGTGTAATACCGCACGTATCTGATCGGACCTTGCCATATCTCCATACGGCCTCTACAACCTTTCGCCCGAAAGCTGAGTAACTGAATGTGGGGGACTCTAAAGACTCGTCAACACCTTGGTTGTGGATTTAACCACTAGCACGTCAGAGGTATAAGCCAATACGTAACGGGCTACCAGGTACTGAGTAAAAGGGACGTCTATGAGCGAACTCAGCCCGACAACCCTACAGAGCCTGTCAGTGACAATATCCGTACAGTCCGGTCCGTTCGTCTATGAGCATCGCATGGCGGGCCTAGGGGGTAGGTAAAAGTCAGACCCCCAAAAGCGGTACAAGTCGTGTCGGAGTGTAGCCCAGAACACCCTGAGATACTACTGGAATACCTACCAGTAAATCTCCTTGCCTCGGCCGAGGGCTTCGTGTAATGGCTCTCCTAGACACAGCACGACCTCACCCCCAATACCGGGAGAGACGAACCCCTGAAGATACGCTCACTGCCTCCATGTGGCTCGGGACTGTACCCAACTAAAACCTGTTTGCACGACTCCTTTGAGCCGTGGTAGGGTAGTAATCAAAGTACAGTGGGAACTCACACAAGACAAATGACGATTCCCAGGTCGATGAACTAACCTGCACACATGTCACCAGGGAACTGCCATCTGACGTCTGGTATATGACCAACTAGCATGTTCCCGGCGAGTCCTGTCCGGTGTACTCATAACCCAATGAGCACCTGTATACATCTTAGGTGATCCAACTGACACCAGTGGCTTGTGAGACCGGCCACCGCCCCTCGTCGGGGTCTCGACTGTATACACTAGTCTACTATGGAGTATCGATGCCCTGTCTCGAAACTCACACGACTAGGGACCATTTAAGGATATGCTTATAGACCCCAGCTCCCACTTATATGATCGCCCTCATACTGCTGGTGGTCAAGCAAGAATCCTAGGGGCTCTATCAACGTATAATAGCGACTTGTCAGGTCACCTAAAACAGTACACGATGATAAAGGTAAACCAGATAGCATACTATCATCTCGAGTAAGACTGTCCTACCGGGATATGTCCTCCATCAATCATTGCAATCACGTACCTGTGACCTAATAATTGACTCTGAGGGCACTATCTCCAACAATCTCCCACTGGCACTCAAGGCTAATTATTGCGATGTCGCATACTTACAACCCGTGTGATACCGTACACCCAACTCCTCTACTAGTCAGTCTCACAAAGCTCGTTTGCGAAACTATTGTGTTCGAGGAATAGCCTCAGTGAGTGGATCTGCTTTGTTGTTTCTTTCTATGTCTCTCTATATCTCAAGTTCGCGGAGAAAGCCATCTCCCGAAATGAGCAATACCTGTCTTAGAATGTATCTGGATGTCTGATGGGACATAGCTCATAAATGAACTCCAAATCCAAACTTCTTAGACTGTATCGTCAACTGAACTTAATCAGTATCCTGCGCCATGCCACCCTCAGTATTGCCTTGGACCACCTGTCCAAAATACTGCCCCTCGTCAGAGGGAAAACTATAACTCTGACAACCTCCTTGTCGTCCATGTCACCTTGGAAGCCTGGAATGATAATTGTCTCATGAATAAGGCTGTCATTATCATATCCCTAGAACATCCACTTATGTTCTAAAACTGCTTCCGACTGTTTCTCCAGGATTGGATCAATGTCAACTTATTGCATCTAGTGCAAGAACAACATCTGGTGTGGTACTTGACATCTCATGATTGACTCAATTGCCTGAGCAAGTGATCTGCCAATCATGCACGTCCCTCTCCCCTTTAGTCTGTAAGACACCTTTAGAGAGGGTGACTCCATCTTCAGCAGGTACACTACCGTGCATTGAGTCATCCATTATAAATACTCTTAGAATGCTGTCAAAGTACCCTAATTGGGAAACCACCCAAATCTAGATCTAAAACCATAGATCTAGTAACCAGTATGTCAGATATAATATCCAAGTCCTGTGTGGAGAAACCACTGTGTGATGACCAAAGGATAACCGATTGTAGTATAGGAGTTTCTTTTCCTATTCTGTGTATGTCATCCAAATACCAGGATATCACACCCTACTACCTTCTCAACAGATCCATCCCCTATTCTGATGAAGTCAAACCCATGACTGTCACGTCAGAAATAGATGATCTATCTCCGCTATATATGCTTTAGTCTATAAATAGACATAAGCTACCTGTCCACCAATGCTTCCGCTGCTCCCACTGACTACGGCAACCCTCTGGCAGAGTCATATAGACGTACACTTCTGAAGCGAGTTCAGAACGACGCTATACTCATCCTCCTGCCGGGTCTCGTAACCTGGAACAACAGCAATGGCAATTGTGGGTAAACAAGAACTTCCCTGTCACCGTCCTTGAGGCTACCGTAGTACCTCTCGGGTGCCTGAAGTTACCCACCTTATCTGCGGAGTGGCCAATGGAATGTCAATCCAGATTGAATCTTTAGGTTCCTTATCAAATCTTTTGTAATCGTTTGTGGTTCTGGAATCACTTCCAGTTCTACCATACTCCCACTACTGTCTGAAAAAATCCATTTTTAATAAAACTGTGGCGAGTCTAGAACAATATCGCTATTGTTCATCCAGATGGTAGAAAGTCAACCCTCGTCATAGCCTGGGTCAACCCACAAACAGCCATTACAAAAACGTGCCTTGAGTTATCCAGAGTCTGGTTTTAATCATAAGCTGGATAACTCCCCGTACCTTAACAACGTCAAGATACGAACTGTTCTATATCCCATATAGGACCAGAGGCACTGATTTAACTGAACCAGATCCAAATCATGCAACTTTCTCCAGTGCATGTCAACTAAATGGAAGGAGGCCGATCAGCGTTACTCAACTTAGGAATGCTTCCAATTATGAGTAACCTGAAAGAGAAGCAAGTTCTCTTAGTCACTACTACCAACCGAATACCAAACACAAGTATCTACATCTTCGATCTCTTTGAAGAATCCCGATACTTGCTACACCTGGTTCTCTACTCTATTCAAATACCTATAACTTCTCAAATTCGGACCATTTGTTTCCACGAAACACCTGTCTAAAAACTAGAGAAGTCATAAGTAAACCGAATATAGTACGAGGACCAACCCCTCTGTCCTGATGGACCCTGGACAACATACAATACTCTGTATAAGTCCCTTGAGTTTGATAACTCATTCACTGTGTGTCATAGGTTGAAAACTGTACTTATGGTTAAGAAGAATTACACCGCTGTTTAATGCTCCTTACCTAACCATCCACTGGTATAGGTAAATGTCATCGACATAATTTCAAAAAGTATATCTCACTCTATGAAAATAGACGTACAGATATATCGATTTGAAATTGGTGCATAACAGCGGATATTCAAAACCAAATATTTGCCGACCGGCAAACAACCCAGGTGATTTCCTCAAATATCACCGATTGCAACGAATCCCGATATAATGAGGATAGTCACCCAATTCCCAACAACTTACTCCCACTCATCATCTGTAAAACAATACAGATGTGAGAATCATACCTGGTAAATACATACCCTGGAGTAAGTATCTAGTCGGGAAATCAGCTTTCCTTTAACAGTACACAGTGAGACTGAAACATTGAAATATCTCGATGGGGTATCCCGGTATTCCTAGTAATGCCTCTTCCAGATTCACGACTGTAACCGTATAATTCTTTGCCACCTCTCCAAATCCCTTCATATGTCTTTAGTCATTACCTTCTGCACACCCCTTTCGGCCAAATGGTTTTCTTCCTTCCCTACCGTTCGGCACCAGCCTATGGTTTGGAAGAAGACTATCCAATAAGCATAATGGGTGTACTGTCCTAATCCTAGGAACACTCGCAAAGCGAGAGAAGGTGAACATAAAAGACAACCGAATAAACCTTATTCCTATTTCTCCTGAACCAGAATCCACCCCGAACTGGAACAAGTTCCTTTCGAGTTCGTATATAACCATACGATGGAGTATCCAATAAACTGTGGATCTTCGTAGTGATACGGAGTGTTCTGGAGAAATACAAAGGTGATTTAGGATTGGCGAAGGAATACTTGGTTTGGTCGTGAATATCTGTTGCAATTTACTTTGCCCTCTTACTAATCCCTTACTTTGTCTTAACTCAATACCTTCTGTACACCATCGTTAGGCTAATTGGTTTTCTTCATTCCCTACCGGTTGGCACCAGCCTATGGTTTGGAAGAAGACTATCCAATTTGCGTAATAGGTGTACTACTCCTAAACCAAGGAGCACTCGCAACCTGAGAGAGGGTGAAAAGAAAAGATAACTGAATAGTCCTATCCGTTTTCTCCAGAACCGGAAACCATCCTCGAATAAATTCCTTCGAGTTCGTATCTAACCATACGATGGTTTTGTCCAATGGAAGTGAACGTTCGTAGTAATACGGGGTGTCCTGGAGAAAAGGGTAAAAGTAGGAGTGGCAATGAGGTTAGCAACTCTGACAATCTAAAAGCCAGTGTTTAAGAAGGTTCGGTTAATTTGGTCACTGAGTCATAGTCTTAGGGTCGGGTCATTGGTCGCTGCCAAAGAGAGAGAGAAAAGAAACACTCAGCGTGCACTCTAACCTAGACCAGAATGGTTACCAATTTATCTAATCTGGAAACCTCCCACTGTACCGTCAAATTCTCCTCCAAACCTGAAAGAAGAATTAGTCGGGATCACCCGAGGAGTATACCAACTCATCAGTAGGAATCGGGATCCAACTATCATCGCATGACAACGTGACGGAATCCGCTCACGGTGTCACACTCCAGTAGGTATGCGCATATCTGGCAGGTTTCAGTTCTTTTGAAACTCCCGATGTGATTTCTGCCCCATGCTCTTATGAACTTGACTTTGGCCAACAAATCATAAGTCACATGTCAAGTTCTACCCGTCATTCTCCAGGTTGATTCGAATCCACCCGCACAAGCCCTTGACTTTGGCCAAGAAGGCTATACGACTGTCCTAAACCAACGCATCTATCTATGCTGCATATGAATAACCAACAGCTACCAAACACTGTGCCTTGACTTTGGCCAACAAACACAGCTTGAATACTATTGACTACCCATATGAAACGACGGAGGGCTACGAATGGTTTCTGGCGAAAACCTTTAACATAAAGAACTTGATATCGTCGAAGGAACGGATAGCTTTTTAAAAATATAGTGACGAAAACCGTTGCTAAAGAGGTCACTCCCGATGAAGGGATCTCGGCTCTTTCCCCGTAGAATGGGGTGCAGGATATTCCAAATGAATACCGCGATGCAAAGCAAAAGTAATCGGCTATAGTGAAGTTAATGCCCTGACGCAAACTTTTTGTCCAAGGGGTCACTCCCGGTGAAGGGATCTCGGCCCTTGCCTCATCGACTGAGGAGTTGGATATTCCATCTGAATACCACGATGCAAAACAAAAGTGAACGTCCTTGCAATAACAGCTTTTTGAAAAAGTGTTCCAACAACATCAGATTAGGTTTGTTTTTAACTTGCATTGATCCGAATCAATGCAGTCCCATCAATTGATCACACCAAAAAGAACGAAAATATACTGATGTACGTATATGCCATTCGCATTCGCCACTGGGTCCCGTCATTACCCGTTAGGTTAGCTAACTAACGACAGAGCGGGGACTGGACTAGTGCGGATGTAAAACATATACAACATCTACTAATATATATACCAATATATTATATTTCGCTCAAGGCGTGAAAAAAAAATGCAACATCACAGAAATGTACAGCATCACAGAACAATACAGATATCTGGGATCCCCGGGTTTCACAGAGCCATTGCTGAAACCCGACGTTCCCCTGGTCGTGTGGATAGCCTGCGCAATGAAATCCTAGACCCCTACGGGCGCGGTAAGTCACCCGCCAAATCCTGAAGCGAGGCAGCCCCTTTCAGTACCGTGAATGGACCCCAGCACTTCACGGAATCCGGCAACTTGGGCACCCCTCCTGGGTCAACCTGTACCCCCTACGAGTGCGGCGAATAGCCCGCCAATCCTAGAGTGAAGCCCCCTCCGTCTCAATGCCATGAGATGCGGGCTTGTTGCCCTCCAGAACCCGGCTATCCGTGCACCCCTCCGCGGAGTAATCCTAGTACAGAAAGTAAAATATACATACAACGGGTACATCGACCGCAACCAGGTCGTGCCCCAAAAGAATAATACAATCAGGCAGTGACGGCAGTCCACATGTCGGACGCTCTCCCCGCAATATCAAATGTACATAATACAACACAACTGTACTAGCATTGCATCCAGGCAATCCCCACGACCGATCCGCAACATCACAGCAAAAACAGAACATCAACGTGAAAGTCACGTTCGCAAATCCGTCTAACCGGGCTATAGCAGTTAGACCGGATTTACCGATCAAGTGACATTCACGGTCGCAGATATAATGTAAATACTGTGAAATAATGTGTTTAAAATATCCGATCAATCAAATTTTAACAAGTGGGCCCCCAAGCATTACTGTAGCAGATCAAGAAATTCTGGGCCCAAATTTAATATTCCAAAACCCATATTTTAAGCCCACAAGCCCACTGGAAAAACCTGGTGAGCTGAACCCAAATACCTGCGGCTGAACCGCGGCCAACAAGGGGTTAAGGCCGAGGTTCCGCGGTCGTACGGAGGGTTCAGGGAACCAAAATTTTCCAGTGGTCTTAGGGTACTCTGTACATCATTCTGCAATCACCTGAAAAATTTTTCGAGACCAAAAATTTTCAACAGAAACTGATGCGAACTAAAATGCAGTTTTGGAACATTCGATCGATCGAAACAGAAAAACACATTACACAAAGCTAGACTAAGTTAATGGCGAGGCTCTGATACCACTGTAAGTGCACGGCGGCGCCCCGGCCGTCAATCCGACGCCGGAATGCGGAAGCGGTGATAAACTTTAATTTTGCGGACTTAGCAAACCGGCACCACCGCGCACTAAACATCCGGATCGTAACCATTAACAAGTCTAAGCTACTAACTAGATAGGGAAGAGAAGTATACCGACAGATCCGAGTCCTCCGGTCTTCTCGTCGTCGTCCCGATCTCCTGCGGAATGTCCCGTCTCCTCCTCGTCGCCGGAAGTGCACCACATCGCCTACTTCTTTTACATGCTCCCACCTCAATGCCGAGGCAACTCGGGCACGAAGCCGGCTACTCGATGTGCCCAAGATTTGCTGTAGAATATTGTGTAGGACTTGTGTCTCATTTTGGGGTAGTGGAGGTTGCCATTGGTGGAGGGATTGAACTTGGAGCTTTGGAGATTGATCTTGTGGGATTTTTGCAACATCAAATGAGCCAAAAACCCACACCACAAATTTTGGACAGCCCCCAAATGGGAGTGGCCGGCCATGCTAATTGAGAGGGGAGAAATGAGAGTGTGTTCTCATGGATAATGAGAGAGCCATCTAATTATCCAATGGAGAGAGAGAGAGAAAGCTATCATACAAAAGAAATCATCACCAAAACAAAACCCACACTCAACACAAAAATCATCAACAACCATGATGCTTACAAGGTCAAGCCATCATGAAGTAGTCAAGTCAAAAAGGTCAAGGTATGGAGCTCTCATCATGATGCAACAAAAAGCAAAAGCCCCCTCCACAAATACATATTTGCAACAATGCAAATAAGCCCTCCTCCACCAAACTTCGGCCAATGAACGGAACAAAGGAAAATTGGCCGAAACGGAAAGCAAACTGGCAACTCCAGAAAACTGGTCCCATAATAAATTACAGGAAAAACCCCGATACTGTGCATACACACCCGCATCTGTATTTCGACCGAAATACAAATGCAATGAGACAAAATCTACACTGTACTATACTAGGATCCGGCTTAAACCAAAGCCGGCTAGTAAAATCCGTTCGATCCTGATCCGTGCAATACCGCACGTATCTGATCGAACCCTGCGATATACCCATACGGCCTATAGTACAAACTGTCCGATCCTGATCCGTGCAATACCGCACGTATCTGATCGGACCTTGCCATATCTCCATACGACCTCTACAACCTTTCGCCCGAAAGCTGAGTAACTGAATGTGGGGGACTCTAAAGACTCGTCAACACCTTGGTTGTGGATTTAACCACTAGCACGTCAGAGGTATAAGCCAATACGTAACGTGCTACCAGGTACTGAGTAAAAGGGACGTCTGTGAGCGAACTCAGCCCGACAACCCTACTGAGCCTGTCAGTGACAATATCCGTACAGTCCAGTCCGTTCGTCTATGAGCATCGCATGGCGGGCCTAGGGGGTTGGTAAAAGTCAGACCCCCAAAAGCGGTACAAGTCGTGTCGGAGTGTAGCCCAGAACACCCTGAGATACTACTGGAATACCTACCAGTAAATCTCCTTGCCTCGGCTGAGGGCTTCGTGTAATGGCTCTCCTAGACACAGCACGACCTCACCCCCAATACCGGGAGAGACGAACCCCTGAAGATACGCTCACTGCCTCCATGTGGCTCGGGACTGTACCCAACTAAAACCTGTTTGCACGACTCCTTTGAGCCGTGGTAGGGTAGTAATCAAAGTACAGTGGGAACTCACACAAGACAAATGACGATCCCCAGGTCGATGAACTAACCTGCACACATGTCACCAGGGAACTGCCATCTGACGTCTGGTATATGACCAACTAGCATGTTCCCGGCGAGTCCTGTCCGGTGTACTCATAACCCAATGAGCACCTGTATACATCTTAGGTGATCCAACTGACACCAGTGGCTTGTGAGACCGGCCACCGCCCCTCGTCGGGGTCTCGACTGTATACACTAGTCTACTATGGAGTATCGATGCCCTGTCTCGAAACTTACACGACTAGGGACCATTTAAGGATATGCTTATAGACCCCAGCTCCCACTTATATGATAGCCCTCATACTGCTGGTGGTCAAGCAAGAATCCTAGGGGCTCTATCAACGTGTAATAGCGACTTGTCAGGTCACCTAAAACAGTACACGATGATAAAGGTAAACCAGATAGCATACTATCATCTCGAGTAAGACTGTCCTACCGGAATAGGTCCTCCATCAATCATTGCAATCACGTACCTGTGACCTAATAATTGACTCTGAGGGCACTATCTCCAACACCCTCTTCTCTCTTTTGCCTCATTTCTTCACTTCAAGCTCAAAATAATTCATCAAAAATCACAAATAAATCACACAAATTCATAATTAAATCCAAACCCTTCATTCTTCTTCACTTAATCAAGCTTGGATATTCTTTCAAGACATCATTTTGGAGGCAAAGATGATGAGTTTTGTTGCTTGATTTTGATCTTTTGTGGAGGTATAAATCCAAACCCTAAACTCTAATTGTTGCTTAATACTTTAATTAGCTTAATTAGATGTTAATTTAAAGCTTTTAATTTCATATTTAGAATTCCTAGTAAGGTTTTTTGTAATCAAATTAGTGTTTTGATTAGTGAAATGGTTAGTTGATAATTTTAGACAAATGAAAACTTAACCTAATTGCTAGAATGTTAATTGATATTTTCCTAATTATCTAATTAGCTTAATTATAAACTAGACTTTTACTAAATCCTATTAAGTGAGATTAAAATTCTAGTAATGGTTTGGATGGTTTAATCTTGCTATTTTGTGATGTTTGTAAATTCTAGTTTGGTAAAAAGCTTGTAGTTTTGTGCTAAAATGATATAAGTTGCTTACTAGATTTTAGGATAATTTAGGCGTGGGTTTCTTTTGACGTTACGACGTTAATTATATTGATTCTACGCTATATCTTGTGTTATGAATGCGTGTTCGGTACGATCAGGGTCTAAGTTCGATGGTTGTGTCATTTAGCGCTCCTAGCTAGGGTTGTGCCGATGTCGTTTGTGTCTTTGTGTAGCTTTTGCTCTCGAGTTGGTTTCGTAGTGTCGCTACACGCATTAGCCACTTGACAAACACTTAAGAGTATTTTTGGAGTTGGTGCGTCGGTCAAACGTAGTTGGTACGTGTTATTGGTCGATTGCTAATATATACTTGTTATATTGTTATATGCTTTCAGGATCGCAGGCGGGGACTTCGGGCGCTGTGAAGAAGGAAAAGCGAGTGGTTGGCTTTACTTAGCCAGGATGTTTGGTGAGTAGATTTAACATCTACAAGGGTATCGCCCGCATGGCGTTATGCGTCTGGGCTAGATTAAATGATATGACTATTAGTTAGATGTATATGGATATTGATTGTGCATGTGTACCTTGGTTGCATATCTCATTTTTTATTGTGCATGGACATAGTATTAATGAGACACAACACCATTATTGACGGTTCATGTTTCACGAGCACTAATTTTATGCTACACACACACCGTCGATAATTGCCATGAGACGCACAACACCTATACATATATGATACTGTATTTCTTATGGACATTGAGACATGATCCTTATTTTCATTGTTCATATGACATATAGCATACCTGTATACCTACATGCTTACACATATGCCTTGACATGCTTACATGCTAGTTACCTATATACCTATATGATATTGTACCATTAGTGATAGGTATATACACATATGAGACATACCTGCATGTACATCTTGCATACATACTTACACCTATACCTAGAGGGTATTACATTATTACTGATAGGTAGATACATATACCTTGCTATACCTACACGATTACACATATATCTGGCTATAGCTACATGTTCACCTTTATTTGATATTATATAGACTTGGAGAAATTAGGAACCGCATGATATATATATTAACTTGTTGCAGTTAAATAGCGGTTTTCTTTTATATATGCTCACATTACAGTTTTATGTTGCATATATTATATTCATGGATTTTCGCATTGAGATATGGATTTTTCATGATGTTTTCTAGATTTGAGGACCGTGGTAGTTTCGTGAAATTATGCATTATTTGAAAAACTCGGTTTTTCTTGATATGATATTTCAGCATCCACCATGAGATTTATCGGTTTTGATATATATATATACCCCATACGAGGAACGGAGGGGGCCGTGTGCGGGTACATGGTGGGGCCTGGAGGTACCCGGGGCAAGAATTTCGTGGAGTGGACGATGAGTTAGTGGGGGAATCGTACCTACCGGTGACAGAACCTATGATTCGGCGGTTATCGTAGGGATACCGACCGGAGTCATGTATGTATGGATACGCCAAATTTCGAGTGTCAGAGCTAGGCACTCGAGTTTTCAGGATAGCGTATGATATGTACCTATCAGGAGGGCCATTCGTGGTGACAGCGCATGATAGATCAGTATTTATGTGTCGATGCTAGACAGTTGTTTTCATGATATTTTTACTCCTAAGTATATATAACAGTGGAATGGGAAGCTGTTATAAATGCATATATATATATATATATATATTAGTGGAATGGGGACGCTAATATATATGTATACATATCTAATTTATGTACATCATCATAATGATCTTGCAAATATACTCACTCGGGATATATGAGATTTACTTGATATTGGATACAGGATATATAAGATTTACTTGATATTGGACACTCAGGATATGAGGGCCAATTTGGGGGCTGATTTGTGGAAATTTGGGATTTAGATTGTCTTGATGGACTTTGGTCCTACCACGAGATCAGGATTTCGTGAGGGTGACATGTTTTATCCCTTACTCCCCGTTTATTGTTCATGTATTAGTAGTACCTGATAAAGTACCTTTCATGACTGTTGCATATAAATACTGCTATTTTATTTGCATTGCTTCATGTATTAGTAGTACCTAATAGGGTAACTTTCATATTGTTGCACATATATTGCCCATTTATTGCTATCAGCTTGCATGCATTAGATTCGCGCTGTACGTGCATACTTGCGATTAACTGCATATGTTATTTACTATTCACGAGTTGAAAACTCACCCCCGTTGTGCCACAGTATTTTGCAGGTTGTCCCTCAGGGCAGTCGCGGCAGGATTTTCATATTTCGTATCATCTTTTGCAGCGGATACCGTTTCGGCTGACTGTGCGCAGTTTTGCTATAGGTGGGTTTTGCAGCTATCCGATATTGTTTATTGTTATCTTTGTACCATGTACTCTACATCTACCACTTTCATGTATGACTTAGAGACTTGATGTGAGGACGATATTGTATGTTATTTTGCGACTTGGAGGTCTTTTATGCAGTTTTTATTTATATCGTCTTTTATTTCTTCGTTGCGGCGTCGTATATCTGTTGTGGTGGTTGTTTTCCGTCTTTGGGCATGGATTTGCTCCCGGTTGGGGATGCTTTACTTATATTTATGTTGTACCCATTTTTGGGGTTAGCTTTTACAAAGGAGGTGCTGCCAAAATTTTTGAGAAAGTAAAAGTTGGACTTTAAAGAATTTGGATTGAGATTTCAAAAGTTTTGAAAATGCTATTATCACTTACTACCTTTGATGTTTTAGATTGCTGGTTTTCGGCTTACTTAAATTGCGTTACGCTAGTAAACGTTGCGTAGTTTAAGGACCGTCATGTGCCAATTTCGGGTCATGGCAGCTAGTCCAGCGCCCGCTCTGGCGTTAGTTAAGTAACCTAACGGTGTTTAACATTTCAGAAAATATAAAATATTATTTTTGGAATTTAATATTTAAATAATATATTTTGCAAAAACTAACTGATTTACGAAATTGGGGTTTTCGTAAAATGGTATAAATATATACCAATAATTGTGAAATAATTGGAGATTAAAATGATTCATTCATTTAAATATATATTTATTGGATTTGGCACTTTTATAATTAATTATACGCAAGTTTAAATAAAAATTGATTAGTGCACTACTAATCACGATTAACCAAAATCCGTGTTTCTAAATTTAACCCTGGCTAGTGCACCATGACATGTTGTATTTTGTGGCATATTGTTTCATGTGTGTTGTTTTATTGGTATTATGTGTTTTATGGTGAGAAAAGAGAATGAATTATTCAAGAGAGAGAGAGAGGGGACCACATCATGGCATGGGAGCATGCCATGAGAGAGAATGAGAGTGAGAAAGAGAGAGAGGGAGGGAGAGGGCTGCCCCCATTCATTCCCCCCATTGTTTTCTTCTCCTTCATCTTCAAGCTCCCCCACTTCTACCCTCATGACCCATCTCAAAATCATCATTAAAACCTTATACTCCCTTCACTAAAAATGATCCCCACCTCATCCTCAACATATTGGACCAAGCAAAGTTGGATTTTGAAGATGTTGAGCAACTCAAGAAATTTCTTTAGTTTCCAAATGAGGTATATCTTCCTTTATTTAGTTTAGTTTTAGGTTTCTTTGTATCCTAGTTTAGTTAGAAGTTGATTTGGTTAGGTTATTCGATGTTTGGAAATTCAAAGTTGAGGTTAGGGTTTGAGTTGTGTTGTGGTGATGTGTAGTGGCTGTTGTAAGACCTTAGTGTGGATTTTTATGGCCAAAGAACAGAGAGTGGAACCCAAAATACGAACTTAGAAATCGCCCCGTGTCGGTTTTGTGAAGTTGTGTTGGCCTACAGGGAATCTAGAGCGACCTGAGATGTTTATGAGAAAAACTAGCAACTCCAGAGACCTAGTTAGACCAATAGGAGACCACCCTGAGAAAACGAACCCCAACGGAGCAGTCTTGGACGAGCTGGCCAGATTTTGGGTGAATGTGGCCGGCCTCATTGTGGGCATTGGTGTCTAGGTTTGGTCTGTAGCTCACTTACCCCTATACAACCCCACTGTACTGCTAGTTTGGCCTGATTTTACCTGAACCAATATCTGGGAGCTGTTGTGAGTGTTTTTGGCAAAGTTTTCCCGATGTTTGAATGCTTGGTTTTGGTGGTTGGATTTGTATTTGGTTGTTGGGCGTTTGTACGTCAACAACAAGAATTTGTTTGGTTGTTTTGCTTGCGTAGGGTATATGTTCTAACCTATGAGCGCACCGTGTGCCGTATTGGTTTTTCGGACTTGATTTTAATAGCATTGCGACTGTGTATATATTGTAGGTACCTTCGCGTGGATTCCGAGAGAATGAAACACATCGACTACGGATGAACGAGGAGTTCCGCAGGTGAGTATATTTATATCTACGAGGGAAGTCGGGTGGATAGCGTATAGCACTCCCGCAAATTTTGATGGAAACCGATATGTAGAATATGGTTAAGGAAACCTATATTAGAAAACTATGGATATGGTTAAAAAGGTAGTTAGAGATGATATAAATTATTGAATATATATATCGAGATATGAGATGAAAGCTATAGGGATATGACGCTTGACATGATATGATAGAAATGATGTCTCAAATAGGTATATAAGGATATGAAAAGTGATTGTGAATCATGATATATAGATATATAGTTGCACGAGAGTAAGTATGAGCTTTAGAGTAGCATGACATGAGATTTATAAGATAGAATGGATATGTAAAATGACTTGATGTGAGATTGTGATGTGATGAAAAGTATATACGATGAGATATGATGACTTGTTTGATATGTCGTTTTATGGATGCGAGTCGATATGAGATAATTGATACCTTTGCCGGTCACATGATATGAGACTAATACGGATGTGACCTGAGAGATAGGTAACAAACCCGTGAAGTGAAGGTTGTTGGAAAAGTCAATGATTGTATATGTATTGATAATATTGTGGATCATGAGTGATATGTCGTACAAGACGTTAGGTCCGTACCCTCATTGTCATATAGATTGATAGAATCCCTAATTGTTTAATGCCGCCGTACGATGGATTACCGTACGTGATGAGTGTTATCTGATGATTGATCATATCCTTGTTAGGGGATGCCGTACGATGTATTATACCATACGTGATGTTGTGAGGCTGGACGCCGATTGATAGATTCATCGACTCGGTTATGTTATAGATACGTATACATTTTAGCATTTCGCTTACGATATACTTTATGCTACGTTCATGCCATTCTCATTGTATTACATATACCTGTGCTAGTACACCTACACCATTATCGATGATGCGTATGTTACACTTACACAGATTGCCGGCTCACACACTTCATCATCGATAATTGTTATATCACTTACACGGTAGAATTTCCATATCATTATGCTATGTTTCATGATAAACTCGCTATGCTCACATCACTATACCATGTCGCATGATATACTGGATATGCTTACATTTCTGTTCTATGTTTGTATATATCATGCTTTACGATTATATGCACTGAGATGCTGTTTTCATGATATTTCTGGATTTGAGAACCGTGGTTATTTCAAAAGATAGTATGTGTTGTTTTAAAAACCCGGTTTCTCTTGATATGATATTTCGAGACGTCCACCATGTGTTTTCTTGGTTCTGAGATTGATATGTGAAGCCCGATTCGAGGAGCTGGTTAAGGCCGTTTGCGGGTACATGGTGGACCCGGTATGGTACCCCGGGGCAAGAAAGGTATGTCGTGGAGTAGCCGATGAGCCTGGAAGAGGGAACACTACCTAACGGTGATAGTATTTGGCTCGGCGGTTATCCGGAGGATACCGACCGGAGTCGTGAGATGATACGGGCCGATCCGGACTGATGGAGCCTGTGGGCCGATCCGGACCGACGGAGCCCGAGATATTGATATGGCCGATCTGGAATGACGGAGCCCGTGGGCCGATCCGGACTGACGGAGCCCGAGATATGAGGATTTACATGTCGATGCTGGAAACGGGTTTCATGATGTTTCGAGTGTTGATGCTGGACGCTTAGGTTCCATGATTTTGACGTGTCATTGATGGACACACGTTAGTTGATATCCTCATATTTACATGCATATGCTTTCATGATATTTACATGCATGATGTTGTTGTGTCATTGATGGACATGTAGATGTTATCCACATGCTGTTAGTCATTGATTATATTGTTGGGACATATGCAGATACGGTCACCCTAGATATCATAGTATTACCTTTATGATATAGTTGACCTAGGAATCGTTGTTTTATTCGATTTCTACCTGATGATATTTTCTACTCACGAGTTAGCAACTCACCCTCATTGTGCCACAGTTCTTGCAGGTTGACCGCATCAATCAGTAGCGGCATCGCTGGCACAAAGCTTGCATTCGGGTGATTTGCTTTGGTAGGTGGTACATGTTGGATCGTACCCCTCTTGTATTTAATATTCCTGTTGTATCTAGTTAACTCCATCAATCAGGAAACTATTATTTGTATATGGAGAAGACTTAGAAAGACTTATGGTTGCGAGACTTAGAGCGATGGGTTATATGTTCGCTTGGTGGGTTGATGTCTTGCTTATTTTATTAATCTTTTGTGTTGATCTGTGTCGTTGGGCGTCGTGTACTTATATTATGACTTGCGTGGTTGTAATTCCGCCGATTGGCGAAGAGTTAGCTCCCGCTTAGGGATGCCTTTTATATTCTCATGTATATGTGGTTTTGGATCAAAATATACAAGGGAGGTGCTGCCCAAATTTTTAAAAGACGAAACATGTTTTTCAACTAGTAAAATCCACTTGCATTTTTCATGCTCCATTATCCATGCATTTAAGAAAACTTTTGATTTCATCATACATTTATTTCAAAATTTCACCTCTTTTATTTTCTTTAAAAAGGTTTAGATTTCTGGGCTTCGGCTTACTTGAATTACATTACGCCTGTAGACGTGGCGTGATTTAAGTGTCGGTTGCGAGCTAACATTTTCGGGTCGTGACAAAGTTGGTATCAGAGCGCTAGGTTTAACCTTTGTTCGAGTCTAGGTTTGACTATGCAGAGTCTAGGGCATAAATATTTTAGAACCTAGGCTTGACCTTACGGAACTTGGACTTGTACAGGGGGTATTGGACCCGAACTTTCGTTACATAGACTGACCCTGATTGATGGAGTAGGTAGCTTGAGTAGAGTAACATACCGTACGTATGTTCCACGACATATTTACGATACGATACTCAACTTAAGAAACCTTAGGATGTACATATTTTGAGATCTATGATTCTCTTCGTCCCCATGATTATACAATCCATTTGAGATCATCGATTCCATTCCTTCCAATGATCATCCTCTCATTGATTCCATTCCTCCTTATGATCATATATCCATTCTGGATCTGTTGATTCCTTTCATTTCTTTGATCTATTTTCATCGATATATGCTTGAGGTTCCTGTCACCATGGTTTGAGCGCAGATTGAGTTGCTGCTAGTGAAGCGGTCAGGGCGAGCTCGTCATGGACGAGGACTGACCATCGTGTTTCTGGTCACATGGGAACGTCTCGGTTTAGTATGTGTTGTGACCTCTTGTTGAGGCGAGTGTTCGGTTTTGCGCCGGATGATCGGGCCATAGTTAGAGGCTGCCTGTTGTGAGAGGACTGTTGATGTACAGCCTACCTCATAGATCGTGATATTATCTACCTTGTAGATAGATGACCAAGCTATTCCTGAGATTGATGAGATGTCGCTTCCAGAGCTTAGGAGCTGAGATCGCTGGAGCTTTCAGGCAGAGATGCGACAGAAGATAGCTAGTCTATCTTGAGTTAAGAGACAAAGGCGATTCGTCATATTTGATGCGCCGACACAGGACCAATTGAGTTGAAGATTTCCAGTGTGGAGAATCTTACTCAGATCTAGAGTAGATCGACCCAGAGAGGACTTTGATCGTTGGATGATCCGATAGGAGATCAGTAAGTTGACCAGCTTCGGATAGAGGACCTCACCCAGATGCATTGCGAGTTGATCGATCGAGAGCGGATGAATAAAGTATATTCCGACGTTGATTGGGACGAGTTCCCAAGGACATGTTCGGCTAGATATCTTCTACAGAGTGATGAAGATATCGAGTTCATGATTTCGAGTCCGTGTAAGAGATTCTGGATTTACTGTAGCCGAGACAATTGCAGTACGCAGATAGCATGGAGTGACGTCGAAAGTGGACGATAATAAAGACGAGTGGAACAAGAGGTTCGTGCGAGATGCTGAAGAGTTGTTGTTACTCCCCGTTGAGATTAGAGATCTAATATGTATATAGAGGTGTTGGGATACGGCCAGTTCCCAAGGAAATGTTGTGCTGAGAACGCAGCTGTCCAGAAAGCGAGAAAAGATTATGCAAGTGTACCAGCCTCCATATAGTTCGGCATAGGCGAAATCGGAATAGACTTTGAGCAGGTTCCTTCCAGGATACTACTGAGGTAGGATTTGCACCGAGGATCAGTTGTGTCACGTGTGTTCAGAGGGCCAGAGGCCGACGCCAGTGACGTGCTGCTTTACGAGTGGTCATGATAATTGGCCGAGAGATGACCAGAGGAGTGTCAGAGTGGAATCGTTTCCATTAGTACACCTGACCGGGCCGACGAGCCGATGGATTGCGAGATTGGTAATCCGCAGAGAAATGAGGACCCAGAGATAGAGGACGCCAGACCGTGAGCAGGAGGCAAGAGGATGTTCTTGCTCTGCCAGTTCTGGGCGCACCGACATTTTTCGACATTGTAGGAGGTGTACCTCAATGTCATTTGTTGCGATTTGTGTTTGTGATCCGAGTATCACGCTTATATCGCTTGGATTTGAGTTTTGATGATCGAGTTTCATGATATTGTTTTCGTGCACCATGGCTGCACCTACTGGGTATTTACATTTTGTGCATAGTTATGCACTTGATATATGTTTTATACACCGTTGTGTTGGTTTATGATTTGTGCATATTTATTGCACCTGATGTCGATTTTGTGCCTTGGCTGCACGTGTTTATGATTTCGTGGATTTCATATGGTTGATTTTATTTTGTGCATGTGGTACACACTCGATTTGATTTCTTCACTCGGTATAGCTCACATATGCTTGCAGTGCATTGATACGTGTTTTGTGCACGCAGTTGCACACGTTTATGATTTTAATACACCTTGGCATGATCGGTGTTGTTTTTGTGAGCATTTGAGTCATTGATGAATTTCCGTGCATTTGTTGCACCAGATTGGTATTTCGTGCACTGGATGCACCGGAATTGTATTTCGTGCACTGAATGCACCGGATTTGTATTTCGTGCACTGGATGCACCGGATTTTTGTTTCGTGCATATGTTGCTTTAGATTTTCATTTCGTGCATTTGTTGCACCAGATTGATTTTCGTGCAATGGTTGCACTAGATTTGTATTCTGTACATTGGGTGCACCCGATTTATATCCTTGAGCATTGGTTTACCAGATTCATGTTTTTGTGCGCGCTTGCACTTGACGTTCGTTTTCATGCAAGCTACTGCACTAGATGCTTTATACGGACCTAACGCGCTTGGGTCGGATTTTTGCGCATATTAGGTGCTTTGTATTTGATTTTGTGTGCATCGGATGCACTTGATTTAGATTTCATTTATGCATGACGGATGCACATGATTTGGATTTTTGCGAATGTTGGGCGCATGATATGAGATGTGATTTTGTGCACACCGGATGCACTCGATTGGGATTTTCATCCGTGTATGTTAGTTGCACTGGATTGAGGTTTTCGTGCACTCTAGGTGCACTTGATGTTGTTGTCGTGCACATCCATTGCACTGGGCAGATGCTTTCGTACACACCCGTTGCACTTAGTTTGGTTTTGTGCACATTTGTAGCACTTGTATTCGGATTTGATTTTCGTGTGCACCAGACGCACGTGATTGTTGGATACACCTTTTAGGGCTGATTTTGCTCTTGAGCACTTTGTTTTCATGATGGGCACTATATTCTGTAGTAGCCGAACATGACTGATCTGAGGACAGAACTTGAGTACTTTGTATGCATAAAAAGATTACCAAGAGGTTTTCAAAAAGGAGCTATAGTCTCGCTATTTCCTACGTGTCCGTGAGCTATACGAACATTTAAAAAAGAAAACCTTTTGGGATATTTTAGAAACGGCGGAACGTATATTTTAGCAAAACATATATGAACATATATTTGAGAAAAACATATATGAATGTATATTTATTACTTTACAAATGAGCGTCCGTCACTTGTGTCGTGAGTTACGCATCATGCGGCTATTCAGAAAAGATTTTGCATGTGTTTTATTCTGTCTTAGCAGATCTTTCCAAGGATGCGTACTACAAACATATTATAGTATTTGACTAGTGCATATTGGATTTCAGAATTGGATTTCGAGATTTGTAACTCCGATGATTTTGTAAGTCGACGTTATACACCCCACATGATGCAGGGAGGCGGAATAGGTAAAACAATCATTTTGTTCAAGGTAACATCGACTAACTTTACAGATCTTTGCTAAACCCTAACTAACAACAATCTAGAAGTGCTAAACTACTATGATAGATGATTATACCTCAAGATACTAGTCCTTCTTGTTCTTGTTGTTCACCTCCTCGTCGGCCTCCTCGATGTGATAGAAGATCCACCCGAGAGTTCCTTCTCCAAGCTATAACCTCTCACTTGAGGTAACTAAGTGGCTAAGATTGCTAATCCAAATGACCTAGAAGATATAGAAGTGGATTAAGGATCTATTAGTCTTTCTAACCCTTGGGATCTCAACACATGAGAGGATTAGAGTTAGGTTGAAGAAAGGAGAGCTTGAGGAGAGAGAATGTGTTTGTAAGAATGATATGAATTATAACTCAATACTATATTTTATGAAGCCTAAAGATTATCAAATAAATCATATATGATAATTACAACCATGCTTCATTTAATACAATCAATGAATCATTAAGCAATAAATGCTTCATTAACTCATTTGGATGAATCATCTCATGAGTCACTAATTCATTTAATGCAATTTACACATAAGCTCTCTACCTCACCTTTCTTCTAGAAGCTTCTCGACTAATTACGAGAATGCCCCTCCCATCCGTAAAAAACACGGAAATACTGAGACTGTATAAATCCAATAATCCAATACTAGAATCTGGCTTATACTAAAGCCTGCTAGTATAATCTGTCCGAACATCATACGTGCATAAGTACACGTATATGTCCGAACTGTAGGGTTCCTAGGCACTCTAACAAGGTTCTACAAGGCATCTACCATGCCCATATAAAATTCTAGCCATGCCGAACAACCCTAAACAAGATCTTTGCTAGATAATTAGGGTTTCACATGCAAGTAAATATTAATTACCACTAAGTGAATACGAAATACAACCTTTGTAGATCGGTCCTTCACTTCATAAGCTCCTTGTAGTTGTCCCTTCGCTGCGATCATCGAACTCCCGGACTCCCGGACGGCTCCATGAGGAGATGGCAACGATTTTGCTTGAAGTCTTTGAGGCCGAAGATGATCTACGTCGAGGGAATACGAACTCAAGCTACCACTTCACCAAAGTGAAGAAAACACCCTATACTAAAGTGCTAGTCTAGTAGAGGATGATGAAATAGGAAATGGGTACACATTAGAATTTCTTTTCTCACTATATTTCTCTCTCTTTATCAAACCCTAGCAAGCTTTTGAAGGAGGAAGAAGATGAGCTCAAAATGAAAATGAAAAACTAATCCATAGAGAAAGAGTGAACCATGGGTGAGTTTATATCATATATTAACTCATGTAGAGACATAACCATGGCTACAATATAAAGGTTAGGTTAATTAATATCTCAAGTAAAACAAAACTAGTCGACTAAGTCAATGCAACCCTAAGCTTCATGAAGCTTCATGCATGTGAGCTCATCATCCACTAATTTTAGAATTACTTTAAATATAAAAACCTAACACTATAATTAGTATGGTATAAGTCTTATACACCCATGTAAGTTGTATCAACAACCATGATACAAAATGAACACAAATAAATATATATCACATATATATTAAGTTGTGCACAAGTGAGAAAAACAAATGCTTAAGTGAACCAATGTTAGTTAATGTAAATTAGTATATCACATATACAATTATACACTAAATTATTAAATCAACACTTGACTTAATAATCCGGTTATATAACATATAACCGGCTAACATCCAATGTATCGACTTATCGAATCAACCCTTGATTCGATAACTTGGTTATATCACATATAACCGATCGATATAAAACATCGCGAGAATAGAATACGGTATCTCATACTCGCATTATTCTCGGTCCCACACATATCACATATGCGCTCCTATTTCGTTTTGCCTGAGCCAGTAAAACCTCTATGTAAGACTCTAAAGACTCGTCAAAACACCGGCAGTAGGTGATGATCATATCAAGCACCAACAAGCCGTCAGCGGTACTAGCTGGACGTAACGGCTACCTAGGTATGAGCGATTAAAAGATCAGCAAGCAAGCCCGCTCTAACTCCTGCAAAAAGCATGACAGTGACACTACCGTAAAGTCCGGTCTCCTCGTCTGATATGTCGCATAACATGTCTAGGGGTGGTAAACGTCAGACCCTAATAACCGATAAGTCATGCCGATATGAGGCTCATAACGGATCGAGAAACTACTGGTAACACTTACCAGAAAATCTCTAAACCAGCCCTGGCCAAGGACTTCCCTGTTATGGCCAATCGAGCACAGCGCAACATCAACTCCCAATACCGGGATAGACGAAACCCCTCCTATCGCTCATTGCCTCCATGTGACTCGGGATTGTACCCAAAAACCACCGTTTTGCATGCCCTCTTAGATGTGGTAAGGTGGAAATCAAAGCACAGTGGGAATCACACAAGACTCTATGACGATCTCGGGTCTACAGACTAACCTGTACTAGTGTCACCAGAGAACTGCCATCTGACGTGAGGTATAATACCATCTGGGAGTTCTCGGCGAGTCCGTCCAGTGTACCTAGTCTCCCCTGAGCACCCGTATATCATCTCTGATGTCAAACACTAATGGATATGGGATCATCCATCGCCCATCTATATTGGTCGAGAAGTTATACGCTAGTCTACTCTGGTATATCGATGCCCCGTCTCGATACACCCACGACTAGGGACCTTGAAGGATGTACTTATGGACTACCATGTCCCCACTAGTATGATCCGCATCATAGTCAAGGTAGTCAAGTGTGGGGTTCCTAGGCATCCTAATGAGGTCTCACAAGGCATCAACCATGCCAAATTCAAAAATTACGGTGCCGAGAAACCCGACTACGGATCGTTGGCTAGAAATCTAGGCGACAAAAGCAAGTAGTTAACAACTTAACTAAGAGTTTAACGGAAATACAACCTTTGTAGATCCGGTGCTCCACCTCCATAGCTCCGCAACGAAGTCCCCTCGCTGTCCTAGTGCATTCCCGGGCTCTAGCGTCGGCTGTAAGTGCACGGCGGCGCCCCGGCCGTCAATCCGACGGCCAAGCGCGGAAACGGTGGTAAACTTTAATTTTGCGGACTTGGCAAAACGGCACCACCGCGCACTAAAACCGGATCGGGCCATTAAACTAAATCTAGCTAACTACAAAGAGAAGGGGAAGAGATATACCGACGATCCAAGTCCTCCGGTCTTCATCTCCACTCCGATCTCCTCGCGGGATCTCCGTCCGTCTCCTCCTCATCGGAAAGGGCACCACGAAGCCGGGTACTTTTACGGGCTCCCACCTCAATACCGAGGCAACTCGCGCATGAAGCCGGCTACTCGACATGCTCAAGATATACTGTAGGGAATGTAATGTAGAATGTATGTCTCACATTGGGGTTGGTTGCCATTGAAGATGATGGAGGAATCAAGACTAGAAAAATGGTGCTTGCATTTTTCTAGCATGGAAAGAAGATCAAGAATGAAACTCTCATGGTGAAGCTCTCATCTTTTTCTTTCTCTCTTTTCTTTTCTTCTTCTCTTTTCTTTTCTTCTTCTCATTTTTTTCTTTTTCTTCAACCATTTCCTCAAGTGAGAGCAAGAGGGTGGAGGAATGAATATGATAGCAAGAGGGAGGTGAGTGTAGGAAAAGAAAAGAGGTGACCACATCCAAGAACATAATCATCACTAAATCTCAAATCAACCTCAAATCCATTTCAAATCTCATAAAGCAAAGATGCTAACCATTATGAAGGAAAAAGAAAAGATGCTATCATAATGCATGAAACCCCTCCACAAAAGTAATTTGCAAAACTGCAAATTACCCCCTCCATCAGAAAAGTCCGGCCGGGAAAGAACAAAGAAAAACCGGCCGGAACGGAAAGCAAACTGGCAACCCCAGAAAAATCGTCCCGTAATAAATTACCGGAAAACCCCTATACTGTGCATACACACCCGCATCTGTATTCCGTCCGGATACAAATGCAAAGAGACAAAATCTACACTGTACTAAACTAGGACCGGCTTAAACCAAAACCGGCTAGTAATATCCGTCCGATCCTGATCCGTGCAATACCGCACGTATCTGATCGAACGCTGCCATATAACTATACGGCCACTAGTACAAAACTGTCCGATCCTGATCCGTGCAATACCGCACGTATCTGATCGGACCCTGCCATATCTCCATACGGCCTCTACAGCGTTTCGCCCGAAAGCTTGAGTAACTGAAAGTGTGGTGGACTCTAAAGACTCGTCAATACTATGGCTGTGGATTTAACCACTAGCACGTCAGAGGTATAAGCCAATACGTGACGGGCCACCAGCTATTGACTAAAAGGGACGTCGATGAGGAAGCTCACCCCGACACCCAACTGAGCCTGTCAGTGACAATATCCGTACAGTCCGGTCCGTTCGTCTATGAGTATCGCATGGCGGGCCTAGGGGGTTGGTAAAAGTCAGACCCCCAAAAGCGGTACAAGTCGTGTCGGAGTGTAGCCCAGAACACCCTGAGATACTACTGGAATACCTACCAGTAAATCTCCTGCCTTGGCCAAGGTCTTTGTGTAATGGCTCTCCTAGACACAGCGCGACCTCACCCCCAATACCGGGAGAGACGAAACCCCCGAAGATCCGCTCACTGTCTCCATGTGGCTCGGGACTGTACCCAACTAAAACCTGTTTGCACGACTCCTTTGAGCCGTGGTAGGGTAGTAATCAAAGTACAGTGGGAACTCACACGAGACAAATGACGATCCCCAGGTCGATGAACTAACCTGTACACATGTCACCAGGGAACTGCTATCTGACGTCAGGTATAAGACCAACTAGCATGTTCCCGGCGAGTCCTGTCCGGTGTACTCATAACCCAATGAGCACCTGTATACATCTTAGGTGAACCAACTGACACCAGTGGCTTGTGAGACCGGCCACCGCCCCTCGTCGGGGTCTCGACTGTATACACTAGTCTACTCTGGAGTATCGATGCCCTGTCTCGAAACTCCTACGACTAGGGACCTTTTAAGGATGTGCTTGTAGACTTCAGCTCTCACTTATATGATCGCCCTCATACTGCCGGTAGTCAAGCAAGAATCCTAGGGGCTCTATCAACGTGCAATAGTGACCTGTCATGTCACCTAAAGCAGTACACGATGATAAAGGTAAACCAGATAGCATACTATCATCTCGAGTAAGACTGTCCTACCGGGATAGGTCCTCCCTCAATCATTGCAATCACGTGCCTGTGATCCAATAATTGACTCTGAGGGCACTATCTCCAACAATCTCCCACTTGCACTCAAGGCTAATTATTGCGATGTCGCATACTTACAGCCCGTGTGATACCGAACACCCAACTCCTCTACTAGTCAGTCTCACAAATCCCGTTTGTGAAACTATTGCGGTCGAGGAATAGCCTCAGTGAGTGGATCCGCCTAGAAGTTTCTTTCTATGTCTCTCTATATCTCAAGTTCGCGGAGAAAACCATCTCCCGAAATGAGCAATACCTGCCTTAGAATGTCTGGATGTCTGATGGGACCTAGCTCATAAATGAACTCCAAATCCAAACTTCTTAGACTGTATCGTCAACTGAAATTAATCAGTATCCTGTGACATGCCACCCCCAGTATTGCCTCGGACCACCTGTCCAAAATACTGCCCCTCGTCAGAGGGAAAACTGTAACTCTGACAACCTCCTTGTCGTCCATGTCTCCTTGGAAGCCTGGAATGATAACTGTCTCCCGAATAAGGTTGTCGTTATCATATCCCTAGAACATCCACTTATGTTCTAAAACTGCTTCCTACCGTTTCTCCAGGATTGGATTAATGTCAACTTATTGCATCTAGTGCAAGAACAACATCTGGTGTGGTACTTGACATCTCATGATTGACTCAATTGCCTAAGCAAGTGATCTGCCAATCATGCACATCCCTCTCTACTTTAGTCTGTAAGACACCTTTAGAGAGGGTGACTCCATTACCTGCAGGTACACTACCGTGCCAGGAGTCGTCCATTCTAAATACCCTTAGAATGCTGTCTAAGTACCCTGATTAGGAAACCACCCAAATCTAGATCTAAAACCATAGATCTAGTAACCAGAATGTCTGATATAATGTCCAAGTCCTTTGTGGAGAAACCACTGTGTGACGACCAAAGTATAACCGATCATAGTATAGGAGTTTCCTTTGCTACTACCTTCTCAACAGATCCATCCCCTATTCTGATGACGTCAAACCTATGACTGTCACATCAGAAACAGATGATCTATCTCCGCTACATCTGCTTTAGTCTATAAATAGACATAAGCCTGATGTCCACCAATGCTTCCGCTGCTCCCACTGACTACGACAACCCTCTGGCAGAGTCATATACACGTACACTTCTGAAGCTAGTTCAGAACGACGCTATACTCATCCTCCTGCCGGGTCTCGCAGCCTAGAACAACAACAATGGCAAGTGTGGGTAAACAAGAACTTCCCTGTCACCGTTCTTGAGGCTACCGGAGTACCTCTCGGGTGCCTAAAGTTACCCACCTTATCTGCGGAGTGGCCAATGGAATGTCAAATCAGATTGAATCTTTAGGTTCCTTATCAAATCTTCAGTAATCGTTTGCGGTTCTGGAATCACTTCCAGTTCTACCATACTCCCACTGCTGTTTTTGAAAAAATCCATTTTTAATAAAACTGTGGCGAGTCTAGAACAATATTGCTATTGTTCATCCAGATGGTAGAAATCAACCCGCGTCATAGCCTGGGTCAACCCACAAACAGCCATTACAGAAACGTGCCTTGAGTTGTCCAGTGTCTGGTTTTAAGCATAAGCCGGACAACTCCCCGTACCTTAACAACGTTAAGATATGAACTGTTCTACATCCAATATAGAACCAGAGGCACTGATTTAATTGAACCAGATTCAAGTCATGCAGCTATCTCCAGTGCATGTCAACTAAATGGAAGGAGGCCGATCAGCGTTACTCAACTTAGGAATGCTTCCAATTATGAGTAACCTGAAAGAGAAGTAATTTCTCTTTATCATTACTATCAACTGAATACCATACACAAGTATCTACATCTTCGATCACTTTGAAGAATCCCGATACTTGCAACACCTGGTTCTCTACTATATTCAAATACCTATAACTTCTCTAAATTCTGACCCTGTGTTTCCACGAAACACTTGTCTAAAAACTAGAGAAGTCATAAGTAAACCGAATATAGTACGAGAACCAACCCCTCTGTCCTGATGGACCCTGGACAACATACAATACTCTGTATAAGTCCCTTGAGTCTAGTGACTCATTCACTGTGTGTCGTAGGTTGAAAACTGTACTTATGGTTAAGAAGAATTACACCGCTGTTTAATGCTCCTTACCTAACCATCCACTGGTATAGGTAAATGTCATCGACATAATATCAAAAGGTATATCTCACTCTATGAAAATAGACGTACAGATATATCAATTTGAAATTGGTGCACAACAGCGGATATTCAAAACCAAATATTTGCCGACCGGCAAACAAACCAGGTGGCATCCTCAAATATCACCAATTACAACGAATCCCGATATAATGAGGATGATCACCCAATTCCCAATAACTTACTCCCACTCATCATCTGTAAAACCATACAGATGTGAGAATCATACCTGGTAAATACATACCCTGGAGTAAGTATCTAATCGGGAAATCAGTTTTCCTTTAACATTACACAGTGAAACTGAAACATCGAAATGTTTCGATAGGGTATCCTGGTATTCCTAGTAATGCATCTTCCAGTATCCAGATTCACAACTGTAACCGTATAATTCTTTGTCACCTCTCCAAATCCCTTCATATGTCTTTAGTCATTACCTTCTGCACACCCCTTTAGGCCAAATGGTTTTCTTCCTTCCCTACCGTTCGGCACCAGCCTATGGTTTGGAAGAAGACTATCCAATAAGCATAAAGGGTGTACTGTCCTAATCCTAGGAGCACTCGCATCGCGAGAGAAGGTGAAGATAAAAGACACCTGAATGTACTTTATTCCTATTTCTCCTGAACCAGGATCCATCCCCGAACTGGAACAAGTTCCTTTCGAGTTCGTATATAACCATACGATGGAGTATCCAATAAACTGTGGATCTTCGTAGTGATACGGAGTGTCCTGGAGAAATACAAAGGTGATTTAGGATTGGCGAAGAAATACTTGGTTTCGTCGTGAATAGCAGTCGCAATTTACTTTGCCCTCTTACTAATCCCTTGCTTTGTCTGAACTTAATACCTTCTGTACACCGTTTAGGCTAACTGGTTTTCTTCATTCCCTACCGGTCGGCACCAGCCTATGGTTTGGAAGAAGACTATCCAATTTGCATAATAGGTGTACTACTCCTAAACTAAGGAGTACTCGCAACCTGAGAGAGGGTGAAAAGAAAAGACAACTGAATAATCCTATCCGTTTTCTCCAGAACCGGAAACCATCCTCGAATTCCTTCGAGTTCGTATCTAACCATACGATGGTTTTGTCCAATGGAAGTGGACGTTCGTAGTAATACGGGGTGTCCTGGAGAAAAGGGTAAAAGTAGGAGTGGCAATGAGGTCTGCAACTCTGACAATCCAAAAGCCAGTGTTAAGTAGGTTCGGTCAACTTGGTCACTGAGTCAAAGTCTTAGGGTCGGGTCAATGGTCGCTGCCAAAGAGAGAGAGAGAAAAGAAACACTCAGCGTGCACTCTATCCTAGATCAGAATGGTTACCAATTTATCTAATCTGGAAACCTCCCACTGTACCTCAAATTCTCCTCCAAACCTGAAAGAAGAATTAGTCGGGAACACCCGAGGAGTAAACCAACTCATCAGTGGGAATCGGGATCCATCTCTCATCGCACGATAACGTGACGGAATCCGCTCACGGTATCACACTCCAGAAGGTATGCGCATATCTGGCAAGTTTCAGTACTTTTGAAACTCCCGATGTGATTTCTGCCCCATGCTCTTATGACCTTGACTTTGGCCAACAAATCATAAGTCACATGTCAAGTTCTACCCGTCATTCTCCAGGTTGATTTGAATCCACCCGTACATACCCTTGACTTTGGCCAACAAGGTAGTACGACTGTCCCAAACCAACGCATCTATCTATGCTGCATATGAATAACCAACAGCTACCAAACACTGTGCCTTGACTTTGGCCAACAAACACAGCTTGAATACTATTGACTACCCATATGAAACGACGGAGGGCTACGAATGGTTTCTGGCGAAAACCTTTAACGTAATGAACTTGATATCGTCGAAGGAACGGATAGCTTTTAAAAATATAGTGACGAAAACCGTTGCTAAAGAGGTCACTCCCGGTGAAGGGATCTCGGCTCTTTCCCCGTAGAATGGGGTGCAGGATATTCCAAATGAATACCACGGTGCAAAGCAAAAGTAATCGGCTATAGTGAAGTTAATGCCCTGACGCAAACTTCTGTCCAAGGGGTCACTCCCGGTGAAGGGATCTCGGCCCTTGCCTCGTCGACTGAGGAGCAGGATATTCCAAATGAATACCACGATGCAAAACATAAGTGAACGTCCTTGCAATAACAGCTTTTTGAAAAGTGTTCCAACAACATCAGATTAGGTTTCTTTTTAAACTTGCATTGATCCGAATCAATACAGTCCCATCATTTGATCACACCAAAAAGAACGAAAATATACTGATGTACGTATATGCCAGCCGCATTCGCCACTGGGTCCCGTCATTACCCGTTAGGTTAGCTTACTAACGACAGAGCGGGGACTGGACTAGCGCGGATGAAAAACATATACAACATCTACTAATATATATACCAATATATTATATTTCGCTCAAGGCGTGAAAGAAATGCAACATCACAGAAAATGTACAGCATCACAGAAACAATACAGATATCTGGGATCCCCGGGTTTCACAGAGCCACTACTGAAACCCGACGTTCCCCTGGTCGTGTGGATAGCCTGTGCAATGAAATCCTAGACCCCTACGGGCGCGGCAAGTTACCCGCCAAAACCTGAAGCGAGGCAGCCCCCTTCAGCTCCGTGAATGGACCACCCAGCACTCCACGGAATCCGGCAACTTGGGCACCCCTCCTGGGTCAACCTGTACCCCCTACGAGTGCGGCGAATAGCCCGCCAATCCTAGAGTGAAGCCCCCTCCGTCCCAATGCCATGAGATGCGGGCTTGTTGCCCTCCAGGACCCGGCCATCCGTGCACCCCTCCGCGGGGTAATCCTAGTACAGAAAGTAAAATATACATACAGCGGGTACATCGACCGCAACCAGGTCGTGCCCCAAAAGAATAATACAATCAGGCAGTGACGGCAGTCCACATGTCGGACGCTCGCCCCGCAATATCAAATGTACATAATACAACAACACTGTACTAACATTGCATCCAGGCTATCCCCCACGACCGATCCGCAACATCACAGCATAAACATAGAACATCAACGTGAAAGTCACGTTCGCAAATCCGTCTAACCGGGCTATAGCAGTTAGACCGGATTTACTGATCGAGTGACATTCACGGTCGCAGATATAATGTAAATACTGTGAAATAATGTGTTTGAAATATCCGATCGATCAAAAATTAACAAGTGGGCCCTCAAACAAAACTGTAGCACTCACAGAAACCCTGGGCCCAATTTTAATATTCCAAAACCCATATTTTATGCCCAGAAGGCCTCTGAAAAAATTTGGTGATGTGATGTGAATAGTGCGCGGCGGAAGGGCCGCGCGAGGTGGGGTTTCGCGGCGGATCCGCGCTCCAACTGTGGAGTTACATCGTCAAATTTTTACAGAACCCTTAGATTTCCCAGTACATCAATATTTTACAACCAGAAAAATTTTTCGAGACCAAAAATTTTCAACAGAAACTGATTCGAACTAAAATGCAGTTTTGGAACATTCGATCGATCGAAACAGAAAAACACATTACACCAAGCTAGACTATGTTAATGGCGAGTCTCTGATACCACTGTAAGTGCACGGCGGCGCCCCGGCCGTCAATCCGACGGCCAAGCGCGGAAACGGTGGTAAACTTTAATTTTGCGGACTTGGCAAAACGGCACCACCGCGCACTAAAACCGGATCGGGCCATTAAACTAAATCTAGCTAACTACAAAGAGAAGGGGAAGAGATATACCGACGATCCAAGTCCTCCGGTCTTCATCTCCACTCCGATCTCCTCGCGGGATCTCCGTCCGTCTCCTCCTCGTCGGAAAGGGCACCACGAAGCCGGGTACTTTTACGGGCTCCCACCTCAATACCGAGGCAACTCGCGCATGAAGCCGGCTACTCGACATGCTCAAGATATACTGTAGGGAATGTAATGTAGAATGTATGTCTCACATTGGGGTTGGTTGCCATTGAAGATGATGGAGGAATCAAGACTGGAAAAATGGTGCTTGCATTTTTCTAGCATGGAAAGAAGATCAAGAATGAAACTCTCATGGTGAAGCTCTCATCTTTTTCTTTCTCTCTTTTCTTTTCTTCTTCTCTTTTCTTTTCTTCTTCTCATTTTTTTCTTTTTCTTCAACCATTTCCTCAAGTGAGAGCAAGAGGGTGGAGGAATGAATATGATAGCAAGAGGGAGGTGAGTGTAGGAAAAGAAAAGAGGTGACCACATCCAAGAACATAATCATCACTAAATCTCAAATCAACCTCAAATCCATTTCAAATCTCATAAAGCAAAGATGCTAACCATTATGAAGGAAAAAGAAAAGATGCTATCATAATGCATGAAACCCCTCCACAAAAGTAATTTGCAAAACTGCAAATTACCCCCTCCATCAGAAAAGTCCGGCCGGGAAAGAACAAAGAAAAACCGGCCGGAACGGAAAGCAAACTGGCAACCCCAGAAAAATGGTCCCGTAATAAATTACCGGAAAACCCCTATACTGTGCATACACACCCGCATCTGTATTCCGTCCGGATACAAATGCAAAGAGACAAAATCTACACTGTACTAAACTAGGACCGGCTTAAACCAAAACCGGCTAGTAATATCCGTCCGATCCTGATCCGTGCAATACCGCACGTATCTGATCGAACGCTGCCATATAACTATACGGCCACTAGTACAAAACTGTCCGATCCTGATCCGTGCAATACCGCACGTATCTGATCGGACCCTGCCATATCTCCATACGGCCTCTACAGCGTTTCGCCCGAAAGCTTGAGTAACTGAAAGTGTGGTGGACTCTAAAGACTCGTCAATACTATGGCTGTGGATTTAACCACTAGCACGTCAGAGGTATAAGCCAATACGTGACGGGCCACCAGCTATTGACTAAAAGGGACGTCGATGAGGAAGCTCACCCCGACACCCAACTGAGCCTGTCAGTGACAATATCCGTACAGTCCGGTCCGTTCGTCTATGAGTATCGCATGGCGGGCCTAGGGGGTTGGTAAAAGTCAGACCCCCAAAAGCGGTACAAGTCGTGTCGGAGTGTAGCCCAGAACACCCTGAGATACTACTGGAATTCCTACCAGTAAATCTCCTGCCTTGGCCAAGGTCTTTGTGTAATGGCTCTCCTAGACACAGCGCGACCTCACCCCCAATACCGGGAGAGACGAAACCCCCGAAGATCCGCTCACTGCCTCCATGTGGCTCGGGACTGTACCCAACTAAAACCTGTTTGCACGACTCCTTTGAGCCGTGGTAGGGTAGTAATCAAAGTACAGTGGGAACTCACACGAGACAAATGACGATCCCCAGGTCGATGAACTAACCTGTACACATGTCACCAGGGAACTGCTATCTGACGTCAGGTATAAGACCAACTAGCATGTTCCCGGCGAGTCCTGTCCGGTGTACTCATAACCCAATGAGCACCTGTATACATCTTAGGTGAACCAACTGACACCAGTGGCTTGTGAGACCGGCCACCGCCCCTCGTCGGGGTCTCGACTGTATACACTAGTCTACTCTGGAGTATCGATGCCCTGTCTCGAAACTCCTACGACTAGGGACCTTTTAAGGATGTGCTTGTAGACTTCAGCTCTCACTTATATGATCGCCCTCATACTGCCGGTAGTCAAGCAAGAATCCTAGGGGCTCTATCAACGTGCAATAGTGACCTGTCATGTCACCTAAAGCAGTACACGATGATAAAGGTAAACCAGATAGCATACTATCATCTCGAGTAAGACTGTCCTACCGGGATAGGTCCTCCCTCAATCATTGCAATCACGTGCCTGTGATCCAATAATTGACTCTGAGGGCACTATCTCCAACATCGGCTTCATCGGAGAATGGACGGGCTTGGTCGTCGACGACGTGCCGAAGATGATCTACGTCGAAGCATCACTAGATCGAGCTCCACCTTCACCAAGCCTTGGAAACTTGTGAAGGAAACACACTCTACTACTTGGCAAGAGGTAGAGGATGAAGAAATAGGAAGTGGGTAGACTTTAGAATTGGATTTCTCACTCCAATTCATCACTTGCCATTGATGGAGGCATGCTTTCTTCACTTGAAGAAATGAAGAAGAAGATGAAGATGAAGAAAGAATTATTATGATAAGTTAATTAACTAGAATAGAAAAAGGATACTTATCATAATAATAACCATGATTAGGTGTAGAGAATAGATCATGGTTAATTGCAAGGGTTAGGGTTAAGCATGAGACAAAATGGTCACAAAGTCAAAGCTTCATGAAGCTTCAAAGAAAGAGACAAAACTTGCAACCATTTCATTTCTAATCTTTTCCAAATAAATAAATAAATAAATGATTAAGAAAAAGAAAACACTAACCATTAATTTAACCATGGTTTAATCTTCACACTTAACCAAGTTAACATGTATCATCAAACATGATACAATCATTTGCACAAAAAGTATATCACATATACAACTTGTACAAACAAGTGAGAAAATCCATATAAAGTGAACCAATACTAGTTAATGCAAAGTAATATATCAAATATATAATTATACATTAAATCATTAAATCAACACTTGATTCAATGATCCGTTCATGTCGCACACAACCGACTAGTATACAATGTATCGGCTTATTGAATCAACGCTTGAATCGATAACTAGGTTATATCGCATACAACCATTCGACACATTGATCGCGAGAATGAAATACGGTATCACATACACGTATTATTCTCGGTCCCGCACATATCTCATATGCGCCCCTATTTCGTTTCGCTTGAGCCAGGAAACCTCTGTGTAGGACTCTAAAGACTCGTCAATACGCCGGCAGCAGGTGATGATCATATCAAACACCCACAAGCCGCAAGCGGTCTGCTAAACGTAACGGCCACCCAGGTATTGAGCAATCAGAAGATCGACGAGCAAGCCCGCTCACACTCCAGTGAATCCAACCAGTAACACTACCGTACAGTCCGGTCTGTCCGTCTGATATGTCGCTTATCTCGCCTAGGGGTGGTAAACGTCAGACCCCAATAGCTCGATAAGTCGTGTCGATATGAGGTCTATAACTGTTCGAGAAACTACTGGTAACACTTACCAGTAAATCTCAGCAACCCTGGCCAGGGATTTCCTGTTATAGCCAATCGAACACAGCGCAACATCAATTCCCTATACCGGGAGAGACGAATCCCCTCCTATCGCTCATTGGCTCCATGTGACTCGGGACTGTACCCAAAAACCACCGTTTTGCACGCCCTCTTGGACGTGGTAAGATGGAAATCAAAGCACAGTGGGAACCACACAAGACTCTATGACAATCTCGGGTCAACAGACTACTCTGTACCAGTGTCACCAGAGAACTGCCATCTGACGTGAGGTATAATACCATCTGGGAGTTCTCGGCGAGTCCGTCCAGTGTACCCAGTCTCCACTGAGCACCCGTATATCATCTCCGATGTCAAACACCAATGGATATGGGATCATCCATCGCCCATCTGTATGGGTCGAGAAGGTATACGCTAGTCTACTCTGGTATATCGATGCCCTGTCTCGATACACCCACGACTAGGGACTTTGAAGGATGTACTTATGGACTACCATGTCCCCACTAGAATGATCCACATCATAGTCCAGGTAGTCAAGTACACATCCTAAGGGCTTTACCAACATGTAACAGAGAGACAATCAGTGTACACGTTAAGGTAAAGATCAACCAGATAGCATACTATCATGTCGAGCAAGAAAGTCCTTCCTATATACGTCCCAGCATCCACTACGATATACATCCTATGTACAGTAATGACCTCTAGGGCATACATATAACTAACAATCTCCCACTTGCACTAGGGCCATCTGTAGCAGTGGTTGTAGTATCTCATACTCAACCATCCCATAAAAGTCTCTCTCTGGGAATAGGCCTTCGTAAGTGGATCCGCCGTGTTATCCTCTGAGTCTGCTCTCCTTGCCTCGATCACCTTGGAGATCAACCATCTCCATGATCAGGTGATACTGCCTTAGAATAAGTCTGGATCACTGATGGGACCGGCGTTCCTTGGCATAAGCCAGAACTCCATTGTCTCACAATGGTAGGAACATAGTTCATCTCATGAACCATTATACATCCAAACAGCCTCTTTGGTAGCATCTTAAGTAGCGATGTATCCTGCTTTTATTGTCTAGTGTGTCACGGTATCTATCTTGGAACTCTTCCAACATACCGTCCCTTTACTGAGGGTAAAGACAATGCCTGCGACTGACATTCAGTCGTCTTTATCACTCTGGAACACTTCCAGTGATTCTCCCCAGGATCGATTGATACCATCTCACTACTACTAGTGAGTATCCTAACATCCAATTAGATCTATCTCATAGATCCAAAAACCAGGATATAGGAGGTATCACATTGATCCTATATGGAGAATCATTGTGATAAGCGGAGATTGACCGAGCGTAGCATAGGAAACTCCTTTCTTATCAAGAGTATGTTATCCACGTACTCTACGAGGATCACCACCATACTCCCTACTACCTCTTTGTTTATACAAGGTTCATCTACCATTTCGACGATGTCAAACTCTTTGGCTATCTATCAAAACAGATGTTCCAACTCCGCGATGCCTGCTTTATTAGATAAAACATCTTGCACACGTTTCCGCTGCTCCCACTGTCTATGAGGCCCTCTGGCTGTGTACTTATAGACACACTCTTCTAAAACATCATTTAGAAAAGCAGTCAAGACACCCAACCACCAGATATCGTAGTCATGGTATGTAGTCGTAGCAAGTAGGATCTGGATGGACTTAAGCATAGCTACTTGAAAAGGTTTCATCATTATCCACACCTGGTCAATGATGCAAACTTTTAACAAGTCTAGCTTTGAAAGTCTCAACTTTTCCATGTACACCAAGTAATCTTCTCAAGATATACTTGCTCCTGATGGGGATTTAACCCTTCAGATATAGCAACTAAAGTCCATACTTTGTTGGTGTATAAGGATTCCATCTCAGATCGCTAAGCATCCAGCCATTCTTACAGAGTCTCACTCCTGATGGCCAGCTCGAAACTAGTTGGGTCATCATCTCATGATGTAATCCTCGCTCCCACTGTCATAGAGAAACTGAAGTATCTCTCGGGTGGGTGAGGAACCCTACTAGATCGGCGGAGAGGCTGAAGTTTGTTCGCTACTATTGAATCCTTTGGTTCTATCAAATCATCATCTGTAGTTTGTACAGCTGGAACGATTCCAGTTCTACATAACAGTATTTGCCTCGAGTTTGTCCGGATTTTGCTTTTTAGACATAGGCCGGACAACCCCAAATCTTAACTGACTTAAGAGATAGGCTCTTCCCTTATCATATCAAATATGAAGTGGTAGGCAACTGATTTGATTCGAACCTTATTCAATAGTTATGCAGCTTCTCAAGTGCATAACCCCCAAAGGAAAAAGGTAACTCAGTAGTACTCATCATAGAGCACACCATATCAAATAGGGTGTATCTGCTCCGTCCCGATATACCATCGTGCTATGGTGTATACGGAGGAGTAATGCTGAGAGAGAATCTCATTCTCCTTTAGAATAGTCCAGGAATTCCATGCACAAGTATTCTCCTCCCTGATCTCATCATAGGGCATAATACTTATACCCGTATTTTGGTTCTCTACTTCTAACTTATATTCTGTGAATATCTCAAAAGGTTCGGACACATGTTTCAACAGGAACATAGGCCTGAATCTCGAAAGATCATCAGAGAACGTAATGAAGTATAAAGAACCAGTCCTGGCATGTGTAGACAGGGGACCTTTCATACATCAACATGTATCATCCCAAGAGTTCACTAACTCTTTCTCTGTTTCCAATAAACAGGGCTATGGTCATCTTATCTTTGTGACTTGACTGGCGAGTTTCACAAGATGTAAATTCAAACTAATTTAAATATGCATCTGAATGTAACTCCAGCTAGTCGGGTCGCATTGATATGACCTAGTCTACAATACCTCAAGAAGGATTCGTTCATTTCTGAATTCTTCCTCTTGTGTGTGTTCCATATACTAAGAACTGTAGTTTGATTTAGAACATAAATGCTTTTAGATAACGTGCCTGAACCGATCAACTTTTGATATAGGAAATGTTCAAAACATTATCCAACAATACAAAATTATATCCTTTCCTTACTAATAAAGAGACTGATATGATTTTGCATATCAGGTTCGGTATCTAATAACATTCGTTCTGAATCAATGTATCGGTAATACAGGGTGACAGTGACCGACAGACTTGGCTGCAACTCTTGCCCCGTTTTCTGCCTCATGAAACTTATCACCCGTTCTCAGTTTTTCTACCCTTTTGTAGCCCTATGTAACAGATTACATATCTGGGATCCTGATCCGATATCATATACCCAGGAATCGGAGGATACTGAGAAACAGTTCTGTATAATGAACACACCCGAAGATGATGCATCAGCATGCACTCTCTTCGTTTGGGCGGCACGGGAATTCTGGTAATCCCCAATTTCCTGCTCTGTCTTATAACAATTATAAGTTGGAGCGGGACCAACGTTCCCCAGCACAGTATAACAAGCGGGTTCGGTCAATAATCCGTATTATTATCTTGATTAAGGCGTGATATGGTCGCTACCTGGAGAGAGAGAGAGAAGAAAACACTCAGCGTGCGCTCTTGCAAGAATAGATTGGATATTATTTTATCTAATCAGGATGGCTCCCACTGCTTTTTCTCAAATCTTCCTTCAAACCTTAGAAGGAAAGACTAGCCGGGATTAATTACACACTACAAGTTCGCCAATCTTTCAGCCAGGCCAGTGTCGGTACTTTGAGGGAGGTCCCCCGTGCTTTCACACGAACCTAATTAATGTAAACCTCGTTTTTCCATAGGCGTAACCTCGTTAACACCTTTCTAGACACCTACTTGATCGGCTAATTGTAATGTATAAAACTCTCCCAGGAGTAACTCTTACTCCCAGCGGGTATCGGGATCCAACTATCTCATAGAAGGTATGCAATCTCATTGCAAATTTCAACACTTGAAATTCCCGATAATATTTTGCCCCTAACCTCCTATGACCTTGACAAAGGCCAACAAACCATAGGATGCTAGTCAAGTTCAACCCGTCATTTCCTGATTGAATTAAACCCACCCGCACAGCCCTTGACAAAGGCCAACAAGGTCGCACGACTACCCTAACTCAATCTGCATCATATGCATAAGCAGATAAGCACCAGTCAGCTACCGCACACTACGCCATGACAAAGGCCAACAAACGCAGCACGAATACTAACTACTACTTATCTGAAATGACGGAGGGCTACGATAGGTTTTTCTGAAAACCTATTGCGTAATGAACTTGATATCGTTGTAGGATCGAATGAATTTTAAAATGGAGTGTTTTTGAGGCTTTTCTAGTTTTGCTAAAGGAGTCACTCCCGGTGAAGGGATCGTCGGTCCTTTCCTCGTCGAATGAGGTGCGAGATATATCATATATATCACTGTGCAAAGCAAAAACACTTAAAAGCAATCAAAAGACAAACCGAGTGTGTAGCATCTGCCAGTTATTGCTAAAGGAGTCACTCCCGGTGAATGGATCTCGGTCCTTTCCTCATCGAATAAGGTGCAGGATATATCGTATATACCGCTGTGCAAAGCAAGAACTGTAGCTACCTTTTTATTTTGAAATTCGATTCTACAACATCTTTAGGTTTCTTTTATTTCATTAATCACATTAAGGAAGTCCCATCATTTAAGTACCTAAACATCACAGATAAATACGACGTACACTTATGCCATCCGCATTCGCCTCGATGTCCCCTCGTGCACCGTTAGGTTAGGTAACTAACGACAGAGCGGGGCAGGGCTAGCGCGGGTGTAAAACATAAGTAACGCCTATATAATATATCATATATACTATATACTGTATCTATCACAGAACATCACATGATCACATCACAGATATCGCAGCAGAAGAATCATATGAAATATTGGATATACTAGGACGTCCGTGTTTTCAATACGAGCCAGTATAAAACACGGATTCCACGGTCGTGATGAATAGCCAAACCCACACCCATAGACCCCTACGAGAGCGGCAAGCAACCCTACCAATTCTGGAGTTAGGAGACCCGGACTCGACTCCTCGAGTTGGTCTCCCACTGGACTCCAGAACCCGGTTACTTGTGCCCTCCTCCTTGGGTCTATCCTAGTGCGGAAAAGTAAATAATATACAAAAGGTGACAACTTCCGCAACCTGGAAGTGCCCCAATAAAAGAATATTACATACAAGTTTTTACATGAATGAAAATGAAAAAACACTCATCTCACATAAAAACCCCCGGCTATTCATACACGACGATCCAATATAACATATCCAGCAACACATAACATCACATGTCATCAACGTAAGTAAATATGCGCATCCCAATTGTCGTTGACATATAGCAACGAAACCGGCGATATCACATATTACACTTACGGTCACAGAAAAGAAAGAGTAAAACTACAACAGTTGGAATCCGCTACCACCTCAGACATCGCATGCCTGACCAAATGAATTACTTAGACATCGCATGCCTAACAATTATAAACCCCGCATTTTAGTCTCAAAATCGAAAACTCTTTTCAATATCAAGTCCGGCAATTCAACAAGATTCCCGACATCCTGATCAAATGCTCGTCGCAAACTTCAGTAGGCGGCCGCACCCCCGATACCGTCGACGAAGTGCACCAAGGCGGAACACCGCTGCCGCGAGCACCCGAACGGATGCTTTCGGCGACGGGGTTCTCCTACAGTCACTTGGTCGGGGCTATGGAGTGAGGCTGTCTATCAAGTTTACCCGGCGAGTATCCGCGTACGCTACGTGATTGCGACGGACTTTTGATCACATCAATATTCCGTGGAAACCGATCAAGTGAGACTAAACTGCTATGTTTATAACATTCATTCAGTTATCTCATAACTATTGTGAATTCCAATTGTTGTATCACATTCCGAATAAACAGAAAATGTTAAACTTTCCGATCGAACATTCGAACACCCGAGTTTTCCCGATACAACTCAACACATTAAATAAGTCTAACAACATTCAGTTCGTGCCTCAGTACCAACGGTCCAGCCGTAGAAGGGTCAAGCCAACGCCTCACATGTGGCACGCCGTACTGCCCCAAACCCGAAGGTTCAAAGGGCAGTTCAAGACGGTCACATAATCGAGTTAAGGTTTGTTGTCTTCTAGAGGGACCATCGCGTTACTTGCACTACTTAGAACGTCGTTAAACTACGGAAAAATCCAACACTGGGAAATTTCCCGACAGGGGAAAAATTGGGTATTTATATCCGGTCGAACTTTTTAACATATTCTAAAATTTATCCGGAAAGCCAAACAGACAAAATTTGATAATCCGATCGAATATACCAAGTCCCCAAAACAACCCAGAAAATTCAACTCTTGAAAAAATATTAAAAATTCCCAGAAAAAGAAGCACTGGAAATTAAGAATTACTGTGCAAAAAATATTAACTAATTCGGCCGTACGGCCGCGGAACCGCCGCATGAGCCTTGCTCATGCCGCGGAACCGCGGTGGGAAAGATGAATTAGGTCCATGAAATTTACAGTAATTCCTAATAAACCCTCCATGATTTTCTGCATATTTTTAATTTGGAAAAATCCCAGTTTTTCAAAAAAGGACAGAGAGCTAATTTGGAGTTGGTTTCGGGTTCGTTCGGGTTTCAAATTCCGTCTAGACTTCGCCTAAGGCTCTAGCTAGACTCTGATACCACTGTGGGGTTCCTAGGCATTCTAATGAGGTCTCACAAGGCATCAACCATGCCAAATTCAAAAATTACGGTGCCGAGAAACCCGACTACGGATCGTTGGCTAGAAATCTAGGCGACAAAAGCAAGTAGTTAACAACTTAACTAAGAGTTTAACGGAAATACAACCTTTGTAGATCCGGTGCTCCACCTCCATAGCTCCGCAACGAAGTCCCCTCGCTGTCCTAGTGCATTCCCGGGCTCTAGCGTCGGCTTCATCGGAGAATGGATGGGCTAGGTCGTCGACGACGTGCCGAAAATGATCTACGTCGAAGCATCACTAGATCGAGCTCCACCTTCACCAAGCTTTGAAAACTTGTGAAGGAAACACACTCTACTACTTGGCAAGAGGTAGAGGATGAAGAAATAGGAAGTGGGTAGACTTTAGAATTGGATTTCTCACTCTAATTCATCACTTTCCATTGATGGAGGCAAGCTTTCTTCACTTGAAGAAATGAAGAAGAAGATGAAGATGAAGAAAGAATTATTATGATAAGTTAATTAACTAGAAAAGAAAAAGGATACTTATCATAATAATAACCATGATTAGGTGTAGAGAATAGATCATGGTTAATTGCAAGGGTTAGGGTTAAGCATGAGACAAAATGGTCACAAAGTCAAAGCTTCATGAAGCTTCAAAGAAAGAGACAAAACTTGCAACCATTTCATTTCTAATCTTTTCCAAATAAATAAATAAATAAATGATTAAGAAAAAGAAAACCCTAACCATCAATTTAACCATGGTTTAATCTTCACACTTAACCAAGTTAACATGTATCATCAAACATGATACAATCATTTGCACAAAAAGTATATCACATATACAACTTGTACAAACAAGTGAGAAAATCCATATAAAGTGAACCAATACTAGTTAATGCAAAGTAATATATCAAATATATAATTATATATTAAATCATTAAATCAACACTTGATTCAATGATCCGGTCATGTCGCACACAACCGACTAGTATACAATGTATCGGCTTATCGAATCAACGCTTGAATCGATAACTAGGTTATATCGCATACAACCATTCGACACATTGATCGCGAGAATGAAATACGGTATCACATACACGCATTATTCTCGGTCCCGCACATATCTCATATGCGCCCTATTTCGTTGCGCTTGAGCCAGGAAACCTCTGTGTAGGACTCTAAAGACTCGTCAATACGCCGGCAGCAGGTGATGATCATATCAAACACCCACAAGCCGCAAGCGGTCTGCTAAACGTAACGGCCACCCGGGTATTAAGCGATCAGAAGATCGACGAGCAAGCCCTCTCACACTCCAGTGAATCCAACCAGTAACACTACCGTACAGTCCGGTCTGTCCGTCTGATATGTCGTAAATCTCGCCTAGGGGTGGTAAACGTCAGACCCCAATAGCTCGATAAGTCGTGTCGATATGAGGTCTATAACTGTTCGAGAAACTACTGGTAACACTTACCAGTAAATCTCAGCAACCCTGGCCAGGGATTTCCTGTTATAGCCAATCGAACACAGCGCAACATCAACTCCCTATACCGGGAGAGACGAATCCCCTCCTATCGCTCATTCCCTCCATGGGACTCGGGACTGTACCCAAAAACCACCGTTTTGCATGCCCTCTTGGACGTGGTAAGATGGAAATCAAAGCACAGTGGGAACCACACAAGACTCTATGACGATCTCAGGTCAACAGACTACTCTGTACCAGTGTCACCAGAGAACTGCCATCTGACGTGAGGTATAATACCATCTGGGAGTTCTCGGCGAGTCCGTCTAGTGTACCCAGTCTCCACTGAGCACCCGTATATCATCTCCTATGTCAATCACCAATGGATATGGGATCATCCATCGCCCATCTGTATGGATCGAGAAGGTATACGCTAGTCTACTCTGGTATATCGATGCCCCGTCTCGATACACCCACGACTAGAGACTTTGAAGGATGTACTTATGGACTACCATGTCCCCACTAGTATGATCCGCATCATAGTCCAGGTAGTCAAGTACACATCCTAAGGGCTTTACCAACATGTAACAGAGAGACAATCAGTGTACACGTTAAGGTAAAGATCAACCAGATAGCATACTCTCATGTCGAGCAAGAAAGTCCTTCCTATTTACGTCCCAGCATCCACTACGATATACATCCTATGTACAGTAATGGCCTCTAGGGCATACATATAACTAACATCAAGTACACATCCTAAGGGCTTTACCAAAATGTAACAGAGAGATAATCAGTGTACACGTTAAGGTAAAGAGTAACTAGATAGCATACTATCATGTCGAGCAAGAAAGTCCTCCCTATATATGTCCAAGCATCCACTAGAATATACATCTCATGTATAGTAATGGCCTCTAGGGCATACATATAACTAACAATCTCCCACTTGCACTAGGGCCATCTGATAACAGTGGTTGTAGTATCTCATACTCAGCTATCTCATAAAAGTCTCTCTCTGGGAAAAGGCCTTTGTGAGTGGATACGCCGTGTTGTCCTCTGAGTCTACTCTCCTGACCTCGATCCCCTGGAGATCAACCATCTCCTTGATCATGTGACACTGCTTTAGAATATGTCTGGATCTCTGATGGGACGGGCGTTCCTAGGCATAAGCCACAACTCCATTGTCACACAATGGTAGGAACGAAGTTCATCTCATGAACTAATATACACCCAGACTGCCTCTTTGGTAGTATCTTTGGTAGCGATGTATCCAGCCTTTATCGTCTAGTATGCCACGGTATCTAGCTTGGAACACTTCCAACATACCGTCCCTTTACTGAGGGTAAAGAAAATGCCTGTGACTGACATTTAGTCGACCTTATCACCTTGGAAGCTATCCAGTGATTCTCCCCAGGATCGTTTGATACCATCTCACTACACCTAGTGAGAACCCTAACATCCATTTAGATCTATCTCATAGATCCAAAATCCAGGATTTATGAGGTATCATCTTGATCCTATATGGACAATCATTGTGATAAGAGGAGATTGAGCGAGCGTAGCATAGGAAACTCCATTCCTATCAAGAGTATGTCATCCTCGTACAATATGAGGATGACCGCCTTACTCTCTACTACCCTTTTGTATATACAAGGTTCATTTACCATTTTGATGAAGTCAAACTCTTCGACTTTCACATCAAAATAGATGTTCCAACTCCGCGATGCCTGCTTCATCCTATAAAGCAACTTGTATACGCTTCCGCTGCTCCCACTGTCTACGAAGCCCTCTGGCTGTGTACTTATAGATGCTTTCTTCTAAATCACTATTTAGAACAGCAGTCATGACACCCAACCGCCAGATATCGTAGTCATGGTATGTAGCCGTGGCAAGTAGGATCTGGATGGGCTTAAGCATAGCTTTGAAAGTCTCAACTCTTCCATGCACACCAAGTAATCTTCTCAAGATATACTTGCTCCTGATGGGGATTTAACCCTTCAGATAAGGCAACCAAAGTCCATAATTTGTTGGTGTATAAGGATTCCATCTCAGATCGTTAAGCATCCAGCCATTCTTACAGAGTCCCCACTCCTGATGGCCTGCACGAAACTAGTTGGGTCATCATCACATGATGCAATGCTCGCTCCCACTGTCATAGAGAAACTGAAGTATCTCTCAGGTGGGTGAGGAACCCTACTAGATCGGCGAAGAGGCTGAGGTTCGTTGGTTGCTATTGAATCCTTTGGTTCTATCAAATCATTAGCTGCAGTTTGTATAGCTGGAACTCTTTCCAGTTCTATCTCATGACCACTAATTTCTTCTCAAGAAATTCCATTTCACAAAGGTGGCATGCTGAGAAACAAAACATCTTTTGTTCCTCGGTTAGGTAGAAGATATTCCCTTGCGAATGCTTGGGATATCCAACAAACATTCACATAGCTGACTTTGCCTCGAGCTTATCCGGATTTTGCTTTACAGACATAGGCCAGACAACCCCAAATCTTAACAAACTTAAGATATGGGCTCTGTAGGGTTCCTAGGCACACTCATGAGGTTCCACAAGGCATCAACCATGCCAAATTCAAAAATTTATGTACCGAGAAACCCTATGCAAGATCGTTAACTAGAGAATAGGCGAAACTAAAAACTAGCAAACAACTTTACTAATAAGTGAAAAGGACTACAACCATTGTAGATCCGGTCCTCCACTTCTTTAGCTCCGTGATGACGTCCCTCCGCTGCGATCAACCGGATCCCGGACTCTAGCGTTGATTTCATCGGAGAAATGATCGGGCTAGGTCGTTGACTTCGATGCCGAAGATGATCTGCGTCGAGGCGACTCAAACCCAAGCTCCATCTTCACTAGGTCATGAAACTTGTGAAGATAACACCCTATACAACATGGCAAGTGGTAGAGGATGAAGAAATAGGATGTGGATTCACTTTGGATTTGGATTTCTCACTTAATTTCATCACTTGAAATTTTCAAGAAAGGTTTTCTTTTCTTCATGAAGAAGAAGAAGAAGGAAAATGAAAAAGAATTAACTTAAAAGAAAATTCAAGTGAATCTTATCATAATGCAACCATGGGTGAAGTTAACACATGTAGAGAATAAACTAGGGTTTAGGTGTAATGGTTAGGTTAAGGCATAAAACAAAATGGCTAGACTTTTCAAAGCTTCATGAAGCTTCAAGCATAAAACAAGAAAGCCACCATTTTGTTTTTGCAAAAATAAATAAACTAATTAATAGTAAATAAAACCAAACCATTAACCTAAACATGGGTAAAGTGATACACACACCCAAGTTTGCATGTATCATCAAACATGATACAAACTAGTGCACAAAAATATATCACATATACAACTTATGCACATCAAGTGAGAAAATCAATCTTAAGTGAACAAATACCAGTTAATGTAAAGTAATATATCAAATATATAATTATACATTAAATCATTAAATCAACACTTGATTTAATGATCCGGTCATATTTCATATAACCGACTAATATCTAGTGTATCAATGTATCGAATCAGCAGATGATTCGGTAACCCGGCTATATCTCATATAACCGTCCGATGATACATATCGCGAGAATAGAATTCAGTATCACATACTGGTATTATTCTCGGTCCCACACAAATCTCATATGCGCTCCTATTTAGTTTCGCTTGAGCCAGGAAACCTCTGTGTAGGACTCTAAAGACTCGTCAATACGCCGGCAGCAGGTGATGATCATATCATACACCAACAAGCCGCAAGCGGTCTGCTAAACGTAACGGCCACCCGGGTATTGAGCGATCAGAAGATCAACGAGCAAGCCCGCTCACACTGCTGTGAATCCAACCAGCAACACTTACCGTACAGTCCGGTGTGTTCGTCTGATATGTCGCATATCTCGCCTAGGGGTGCTAATCGTCAGACCCCAGTAGCTAGATAAGTCATGCCGATCTAAGGTCCATAACAAGCATGAAACTACTGATAACACTTACGAGTAAATCAGTGCAACTGTGGCCAGGGATTTCCAGTTATGGCCAGTCGAGCATAGCGCAACATCAATCCCCAATACCGGGAGAGACGAATCCCCTCCTATCGCTCATTGCCTCCATGTGAATCGCGACTGTACCCAAAAACCACCTGTTTGCACGACTCAGTAGAGCCGTGGTACGGTGGAAGTCAAAGCACAGTGGGAGACACACAAGACTCAATGACGATCTCGGGTCAACAGACTAAGCTGTACCAGTGTCACCAGAGAACTGCCATCTGACGTGAGGTATAATACCATCTGGGAGTTCTTGGCGAGTCCTTCAGTGTACCCAGTCTCCACTGAGCACCCGCATACCATCTCTGATGTCAAACACCAATGGATATAGGATCATCCATCTCCCATCACATGGGTCGAGAAGATATACGCTAGTCTACTCTAGAATATCGATGCCCCGTCTCGATATTCACACGACTTGGAACATTGAAGGATGTACTCATTGACTACCCAGGCCCCACTAGTATGATCTTCATCATAGTCCTGGAAGTCGAGTACACATCCTAAGGGCTTTATCAACATGTAATAGAGAGACAAGAAGTATACATGTTAAGATAAAGAGAAACCAGATAGCGTACTATCATGTCGAGCAAGAAAGTCCTACCTATATATGTTCCAGCATCCACTACATTATACATCCTATGTACAGTAATGGCCTCTAGGGCATACATATAACTAACAATCTCCCACTTGCACTAGGGCCATCTGTAGCAGTGGTTGTAGTATCTCATACTCAACCATCCCATAAAAGTCTCTCTCTGGGAAAAGGCCTTTGTGAGTGGATCCGCCGTGTTGTCCTCTGAGTCTACTCTCCTAATCTCGATCACGCTCGAGATCAACTATCTCCATGATCAGGTGATACTGCCTTGGAATATGTCTGGGTTACTGATGGGACCGGGGTTCCTGGGCCAAAGCCACACTTCCATTGTCACATAATGGTAGGAACCTAGTTCATCTGATGAACTAATATACAATCAAACTGCCTCTTTGGTAGTATTTTTGATAGCGATGTCACCGGCCTTTATCGTCTAGTTTGCCACGGTATCTAGCTTGGATCTCTTCCAACATACCGTCCCTCCACTGAGGGTAAAGACAATGCCTGTGACTGACATTCAGTTCACCTTACCAACCTGGAATCTTTCTAGGGATTCACCCCAGGATCCATTGATACCATCTTACTACACCTATTGAGAATCCTAACATCTATTTAGATCTATCTTATTGATCCAAAAACCCAGGATTTAGGAGGTATCAGTTTGATCCTATATGGAGAATCCTTGTGATAAGAGGAGATTGACCGATCGTAGCATAGGAAACTCTTTTCCTATCAAGAGTATGTTGTCCACGTACTCTACGAGGATCACCACCTTACTCTCTACTACCTTTTTGTATATACAAGGTTCATCTACTATTTTGATGAAGTCAAACTTTTTGACTACCTTATCAAAACAGATGTTTCAACTCCGCGATGCCTGCTTTATTCTGTAAAGCAACTTGCACACGTTTCCGCTGCTCCCACTGTTTACGAAGCCCTCTGGCTGTGTAGTTATAAACGTTCTCTTCTAAATCAGTATTTAGAAAAGCAGTCATGACACCCAACCACCAGATATCGTAATCATGGTATGTAGCAATGTTAAGTAGGATCCGGATGGACTTAAGCATAGCCACTGGAAAAAGGTTTCATCATTATCCACGCCTGGTCGATGATGAAAACCATTAACAAGTCTAACTTTGAAAGTCTCAACTTTTCCATCTACACCAAGTAACCTTTTCAAGATATACTTGCTCATGATGGGGATTTAACCCTTCAGATATAGCAACCAAAGTCCATACATTGTTGGTGTACATGAATTCCATCTCAGATCGCTAAGCACCCAGCCATTCTTACAGAGTCCCTACTCTCGATGGCCTGCTCGAAACTAGTTGGGTCATCATCTCATGATGCAATCCTCGCTCCCACTGTCATCGAGAAACCGAAGTATCTCTCAGGCGGATGAGGAACCCTGCTAGATCTATGGAGAGGCTGAGGTTCATCGGAGACTATTAAATCCTTTGGTTCTATCAAATCATCAGCTGTAGTTTGTATAGCTGGAACTCCTTCCAGTTCTACAGAACTGACCTTGCCTCGATCTTGTCCGGATTTTGCTTTTGACATAGGCCGGACAATCCCAAATCTTAATTTACTTAAGAGATGGGCTCTTCCCATACCATATCTCATATGCCGTGGTAGGCAGTGATCTGATTCGAACCTAATTCAATAGGTATGCAGCTTCTTAAGTGCATAACCCCTAAAAGGAAATAGGTAACTCAGTAGTACTCATCATAGAGCGCACCATATCATATAGGGTGTGATTGCTCCGCCCCGATACACCGTTGTGCTGTGGTGTATACAGAGGAGTAACACTGAGAGAGAATCTCATTCTCCTTTAGAATAGTCCAAGAATTCCATGCACAAGTATTCTTCTCCCTGATCTCATCATAGGACATAATACTTATACCTGTATTGGTTCTCTACTTCTTACTTATATTCTTTGAATTTCTCAAAAGCTTCAGACATGTGTTTCAACAGGAACATGTGTCCGAATCTTAAGAGATCATCAGTGAATGTAAGGAAGTACAAAGAACCAGTCCTGGCATTTGTAGACTTGGGACCCTAATACATCATCATGTATCAATCCCTAGAGTTCACTAACTCTTTCTCTGTTTCCAGTATACGGAGCTATGGTCATCTTATCTTTGTGACATGACTGGCAAGTTTCACAAGATGTAAATTCAAACTGATTTAAATATGCATCTATATGTAACATAACTAGTCGGGTCGCATTGATATGACCTAGTCTACATTGCCTCAAGAAGAATTCGTTCATTTCTGAACTCTTCCTCTTGTGTGTGTTCTATACATTAAGAACTGTGGTCTGATTTAGAATGTATAAGCTTTAAATAACGTGCCTGAACCGATCAACTATTGATATAGGAAATGTTCAAAACATTATCCAACAATACAAAATTATATCCTTTCTTCACTAATAAAGAGACTGATATGATTTTGTATATTAGGTTTGGTATCTAATAACATTCGTTCAGAATCAGTGTATTTTGGTAATACAGGGTGATACTGACCAACAAACTTGGCTGTAACACTTGTACCATTTTCTGTCTCATGAAACTTATCACCCGTTCTCAGTTCTCTACCTGTCTGTAGCCCATGTAACGGATTACATTTGCGGGATCCTGATTCGGTATCTAATACCCAGGACGTAGAGGAGACTGAGAAATAGTTCTTTATAATGAACACACCCGAAGGAGATGCATCTCATGCACTTTCTTCGTTTGGGCGGCATGGGAATCCTGGTATTCCCCTATTTCCTTCTCTGTCTTATAACAATTATAAGTTGGAGCGGGACCAACATTCCCCAGCTCACTATAACAACCGGGTTCGGTCAATACATCCATATTATTATCTTGATTAAGGCGTGATATGGTCGCTACCTGGAGAGAGAGAGAGAAGAAAACACTCTGTGTGCGCTCTTGCAAGATTAGATTGGTTATTTATTGTAAGTCTACGGTAGCGCCCCGGCCGTCTACAGACGCCAAATGCGGAATAAAAACTTTTTAACTGGCGCTATCGTATACTTTAACCCGGATCTGCCATTATTGCTAAACTAACAAATTGTAAAGAGTGTAGAAAGGTTATACCGAACGATCCGAGTCCTTCGTTCTTTAACCATCATCCCACGCTCCGTTGCGGCTTCTCCGATCTCGTCGATCTCCGATCTGCTCGTCCATGTGGCACCACGTCACTGATTCTTTAAACGGGCTCCCGCCTATGACTTGAGGCAACTCGGTCGTCAAGTTTGCTAAAAGAGATGACCAAGAATGATGTAGAGAATGAGTAGATGATTTTGTCTCACTTCGTCCATAGCCGTGGACGATCGGTTAATGAAGTTGCCGATGGAAATGAAATGGATCAAGAAATGAACTATGAAATTTCCATGCATCCAAAACTTTAGTCTTTTCCTTTTAACAACCATAATCTTTTTCAAGTGAGTAAATGGAGGAGGAGAGGGGGCCGGCCACTTATATGGAGGAGGAGGGTGAGTGTAGGAGCAATCAAGGAGGTGACCATAAACAAAGATCAACAACAAATATCCTAAAGCAAAACAAAACATATTAATGAAATGAATGACTCACTAAACCTAGTCATCCATTCATTAATGCAAAGATGAGTCACCCGCCACCTTATCACCCTAGTCACCATTTCTAGAACCTTCTAGAAGCATGACTCACCCTCATCCAAGAAAAGATAAATCTGTCTTTAACCGAATGTCAAAAGACGGCTGATAGAAAACTGGAAACTGGCAACATCCAAAAGTGATCCTGAAACGACTTTCAGGATAACCCCGTAACTGTATAAATATACTCGCATTTGTATTACGACCGAATACAAATGCAACTGAGACAAAGATATTATATCTACTCGATACAATACTTGGATCCGGCTTAAACCAAAGCCGACCAGTATCATTTGCCCGAAAAATAACACGTGCGTAAACGCACGTGCATTTTCCGGACCCTGCCATAAAACCATACGGCCTCTACAACGTTTCGCCCGAACTTGGGAAACTGTCTGTGGGGGACTCTAATGACTCGTCAGTACCCTGGCAGTGGGTTTAACCACAAACCGTCAGCGGCACTAGCTATGCGTAACGGCTGCCCATGGACTGACCTCAAGGGAGGCCGATGAGCGAACTCATCCGGAAACCCTACTGAGCCTAACAGTGACAATGTATATACAGTCCGGTCCGTTCGTCTATGAGTATCGCATATCTGCCTAGGGGGCTAGAAATGTCAGACCCCCAATAGTAGTATAAGTCGTGTCGGAGTGTAGCCCAATAACACCCTGAGATACTACTGGAGTACCTACCAGTAAATCTCTTGCCATGGCCATGGACTTTGTGTAATGGCTCTCCTAGATACAGCACGACCTCGCCCCCAATACCGGGAGAGACGAATCCCGTGCCGATCCGCTCACGTGCCTCCATATGGCTCGGGACTGTACCCAAAAACTACCTGTTTGCATGACTCCTTTGAGCCATGGTAGGGTAGAAATCAAAGCACAGTGGGAACTCACACGAGACAAATGACGACCTCAGGTCGATGAACTAACCTGTACACATGTCACCAGGGAACTGCTATCTGACGATATGTATAATACCAACTAGCAGATTCCCGGCGAGTCCTGTCCGGTGTACTCATAACCCAATGAGCACCTGTATACATCTTAGGTGATCCAACCGACACCAGTAGCTTGTGAGACCGGCCACCGTCCCTCGTCGGGGTCTCGACTGTACACACTAGTCTACTCCGGAGTATCGATGCCCTGTCTCGAAACTCCCACGACTAGGGACCACAATTAAGGATATGCATATAAACTACCCAACTCTCACGTATATGATCGCCATCATACTGTTGGTAGTAAAGCAAGATCCTAAGGGCTCTATCAAAGTGTAACATGTAATCAGTCACCTGAACATGTACACGACTGATAAAGGCAAACCAGATAGCATACTATCATCTTGAGTAAGACTGTCCTACCGGTATAGGTCCTCCGTAATCATTGCAATCACGTACCTGCGATCCAATAATTGACTTTGAGGGCACTATCTCCAACAATCTCCCACTTGCACTCAAGGCTAATTATTGCGATGTCGACTACTCACAGCCCGTGTGAAACCGAACATCCAACTCCTCTACTAATCAGTTTCACAAAACCCGTTTGTAAAACTATTGTGTTCGAGAAATAGCCTTAGTGAGTGGATCCGCCTAGATGTTTCTTTCTATGTCTCTCTAAATCTCAAGTTCGCGGAGAAAGCCATCTCCCGAATCGAGTAATACCTGTCTTAGAATATGTCTGGATATCTGATGGGACCTAGTTCATAAATGAACTCCAAATCCAAACTTCTTAGACTGTATCGATCACTGAACCTAATCAGTATCCGGCACCATGCCACCCACAGTATCCTCTTGGACCACCTGTCCATAATACTGTTCCTCATCAGAGGGAAAACTATAACTCTGACAATCACTCTGTCAACCATGTCACCTTTGAAGCCTGGAATGATAATCGTCTCCCGAAGGAGGCTGCCGTCATCAAATCCGTAGAACATGCACTTATGTTCCAAAACTGCTTCCTGATGTTTCTCCTGGATTGGATTAATACAAACTTATTGCATCTAGTGCAAAAACAACATCTGGTGTGGTACTTGACATCTCATGATTGACTCAATTGCCTAAGCAAGTGATCTGCCAATCATGCACATCCCTCTCCCCTTTAGTCTGTAAGACACCTTTAGAGAGGGTGACTCCATCACCTGAAGGTACACCACCATGCTAGGAGTCATCTATTCTAAAAACCATTAGAATACTGTCAAAGTACCCACATTAGGAAACTACCCAAATCCAGATCTAAAACCATAGATCTAGAAACTAGAATGTCAAATATTATATCCATATCCTGTCTGGAGAAACAACTATGTGACGACCACAGTACAACCGATCGTAGTATAGGAATTTTACTTCCTACTCTGTGTATGTCATCCAGATACCATGACATCACACCCTACTACCTTCTTAACAGATCCATCCCCTATCCTGATTGAAGTCAAACCCATGACTGTCACATCAAAATTAGATGATCTATCTCCGCTATAACTGCTCAAGTCTATAAATAGACATAAGCTTCTTGCCCACTATGCTTCCGCTGCTCCCACTGACTACGACAACCCTACTACCGGGTCTCATATCCTGGAACAACAGTAGTGTCAAGTCTGGGTAAACAAGATCCCCCCTGTCACCGTCCTTGAGGCTACCGGAGTACCTCTCGGGTGTCTGAGCTTACCCATCATATCCGCGGAGTGGCTATTGGAATGTTAAACCTGATTGAATATATAGGTCCTATTAAATTTTCCGTAATCGTTCACGGTTCTGGAATCACTTCCAGTTCTACCATACTCCCACTACTGTTTTTTGAAAAAATCCATTTTACTAAAACTGTGGCGAGTCAAGAACAATATCACTATTGATCTTCCAAATGGTAGAATATCAACCCTTGTCATAGCCAGGGTCAACCCACAAACAGCCATTACAGAAACGTGCCCTGAGTTATCCAGAGTCTGGTTTTAAGCATAAGCTGGACAACTCCCCGTACCTTAATATCTTTTAAGGTACGAACTATTTTATATCCAATATAGAAACTTTGGCACTAATTTAATTGGAACCAGATTCAAATCATGCTACTGTCTCCAGTGCATATCAATTTAATGGAAAGAGGCTAATCAGCATTACTCAACTTAGGAATCCATCCAATTATGAGCAACCTGAAAGAGAAACACGTTTCTCAAAACCATCACTATCATCTGAATACCAATCACAAGAATCTACATCTTCGATCTCTTTGAAGAATCCCGATACTTTTGATACCTGGTTCTCTACTTTATTCTTATACCCACAACTTCTCAAAACTTAGACCATGTATTTCTACGAAACACTTGTCTAAAAACTAGAGAAGTTATAAGTAAACAGAACATAGTACGAGGACCTACCCCTTTGTCCTGAAGGACACTTGGACAACATACAATACTCTGTATAAGTCCGCTGAGTTAAACAACTCATATCCTGCGCGTCGTAGGTTGAAAACTGTACCCTGGCGATTTCCTCAAATATCACCAATTACAACGAATTCCGATATAATGAGGATGATCACCTAATTCCCAATAACTTACTTCCACTCATCATCTGTAAAACCATACAGATATGAGAATGAAACCTGGTAAATACATACCCTTAGAGTAAGTACCCAATCGGGAAAACAGTTTTTCTTTAACAATGCACTGAAACATGAAAATGTTTCGTCGGGGTATCCTGGTATTCATAGTAATGTCTCTTCCATAATCCAATTCATGACTTCAACCGTATATCTCTTTTCCATCACTCCAAATCCCTTTATTTGTCTTAAGTCATTACCTTCTGTACACCATCGTTAGGCTAAATGGTTTTCTTCCTTCCCTACCGTTCGACACCAGCCTAAGGTTTGGAAGAAGACTATCCAGTAAGAATAATAGGTGTACCCTCCTAAACCAAGGAGTACTCGCATCTTGAGAGAAGGTGATGATAAAAGACAACTGAATAATACATTATTCCTTTAAAGGTGAAATAGGAGTGGCGATGAAGTACGCGGTTTGGTCGTGAATGATAACAGTCGCAATTTACTTTGCCCTCTTTTAATCCCTTTATTTTGTCTTTACATATTACCTTCTGCACACCCTAGTTAGGCTAATTGGTTTTCTTCATTCCCTACCTTTCGGCACCTGCCTATGGTTTGGAATAAGACTATCCAATAAGCGTAATAGGTGTACTCTCCTAAACCAAGGAGCCCTCGCAACCTGAGAGAAGGTGATAATAAAAGACAACTGAATGAACCAATTCTATTTCTCCTGAACCTGGATCCATTCTCGAAGAAGTCCCTTTGAGTTCGTATATAACCATACGATGGATCTATCCAATGGAAGTGGATATCCGTAGTAATACGGGTGTTCTGAGAAATTCAAAGCGTAAAAGAAGGAGTGGCAATGACTTATGCAACTCAGACAATCCAAAAGCCAGTATTTTAAGAAGGTTCGGTCAACTTGGTCACTGAGTCATAGTCTAGGGTCGGTCAAAGGTCGCTGCCAAAGAGAGAGAGAAAAGAAACACTCTGCGTGCACTTTAACCTAGATTAGAATGGTTATCACTTTATCTAATCCGGAAACCTCCCACTGTCCTGTCAAATTCTCCTCCAAACCTGAAAGAAGAATCAATCGGGATCACCCGAAGAGTAAACCAACTCATCAGTGGGAATGGGGATCCAACTATCATCGCATGATAACGTGATGGAATGCATCCACGTTACTCATACTCCAGAAGGTATGCGCATACTTGGCAAGTTTCAGTTTCTTTAGAAACTCCCGATATGATTTTTGCCCCATGCTCTTATAACCTTGGCTTTGGTCAAAATGTCATAAGTCGCATGCCAAGTTCTACCCATCACTATCTTGTCAATTTGAACCCACCCGCACATGCCCCTGACTTTGGCCAATCGGCAGAACGACTGTCCCAAGCTAACTCATCTATCTATGCAACAAATGAATACCCAGCAGCTACCAAACACTATGCCTTAACTTTGGCTAAAATGCATAGCTTGAATACTACTGAATACCCAAAAGAAGTGACGGAGGGCTACGGTTGGTTTTTGGCGAAAAACCTTTAACGTAACGAACTTGATATCGCTGAAGGAACCTGATAGCTTTTTAAAATATAGTGGCGAAAACCTTTTGCTAAAGAGGTCACTCCCGGTAAAGGGATCTCGGCTCTTTCCTCGTGGAATGAGGTGCAGGATATTCCACTGAATACCGCTATGCAAAGAAACTTGTAATCGACTATAGTGAAGTTATTACCCTGACGCAAACTTCTGCCCAAGGAGTCAGTCCCAGTGAAGGGATATCGGCCCTTGCCCCGTCGAATGAGGTGCAGGATATTCCACTGAATACCGCTATGCAAAGCAACTTGTAATCGACTATAGTGAAGTTATTACCCTGACGCAAACTTCTGCCCAAGGGGTCAGTCCCGGTGAAGGGATATTGGCCTTTGCCCCGTCGAATGAGGTGCGGGATATTCCACTGAATACCGCTATGCATAACAAAAGGAAACGTCTTTGCAATAACACTTTTTAAATTTGTTCCAACAACTGCAAACAGGTTTGATTTACTTTGCATTGATTAGAATCAACGCAGTCCCATCAATCAATCACACCAGAAAGGAACGAAAATAAAATGTACGTATATGCCATCCGCATTCGTCACTGGGTCCCGTCATCACCCGTTAGGTTACTTAACTAACGACAGAGCGGGGACTGGACTAGCGCGGGTGTAAAACATATACAACATCTAATAGTATATAAACCAATATACAATAATCGCTCCAGGCGTGATAATATGCAACATTACAGAAAAGTAATAAGCATCACAGAACAATACAGATAATCTGGGATCCCCGAGTTTCACAGAGCCGCTGCTGAAACTCGACGTTCCCCTGTCGTGTGGATAGCCTATGCAATGAAACCTAGACCCCTACGGGTGCGGCAAGTTACCCGCCAAAACCTGAAGCGAGGCAGCCCCCTACAGCATAGTGAATGGACCACCCAGCACTTCAAGGAATCCGGTAATCTTGGGCACCCCTCCTTGGGTCAACCTGTACCCCCTACGAGTGCGGCGAATAGTCTGCCAATTCTAGAGTGGGGCCCCTCTGCCTCTCAAAGCATGAGATGCGGACCCGTTGCCCCTCCAGAACCCGGCTATCCGTGCACTCCGTCGCGGGGCAAATCCTAGTACAGTAATGAAAAATAGTACAACAGGTACATCGACCGCAACCTGGTCGTGCCCCAAAAGAATATTATACAACAGGCAGTGACGGCAGTCCACAAGTTGGACGCTCGCCACGCAATATCAAATGTACAAATAAACTCAAACTGCACTACCATTGCACACTGATATTCACCACGACAAATCCGCAACATCACAGCACAACACAGAACATCAACGCGAATGTCACGTTCGCAAACCCGTCTAAAAGAACTATAGCAATCAGATGCGGTTTACCGATCAAATGACATTCCCGGTCGGAGATATAATGTAAGCACTGCAATCTAACATGTTTAAATTTCGATCGACTAAATATCAAGAAGTGGGCCCCACGAACAACTGTTGAACAGTAACAAAATCTGTGTCCAAAAGATATATACCAAAACCCCCAAATTCCATCAGAGAAGACACTGTGCAAATTTGGTGCATTGATCCCATAGAATGACCGCGGATGCGCGGCCAAACCATGGGTTTGGCCGCGATTCCGTGGCAATCTTGAGAGATCACTTGCCCAAATTTTCACAGTGTGCTTAGAAAACCCTGCACAACTTTCTGTGATATGTAGAATAATTTTAGGACCCCTTTAAAAATCGACAGAAACTGTGAACTTGGATTTTGCAGTTTTTGATTTCCGGTTCGATCGATGTTTTGAACGCGTTAGCACAATTTAGTATAGCAAAATGGTGAGGCTCTGATACCACTGTAAGTCTACGGTAGCGCCCCGGCCGTCTACAGACGCCAAATGCGGAACAAAAACTTTTTAACTGGCGCTATCGTATACTTTAACCCGGATCTGCCATTATTGCTAAACTAACAAACTGTAAAGAGTGTAGAAAGGTTATACCGAACGATCCGATTCCTTCGTTCTTTAACCATAATCCCACGCTCCGTTGCGGCTTCTCCGATCTCGTCGATCTCCGATCTGCTCGTCCAGGTGGCACCACGTCACTGATTCTTTAAACGGGCTCCCGCCTCTGACTTGAGGCAACTCGGTTGTCAAGTTTGCTAAAAGAGACGACCAAGAATGATGTAGAGAATGAGTAGATGACTTTGTCTCACTTCGTCCAAAGCCGTGGACGATCGGTTAATGAAGTTGCCGATGGAAATGAAATGGAACAGGAAATGAACTATGAAATATCCATGCATCCAAAACTTTAGTCTTTTCCTTTTAACAACAATAATCTTTTTCAAGTGAGTAAATGGAGGAGGAGAGGGGGCCGGCCACTTATATGGAGGAGGAGGGTGAGTGTAGGAGCAATCAAGGAGGTGACTATAAACAAAGATCAACAACAAATATCCTAAAGCAAAACAAAACATATTAATGAAATGAATGACTCACTAAACCTAGTCATCCATTCATTAATGCAAAGATGAGTCACCCGCCACCTCATCACCCTAGTCACCATTTCTAGAACCTTCTAGAAGCATGACTCACCCTCATCCAAGAAAAGATAAATCTGTCTTTAACCGAATGTCAAAAGACGGCTGATAGAAAACTGGAAACTAGCAACATCCAAAAGTGATCCTGAAACGACTTTCAGGATAACCCCGTAACTGTATAAATATACTCGCATTTGTATTACGACCGAATACAAATGCAACTGAGACAAAGATATTATATCTACTCGATACAATACTTGGATCCGGCTTAAACCAAAGCCGACCAGTATCATTTGCCCGAAAAATAACACGTGCGTAAACGCACGTACATTTTCCGAACCCTACCATAAAACCATACGGCCTCTACAACGTTTCGCACAAACTTGGGAAACTGTCTGTGGGGGACTCTAATGACTCGTCAGTACCCTGGCAGTGGGTTTAACCACAAACCGTCAGCGGCACTAGCTATGAGTAACGGCTGCCCATGGACTAACCTCAAGGGAGGCCGATGAGCGAACTCATCCGGAAACCCTACTGAGCCTAACAGTGATAATGTATATACAGTCCGGTCCATTCGTCTATGATTATCGCATATCTGCCTAGGGGGCTAGAAACGTCAGACCCCCAATAGCAGTATAAGTCGTGTCGGAGTGTAGCCCAATAACACCCTGAGATACTACTGGAGTACCTACCAGTAAATCTCCTGCCATGGCCATGGAATTTGTGTAATGGCTCTCCTAGACACAGCACGACCTCGACCCCAATACCGGGAGAGACGAATCCCCTGCCGGTCCGCTCACGTGCCTCCATATGGCTCGGGACTGTACCCAAAAACTACCTGTTTGCACGACTCCTTTGAGCCGTGGTAGGGTAGAAATCAAAGCACAGTGGGAACTCACACGAGACAAATGACGACCTCAGGTCGTTGAACTAACCTGTACACATGTCACCAGGGAACTGCTATCTGACGATTTGTATAATACCAACTAGCAGATTCCCGACGAGTCCTGTCCGGTGTACTCATAACCCAATGAGCACCTGTATACATCTTAGGTGATCCAACTGACACCAGTGGCTTGTGAGACCGGCCCCCGCCCCTCGTCGGGGTCTCGACTGTACACACTAGTCTACTCCGGAGTATCGATGCCCTGTCTCGAAACTCCCACGACTAGGGACCACAATTAAGGATATGCATATAAACTACCCAACTCTCACGTATATGATCGCCATCATACTGTTGGTAGTAAAGCAAGATCCTAAGGGCTCTATCAAAGTGTGACATGTAATCAGTCACCTGAACATGTACACGACTGATAAAGGCAAACCAGATAGCATACTATCATCTTGAGTAAGACTGTCCTACCAGTATAGGTCCTCCGCAATCATTGCAATCACGTACCTGCAATCCAATAATTGACTCTGAGGGCACTATCTCCAACATTTATTTTATCTAATCCGGATGGCTCCCACTGTTTTTATCAAATCTTCCTTCAAAACCCAAAAGGAAAGACTAGCCGGGATTAATTACACTCTACAAGTTCGCCAATCTTTCAGCCAGGCCAGTGCCGGTACTTTGAGGGAGGTTCCCCGTGCTTTCGCACGGACCTAATTAAATTAAACCTCGTTTTCCCAGGGGCGTATCCCGTTGACACCTTTCTAGACACCTACTTGATCGGCTAATTGTAAAGTGCAAAACTCTCCCAGGAGTAACAATTACCCACAGTGGGTATCGGGATCCAACTATCATATAGAAGGTATGCAATCTCATTGCAAATTTCAACACTTGAAACTCCCGATAAAGGTTTTTACCCCTAGCACTTATGACCTTAACTATGGTCAACAAATCATAAGCACTAGTCAAGTTCTACCCGTCATTTCGTGATTAATTAGACCCACCCACAAGACCCTTAACTAAGGTCAACTAAGTCACGCGACTGTCCTAACTAATCGCATCTTATGCGGTGTACGAAGACATCACTTAGCTACCGTACACTGTGCCTTGACTATGGTCAACAAACACAGCACGAATACTAAGTACTCTACTTCTTAAAATGACGGAGGGTTGCGGATGGTTTTTATGAAAACCTTTAACGCTTTGAACTTGATCTCGTTGCGGAATCAAAAGGTTTTTAAATGGAGTGTTTTTTAGGCTTTTCTAGTTTTGCTAAAGGGGTCACTCCCGGTGAAGGGATCGTCGGCCCTTTCCTCATCGAATAAGGTGCAGGATATATCACATATACCGCGGTGCAAAGAAAAAACTATAGAAGCAATCAAAAGACAAACCGAGGGTTGTAGCATCTGCCAGTTATTGCTAAAGGGGTCACTCCCGGTGAAGGTATCTCGGCCCTTTCCTTATCGAATAAGGTGCAGGATGTTCTACAAGGAACACCACGATGCAAAGCAAGAACTGTAGCTACCTGTTTTAATTTTGAAATTCGATTCCACAACATCTTTTAGGTTTATTTTCTTTCATTAATCTCATTAATGAATGTCCCATCATTTAAGTCCACCTAAACATCACAGATAAATACAACGTACGCTTATGTCATCCGCATTCGCCTCGATGTCCCGTCTGCACCGTTAGGTTAGGTAACTAACGGCAGAGCGAGGCAGGGCTAGCGCGGGTGTAAAACATAAGCAACATCTATATAATATATCATATATAGTATATACAGTATCCATCTGAACAAATCACATGATCATATCACAGATAATGCAGCATAAAATATCATATGAAATATTGGATATACTAGGACGTCCGTGTTTTATTTTGAGCCTGTATAAAACACGGATTCCACGGTCGTGATGAATAGCCAATCCCACACCCCTAGACACCTACGAGAGCGGCAAGTAGCCTTACCAATTCTAGAGTTAGGAGACCCGGACTCGACTCCTCGAGATGGTCTCCCACTGGACCCTAGAACCCGGTTACTTATGCTCCCCTCCTTGGGTCTATCCTAATGCAGAAAAGTAAATAATATACATCAAAGGTGACATCTTCCGCAACCTGAAAGTGCCCCAATAAAAGAATATTACATACAAGTTTTTTACATGAATGAAAATGAAAAACACTCATCTCACAAAAAAAAAACCCGGCTATTCAAACACGACGATCCAATATAACATATCCAGCAACACATAACATCACATGTCATCAACATAAGTAAATATGCGCATCCCAATTGTCGTTGACATATAGCAACGAAACCGGCGATATCACATATTACACTTACGGTCGCAGAAAAGAAAGTGTAAAACTACAACAGTTGGAATCCGCAACCTCCTTAGACATCGCATGCCTAATCAAATGAATTCCTTAGACATCGCATGCCAAACAATTATAAACCCCCATTTTAGTCTCAATATCGAAAACTCTTTTCAATATCAAGTCGGGCAATTCAACAAGATTCCCGACATCCTAGACGAATACTCGTCACAAACTTTAGTAGACGGCCGCACCCCCGATACCGTCGACGAAGTGCACTAAGGCGGAACACCGCTGCCGCGAGCACCCGAACGGATGCTTTCGGCGACGGGGTTCTCATACAGTCACTTGGTCGGGGCTATGGGGTGTAATTGTCTATTAAGTTTACCCGGCGAGTATCCGTGTACGCAATGTGATTGCGACGGACGTTTGATCACATCAAAATTCCATGGCAACCGATCAAGTGAGACTAAAGTGCTATGTTTATAACATTTCAAATCAGTTATCTCATAACTATTTGTGTATTCCAAATATTGTATCACATTCCAGATAAATAGAAAACGTTAAACTTTCCGATCGAACAATCAAAACACCTAAGTTTTCCCGGAACAGCTCAACACATGGAATAAGTTTTAAAACATTCACTTCATGCCACAGTACCAACGGTCCAGCCGTAGAAGGGTCAAGCCAACACCTCACATGTGGCACGCCGTACTGCCCTAAACCCTAAGGTTCAAAGGACAGTTCAAGACGGTCACATAATCGAGTTAAGGTTTGTTGTCTTCTAGAGGGTCTATCGCGTTACTTGCACTACTTAGAACGATCTTAAACAACGGAAAAATCTAACAATTGGAAATTTCCCGGCAGGGGAAAAAGTGGGTATTTTTATCAGGTCGAACTTTTTAATATGTTCTAAAATTACCCAGAAAAACAAAAACAAAGTTAAACAATCCGATCGAAACATCGAGTCCCCAAAACAACCCAGAAAATTCAACTGTTGAATGTAAATTAAAAATTCCAAGAGAACAGAGGAAACTGCTATGGGTATTACTGTATAAAAATGAACCCCTAATCAGTACATACGGCCACGGAACCGCCGCCAATAGCAGGGTAAGGCCGCGGTTCCGTGCCGCTACGGTAGAGTTAGGGCTTTGTTTTCTGCAGTTGTTCTTAGAATTTCCAGCTCTATTTTCTGAGCATTTTTATTCACAAAAATCCACAATTTCAGAAATTGTACAGAGAGGGGTCAAGTTTAGGGTTTCGGGGTTCGATCGGGTTTCTAACTTCGTCTACACATCGCCTAAAGCTCTAGCTAGGCTCTGATACCACTGTAGGGTTCCTAAGCACACTCATGAGGTTCCACAAGGCATCAACCATGCCAAATTCAAAAATTTATGTGCCGAGAAACCCAATGCAAGATCGTTAACTAGAAGATAGGCGAAACTAAAAACTAGCAAACAACTTTACTAATAAGTGAAAAGGACTACAACCTTTGTAGATCCGGTCCTCCACTTCTTTAGCTCCGTGATGACGTCCCTCCGCTGCGATCAACCGGATCCCGGACTCTAGGGTTGGTTTAATCGGAGAAATGATCGGGCTAGGTCGTTGACTTCAATGCCGAAGATGCTCTACGTCGAGGCGGCTCAAACCCAAGCTCCATCATCACTAGGTCATGAAACTTGTGAAGATAACACCCTATACAACATGGCAAGTGGTAGAGGATGAAGAAATAGGAAGTGGGTTCACTTTGGATTTGGATTTCTCACTTGATTTCATCACTTGAAATTTTCAAGAAAGGTTTTCTTTTCTTCATGAAGAAGAAGAAGAAAGAAAATGAAAAAGAATTAACTTAAAAGAAAATTCAAGAGAATCTTATCATAATGCAACCATGAGTGAAGTTAACACATGTAGAGAATAAACTAGGGTTTAGGTGCAATGGTTAGGTTAAGGCATAATACAAAATGGCTAGACTTTTCAAAGCTTCATGAAGCTTCAAGCATAAAACAAGAAAGCCACAATTTTGTTTTTGCAAAAATAAATAAACTAATTAAAAGTAAATAAAACCTAACCATTAACCTAAACATGGGTAAAGTGATACACACAACCAAGTTTGCATGTATCATCAAACATGATACAAACTAGTGCACAAAAATATATCACATATACAACTTGTGCACATCAAGTGAGAAAATCAATCTTAAGTGAACAAATACCAGTTAATGTAAAGTAATATATCAAATATATAATTATACATTAAATCATTAAATCAACACTTGATTTAATGACCCGGTCATATTGCATATAACCGAATAATATCTAGTGTATCAATGTATCGAATCAACACATGATTCGGTAACCCGGCTATATCTCATATAACCGTCCGATGATACAAATCGCGAGAATAGAATTCAGTATCACATACTGGTATTATTCTCGGTCCCGCACATATCGCATATGCGCTCCTATTTCGTTTCGCTTGAGCCAGGAAACCTCTGTGTAGGACTCTAAAGACTCGTCAATACGCCGGCAGCAGGTGATGATCATATCATACACCCACAAGCCGCAAGCGGTCTGCTAAACGTAACGGCCACCCGGGTATTGAGCGATCAAAAGATCAACGAGCGAGCCCACACACACTCCTGTGAATCCAACCAGCATCACTTACCGTACAGTCCGGTCTGTTCGTCTGATATGTCGCATATCTCGCCTAGGGGTGGTAAACGTCAGACCCTAGTAGCTAGATAAGTCATGCCGATGTAAGGTCCATAACAAGCATGAAACTACTGATAACACTTACCAGTAAATCAGTGCAACCCTGTCCAGGGATTTCCAGTTATGGCCAGTCGAGCATAGCGCAACATCAACCCCCAATACCGGGAGAGACGAATCCCCTCCTATCGCTCATTGCCACCATGTGAATCGGGACTGTACCCAAAAACCACCTGTTTGCACGACTCAGTAGAGCCGTGGTAGGGTGGAAATGAAAGCACAGTGGGAGACACAGAAGACTCTATGACGATCTCGGGTCAACAGACTAAGCTGCACCAGTGTCACCAGAGAACTGCCATTTGACGTGAGGTATGATACCATCTGGGAGTTCTCGGCGAGTCCGTTCAGTGTACCCAGTCTCCACTGAGCACCCGCATACCATCTCTGATGTCAAACACCAATAGATATGGGATCATCCATCGCCCATCACATCGGTCGAGAAGATATACGCTAGTCTACTCTAGAATATCGATGCCCCATCTCGATATTCCCACGATTAGGAACATTGAAGGATGTACTCATTGACAACCCCGGCCCCACTGGTATGATCTTCATCATAGTCCTGGAAGTCGAGTACACATCATAAGGGCTTTATCAACATGTAATAGAGAGACAACAAGTATACATGTTAAGATAAAGAGCAACCAGATAGCATACTATCATGTCGAGCAAGAAAGTCCTACCTATATATATTCCATCATCCACTACATTATACATCCTATGTACAGTAATGGACTCTAGGGCATACATATAACTAACAGGCTCTTCCCTTTACAAATCATATCTGAAGTGGTAGGCAACTGATTTGATTTGAACCCTATTCAATATGTATGCAGCTTCTTAAGTGCACAACTCCCAAAAGGAAATAGGAAACTCAGTAGTACTCATCATAGAGCACACCATATCACATAGGGTGCTATTGCTCCGCCCCGATATACCATCGTGCTATGGTGTATACAAAGGAGTAATGCTCAGAGAGAATCTCATTCTCCTTTAGAATAGTCCAGGAATCCCGTGCTCAAGTATTCTCCTCCCTGATCACATCAAAGGACATAATACTTATACCCGTTTTTGGTTCTCTACTTCTAACTTGTATTCTGTGATTATCTCAAAAGTTTCGGACTTGTGTTTCAACAAGAACATATGTCTGAATCTTGAGAGATCATCAGTGAATGTAATGAAGTACAAAGAACCGGTCCTGGCATATGTAGATAGGGGACCTTCATACATCAGCATGTATCAATATCTAGAGTTCACTAACTCTTTCTCTGTTTCCATTAAACGGAGCTATGGTCATCTTATCTTTGTGACATGACTGGAAAGTTTCACAAGATGTAAATTCAAACTGATTTAAATATGCATCTTTATGTAACTTCAGCTAGTCATGCCGCATTGATATGACCTAGTCTATAATGCCTCAAGAAGGATTCGTTCATTTCTGAACTCTTCCTCTTGTGTGTGTTCCATACGTTAAGAACTGTGGTTTGATTTAGAATGTATATGCTTTTAGATAGCGTGCCTGAACCGATCAACTCTTGATATAGGAAATGTTCAAAACATTATCCAACATTACAAAATTATATCCTTCTTTACTAAATAAAGAGACTGATATGATGTTGTACATCAGGTTCGGTATCTAATAACATTCGTTCAGAATCAATGTATTTCGATAATACAGGGTGATAACTGCCAACATTTTGGCTGCAACAATTGCACTGTTTCTAACTCTTGAAATTTTATCACCTGTTCTCAGTTCTCTACCTATCTGTAGCCTATGTAACAGATTAGATATGTGGGATCCTGATCCGGTATCTCATACCCAGGACGTAGATGATACTGAAAAACAGTTCTTGGTAATGAACACACCCGAAGAAGATGCATCATCATGCACTTTCTTCGTTTGGGCAGCACGGGAATCCTGGTAATCCCTTATTTCCTGCTCGGTCATATAACAGTTATAAGTTGGAGCGGGACCAACGTTCCCCAGCGCAGTATAAAAAGCGGGTTCGGTCAATACACCAGTATTATTATCTTGATTAAGGCGTGACATGGTCGCTACCTGGAGAGAGAGAGAAGAAAACACTCTGCGTGCGCTCTTGCAAGATCAGATTGGTTATTGTTTTATCTAATCATGATGGCTCCCACTGTTTTTATCAAATCTTTCTTCAAACCCTAAAAGGAAAGACTAGCCGGGATTAATTACACCCTACAATTTCGCCAATCTTTCAGCCAGGCCGGTGTCGGTAATTTGAGGGAGGTTCCCCGTGCTTTCGCACGGACCTAATAAAGTAAACCTCGTTTTCCCATAGGCGTAACCCCGTTGACACCTTTCTAGACACCTACTTGATCCGCTAATTGCCCTGTGTAAAAATCTCCCAGGAGTAACAATTACTCACAGTGGGTATCGGCCAACTATCTCATAGAAGGTATGCAATCTCATTGTAAATTTCAACACTTGAAATTCCCGATAATATTTTGTCCCAAATGATCTATGAACTTGACAAGGTCAACAAACCATAGACCGTAAGTCAAGTTCAACCCGTCATTTCTTGATTGAATTAAACCCACCCGCACGACCCTTGACAAGGTTAACAAGGCCGTACGACTACCCTAATCCAATCTGCATCATATGCATAAATAGATAAATACTGGTCAGCTACCGCACACTACGCCTTGACAAGGTCAATAAACGCAGCACGAATACTAAACAGGACTTATCTGAAATGACGGAAGGCTACGATAGGTTTTTCTGAAAACCTATTGCGTAACGAACTTGATATCGTTGTAGAATCGAGTGAATTTTGAAATGGAGTGATTTTGAGACTTTTATTAGTTTTGCTAAAGAGGTCACTCCCGGTGAAGGGGTCTCGGCTCTTTCCTTATGGAATAAGGTGCAGGATATATCATATATATCGCTATGCAAAGCAAAAACTCCAAAAGCAATCAAAAACAAACCGAGTGTTGTAGCATCTGCCAGTTTTGCTAAAGAGGTCACTCCCGGTGAAGGGATCTCGGCTCTTTCCTCATCGAATAAGGTGTATGATATATCAAATATATCGCTATGCAAAGCAAAAACTGTAGCTAGCCTTTTTAAAAATTTGATTCTACAACATCTTTTAGGTTTCTTTTCTTTCATTAATCATATTAATGAAGTCCCATCATTTAAGTCACCTAAACATCACAGATAAATACGACGTGCACTTATGCCACCCGCATTCGCCTCGATGTCCCCTCGTGCACCGTTAGGTTTGGTAACTAACGGCAGAGAGGGGCAGGGCTAGTACGAGTGTAAAACATAAGTAACGTTTATATAATATATCATATATACTTTATACAATATCTATCACAACATATCAAATGATCACATCACAGATATTGCAGCAGAAGAAACATATGAAACATTTGATATACTAGGACGTTCTTGTTTTATTTTGAGCATCTATAAAACACGGATTCCACGGTCGCGATGAATAGCCAAACCCACATCCCTAGACCCCTACGATAGCGGCAACCAACCTTACCAATTCTAGAGGTAGGAGACCCGGACTCGACTCCTCGAGTTGGTCTCCCGCTGTACCCTAGAACCCGGTTACTTGTGCTCCCCTCCTTGGGTCTACCTAATGCTGAAAAGTAAATAATATACAATGGTGACATTATCCTCATCCCGGAAGTGCCCCAATAAAAGAATATTACATACAATGAATTTTACATGAATGAAAATAAAAAAAACACATCTCACATAAAACCCCCGGCTATTCAGAACGCGACGATCCAATATAACATATCCAGCAACACATAACATCACATGTCATCAACGTAAGTAAATATGCGCATCCCAATTGTCGTTGATATATAGCAACGAAACCGGCGATATCACATATTACACTTACGGTCACAGAAAAGAAATAGTGTAAAACTACAACATTTGGAATCCACAATCTCTTTAGACATCGTAAATCCGAAATATCACGTACTTCGCATTTCATGCCTAACTATATGAATTCCACATATTGTATCACATTCCAGATAAATAGACAGTATTAAACTTTCCGATCGAATAATCAAATACCCAAGATTTCCTAAATAGCTCAACACTTGAGCGGAGTTCAAAAATTCCAGAATACGTCACAGTACCAACGGTCCAGCCGTAGAAGGGTCAAGCCAACGCCTCACATATGGCACGCCGTACTGCCCCAAACCCTAAGGTTTAGATGCGGTTCAGACGTTCACATAATCGAGTTAAGCTTTGTGTTCTTCTAGAGGGTCCATCGCGTTACTTGTCCGTTTTTCCGAAAGATTTAAACTCAAGAAAAAATTCAACACTTGAAAGTTTTTCGTGTCGGGAAAATGCGAGGTAATGATATCCGTTCGAACATTTTAATACTTTCTAAATTATCTGGAAAAAAGCATGAAATTAAATTTTCCGATCGAATCAACGAATACAAAATAATCCCCAGAACACTCAACACTTGAGTCAGATTAAAAATACCCAGAAGAATGTACAAGTACCTACGGATATTACTGCAAAAAACACTAACCCTAATTCTACTATTCCGCAGCGGAACCGCCGCGCAAGCAAGGTATTGCCGAGGTTCCACGGCGCTTTGGTGGAATTGGGATGTCGTGTTTTACAGTAACTCTTAGAATTCCCTGCTTATTTTTTTGAGTATTTTTAATGCCGAAAAAATCACATTTTAAAAATTTTTCCAGAGAAGGGGTCTACTTTGTCTTATCGGGGTTCGGTCGGAGTTTTAACTTCGTAAACACGTTTCCTAATGCTCTAGCTAGGCTCTGATAGCACTGTAGGATTCCTAGGCACTCTAACAAGGTTCTACAAGGCATCTAACATGCCCGTATAAAATTTTAGCCGTGCCGAACAACCCTAAACAAGATCTTTGCTAGATAATTAGGGTTTCACATGCAAGTAAATATAAATTACCACTAAGTGAATACGAAATACAACCTTTGTAGATCGGTCCTTCACTTCATAAGCTCCTTGTAGGAGTCCCTTCGCTGCGATCATCGAACTCCCGGACTCCCGGACGGCTCCATGAGGAGATGGAAACGGTTTTGCTTGAAGTCTTCGAGGCCGAAGATGATCTACGTCGAGGGAATACGAACTCAAGCTACCACTTCACCAAAGTGAAGCAAAAACCCTATACTAAATTGCTAGTCAAGTAGAGGATGATGAAATAGGAAAGGGGTACACTTTAGAATTTCATTTCTCACCATATTTCTCTCTCTTTATCAAACCCTACCAAGCTTTTGAAGGAGGAAGAAGATGAGCTCAAAATGAGAATGAAAAACTAATCCATAGAGAGAGAGAGTGAACCATGGGTGAGTTTATATCATATATTAACTCATGTAGAGACATAACCATGGCTACATTATAATGGTTAGGTTAATTAATATCTCAAGTAAAGCAAAGCTAGTAGACTAAGTCAATGCAACCCTAAGCTTCATGAAGCTTCATGCATATGAGCTCATCATCCACTAATTTTAGAATTACTTTAAATATAAAAACCTAACACTATAATTAGTATGGTATAAGTCTTATACACCCATGTAAGTTGTATCAACAACCATGATACAAAATGAGCACAAATAAATATATATCACATATATATTAAGTTGTGCACAAGTGAGAAAAACAAATGCTTAAGTGAACCAATGTTAGTTAATGTAAATTAGTATATCACATATACAATTATACACTAAATTATTAAATCAACACTTGACTTAATAATCCGGTTATATCACATATAACCGGCTAACATCCAATGTATCGACTTATCGAATCAACCCTTGATTCGATAACCTGGTTATATCACATATAACCGATCGATATAAAACATCGCGAGAATAGAATACGGTATCTCATACTCGCATTATTCTCGGTCCCACACATATCATATATGCGCTCCTATTTCGTTTTGCCTGAGCCAGTAATACCTCTATATAGGACTCTAAAGACTCGTCAAAACGCCGGCAGTAAGTGATGATCATATCAAGCACCCACAAGCCGTCAGCGGTACTAGCTGGACGTAACGACTACCCGGGTATTCAGCGATCAGAAGATCAGCAAGCAAGCCCGCTCTAACTCCTGCAAAAAGCCTGACAGTGACACTACCGTACAGCCCGGTCTCCTCGTCTGATATGTCGCATATCATGTCTAGGGGTGGTAAACGTTAGACCCCAAAAACTGATAAGTCATGCCGATATGAGGCTCATAACGGGTCGAGAAACTACTGGTAACACTTACCAGTAAATCTCTAAACCAGCCCTGGCCAGGGACTTCCCTGTTATGGCCAATCGAGCATAGCACAACATCAACCCCCAATACCGGGATAGACGAAACCCCTCCTATCGCTCATTGCCTCCATATGACTCGGGACAGTACCCAAAAACTACCGTTTTGCATGCCCTCTTGGACGTGGTAAGGTAGAAATCAAAGCACAGTAGGAATCACACAAGACTCTATGACGATCTCGGGTTTACAGACTAACCTGTACCTGTGTCACCAGAGAACTGCCATCTGACGTGAGTTATAATACCAACTGGGAGTTCTCGGCGAGTCCGTCCAGTGTACCTAGTTTCCACTGAGCACCTGTATATCATCTCTGATGTCAAACACCAATGGATATGGGATCATCCATTGCCCATCTATATGGGTCGAGAAGCTATATGCTAGTCTACTCTGGTATATCGATGCCCCGTCTCGATACACCCACGACTAGGGACTTTGAAGTATGTACTTATGGACTACCATGTCCCCACTAGTATGATCCGCATCATAGTAAAGGTAGTCAAGTACACATCCTAAGGGCTTTACCAATATATAACAGAGAGACAATCAGTGTACACGTTGAGGTAAAGAGTAACCAGATAGCATATTATCATGTTGAGCAAGAAAGTCCTCCCTATATATGTCCAAGCATCCACTAGAATATACATCTCATGTATAGTAATGGCCTCTAGGGCATACATATAGCTAACACGAACCCTGTCGTAAAACCATACGACATTTATATCGTTTCTCCTGAAGCAGGGAAACTCTCTGTGTGGGACTCTAAAGACTCGACACTACGCTGGTAGTGGGTTTAACCATAGGCCGCAAGCAGTGCTAGGTGTACGTAACGGTCCCTAGGTAGATGTCGATAAGAAGGCCGATGAGGAAACCCATCTGAACTCCTTCTGAGCCTGATGTGACAATCTTCGTACAGTCCAGTCTGTTCATCTAAGACTATCGCATATCGGGCCTAGGGGCGGCAAGCGTCAGTCCCCTAAAAGCGGTATAAGTCGTGTTGGAGTGAAGCCCATTACACCTTGAGAAGCTACTGGAAAACCTACCAGTAAATCTCATTTGCCCTGGCCAGGGACCTTGCGTAATGTCTCTTCAAACACAGCGCGATATGAACCCCCAATACCGGGAGAGACGAATCCTATCTAACCGCCACTGCCTCCAAGTGCTTCGGGACTGCACCCAACTACTACCTGTTTGCATGACCCAGTCGAGCCGTGGTAGGGTAGTAATCTAAGAACACTGGGAACACACTCGAGGCGAAGCAGCAGTATCAAGTCTACGGACTATGCTGTACTCATGTCACCTGGGAACTGTTAACTGACGACGGGTATAATACCAACCAACAGTTCCCTGCGAGTCCTGTCCGGTATACTCGTAACCCAACGAGCACTTGCATACTATCTCCAGTACAACGTACTAATGGCTGCGGGACAAACCATTTCCCCTGCTGGGATGAGAAGCGTATACACTAGTCTACTCTGGAGTATCGATGCCCTGTCTCGATAATCCTACGACTAGGGACCTGAAAAAGGATGTGCTTGTTGACTACCTAGCCCCCACTAGTGTGACTGCCATCACAACGCTGGTAGTAAAGCAAGTTCCTATGGGCTCTATCAATATGTATTCGTGATATGTTAAAAGAAACATATACGCATATTAAGATAGATATAAACCAAGTAGCGTACTACTATGTTGAGCAAGACTGTTAATACAACTTTGAATATCCCAAGCTTCCATTAAATAATATACAAGCTAGTATGATACAATAATGGCCCATAGGGCATATACACTAACAGATTTGCGTGCAAATCCGATGATTTGCGTGACGCTTGACGGAGTTCGATTTTGAGTTTCGTACTCGTTTTCAGGCGCACGCGATGCGCTGTGTTATTTCTATATCTTCCGTGATTTCGGAGCCCTGTTGATTTGAGTTGATTATTGAAATGTTTTAGTATTTGGGGGTTTAAATTTAAATTCGAGGACCGAATTTATTTAAGGTGGAAGATTGTAACATTTCAGAAAATATAAAATATTATTTTTGGAATTTAATATTAAAATAATATATTTCGCGAAAACTACCCGATTTGCGAAATTGTGGTTTTCGTAAAATGGTATAAATATATACCAATAATTATGAAATAATTAGAGATTAAAATGATTTATTCATTTAAATATATATTTATTGGATTTGGCATTTTTATAATTAATTATACGCAAGTTTAAATAAAATTGATTAGTGCACTACTAATCGCGATTAAGCCAAATCCATGTTTCGACATTTAACCATGGCTAGTGCACCATGACCTGTTGTATTTTGTGGCATGTTGTTTCATGTGTGTTGTTTTATTGGTATTATGTGTTTTATGGTGAGAAAAGAGAATGAATTATTGAGGAGAGAGAAGGGGGACCACATCATGGCATGGGAGCATGCCATGAGAGAGAATGAGAGTGAGAAAGAGAGAGAGGGGGAGAGAGCTGCCCCCATTCATTTCCACCATTGTTTTCTTCTCCTTCTTCATCTTCAAGCTCCCCCACTTATACCCTCATGACCCATCTCAAAATCTTCATCAAAACACTATACTCCCTTCACTAAAAATGATCCCCACCTCATCCTCAATACATTGGACCAAGCAAAGTTGGATTTTGAAGATGTTGAGAAACTCAAGAAATTTTTTGAGTTGCCAAATGAGGTATATCTCCTTTTATTTAGTTTAGTTTTAAGTTTCTTTGTATCCTAGTTTAGTTATAAGTTGATTTGGTTAGGTTATGCGATGTTTGGAAATTCCAAGTTGAGGTTAGGGTTTGAGTTGTGTTGTGGTGATGTGTAGTGGCTGTTGTAAGACCTTAGTGTGGATTTTTATGGCCAAAGAACAGAGACTGGAACCCAAAATACGAACTTAGAAATCACCCCGTGTCGGTTTTGTGAAGTTGTGTTGGCCTACAGGGAATCTGAAGCGACCCGGGATGTTTCTGAGAAAAACTAGCAACTCCAGAGACCTAGTTAGACCAATAGGAGACCACCCTGAGAAGACGAACCCCAACGGAGCAGTCTTGGCCGAGTTGGCTGGATTTTGGGTGAATGTGGCTAGCCTCATTGTGGGCATTGGTGTCTAGGTTTGGTCTGTAGCTCACTTACCCCCTATACAACCCCACTGTACTGCTAGTTTGGCCTGATTTTAAATAAACCAAAAGCTGGGAGCTATTGTGAGTGTTTTGGGCAAAGTTTTCCCGATGTTTGAATGCTTGGTTTTGGTGGTTGGATTTGTATTTGGTTGTTTGGCGTTTGTACGTCAACAACAAGAATTTGTTTGGTTGTTTTGCATGCGTAGGCTATAGGTTCTAACCTATGAGCGCACCGTGTGCCGTATTGGTTTTCCGGAATTGATTTTAATAGCATTGCGACTGTGTATATATTGTAAGTACCTTCGCGTGGATTCCGAGACGACGAAGTACATCAACTACGGCTGAACGAAGAGTTCCGCAGGTAAGTAGATTTATATCTACGGGGGAAGTCAGGTGGATGGCGTATAACACCCCCTGCGAATTTTGATGGAAACCGATATGTAGAATATGGTTAAGGAAACCTATATTAGAAAACTATGTATATGGTTAAAAAGGTAGTTAGAGATGATATGAATGATTGAATATATAGAGAAAGATATGAGATGAAAGCTATAAGGATATGACGCTTGACATGATATGATAGAAATGATGTCTCGAATAGGTATATAAGGATATGAAAAGTGAATGTGAATCATGATATATAGATATGTAGTTGCACGAGAGTAAGTATGGGCTTTAGAGTAGCATGACATGAGATTTATAAGATAGAATGGATATGTAAAATGACTTGATGTGAGATAGTGATGTGATGAAAAAAGTATACGATGAGATATGATGACTTGGTTTGATATGTCGTTATATGGATGCGAGTCGATATGAGATAATTGATACCTTTGCCGGTCCCAAGATTTGAGATTAATATGAATGTGACCTGAGAGATAGGTATATATATATATGGATAATGTTGTGGATCATGAGTGATATGTTGTACGAGACGTTAGGTCCATACCCTCATTATCATATAGGTTGATAGAATCCCTAATTGTTTAATGTCGTCGTACGATGGATTACCGTACGTGATGAGTGTTATCTGATGATTGATCCATACCCTTGATTAGAGGATGCCGTACGATGTATTATACCGTACGTGATGTTGTAAGGCTAGACGTCTATTGATATATTCATCGACTCTGTTATGTTATAGATACGTATACATTTTAGCATTTCGCTTACGATGTACCTTATGCTACATTCATGCCATTCTCATTGCATTACATATACTTGTGCTAGTACACCTACACCATTATCGATGACGCGTATGTTACACTTACACAGATTGCCGGCTCACACACTTCATCATCGATAATTGCTATGTCACATACACAGTAGAATTGCCACATCATTATGCTATGTTTCATGATAAACTTGCTATGCTCACATCACTATACCATGTCGCATGATATACTGGATATGCTTACATTTTTGTTTATGTTTGCATATATCATGCTTTACGATTATAAGAACTGAGATGCTGTTTTCATGAGATTTCTGGATTTGAGAACCGTGGCTATTTCAAAAGAAAGTATGTATTGTTTTAAAAACCCGGTTTCTCTTGATATGATATTTCGAGACGTCCACCATGTGTTTTCTCGGTTCTGAGATTGATATGTGAAACCCGATTCGAGGAACTGGATGAGGCCTTTTGCTGGTATATGGTGGACCCGGTATGGTACCTCGGGGCAAGAAATGTATGTCGTGGAGTAACCGATGAGCCTGGCAGAGGGAACACTAACAACCGGTGATAGTTTTGGGCTCGGCGGTTATCCGGAGGATACCGACCGGAGTTGTGAGATGATACGGGCCGATCCGGACTGACGGAGCCCGTGGGCCGATCCGGACTGACGGAGCCCGAGATACGATCCGGACTGACGGAGCCCGAGATATGAGGATTTACATGTCGATGCTGGACACGGGTTTCATGATGTTTCGAGTGTCGATGCTGGAGGCTCAGGTTCCATGATTTTGACGTGTCATTGATGGACACACGTTAGTTGATATCCTCATATTTACATGCATATGCTTTCATGATATTTACATGCATGATGTTGTTGTATCATTGATTGACACATAGATGTTATCCACATGCTGTTAGGCAATGATTATATTGTTGGTACATATACAGATACGGTCATCCTAGATATCCTTGTTTTACTTTTATGATATAGTTGACCTACGAATCGTTGTTTTATTCGATTTCTACCTGATGATGTTTTCTACTCACGAGTTGGCAACTCACCCCCGTTATGCCATAGTTCTTGCACGTTGACCGCATGGATCAGTAGCGACATCGCTGGAACACAGCTTGCATTCGGGTGATTTGCTTTGGTAGGTGGTACATGTTGAATCGTACCCCTCTTGTATTTATTATTCATCTTTTATCTAGTTAACTCCATCAATCAGGAAACTAGTATTTGTATATGTAAAAGACTTAGAATGACTTGTGGTTGCGAGACTTAAAGCGATGGGTTATATGTTCGTTTGTTGGGTTGATGTCTTGCTTATTTTATTAATCTTTTATGTTGATCTTCGTCGTTGGGCGTCGTATACTTATATAATGACTTGCGTGGTTGTAATTCCGCCGATTGGCGAAGAGCTAGCTCCCGCTTGGGGATGCCTTTTATATTATCATGTATATGTGGTTTTGGATTATAGGGTTCCTAGGCACACTCAAGAGGTTCCATAAGGTATCAACCATGCCAAAATCAAAAATTTATGTGCCGAGAAACCCTAATCCTAGATCGTTAACTAGAGGTAAGGCGAAAACCATACAAGTAAACAACTTTACTAGAAAGTGAAAGTGACTACAACCTTTATAGATCCGGTCCTCCACTTCTTTAGCTCCGTGATGACGTCCCTTCACTGCGATCACCGGGATCCCGGAATCTTGCGATGGTTTCGTCGGAGAAATGAGCGGGCTAGGTCGTTGACTACGATGCCGAAGATGATCTACGTCGAGGCAACTCTAACTCAAGCTCTATCTTTACTTGGTCATGAAACTTGTGAAGATAACACACTTTACTACATGGCAAGTGGTAGAGGATGAAGAAATATGAAGTGGGTTTACTTTGGATTTGGATTTCTCACTTGGATTCATCACTTGATAATTTTCAAGCAAGCATTCTTTTTCTTCATCAAGAAGAAGAAGAAGAAGAAAAGAATAGTAAAAGAATTAATGAATAATAATAAATCAAGTGATCTTATCATAATGCAACCATGGGTGAAGTTAACACATGTAGAGAATAAACTAGGGTTTAGGTATAATGGTTAGGTTAAGGAAAAAACAAAATGGTAAAGACTTTCAAAGCTTCATGAAGCTTCAAGAATAAAACAAAGCAAGCCTCCATTTTATTTTTGCCAAAATGAATAAAGAAAATAAATAAAACAAATTAAAACCTAACCATTAACCTAAAGATGGTTTAAAGCAAACATACACCCAAATTTGCATGTATCATCAAACATGATACAAACTAGTGCACAAACATATATCATATATACAATGTGCACAATCAAGTGAGAAAATAATCTTAAGTGAACCAATACTAGTTAATGTAAAGTAACTTATCAAATATATATTTATACATTAAATCATTAAATCAACACTTGATTTAATAATCCGGTCATATCGCATATAACCGACTAATATCTATAGTAACAACTTATCGAATCAATACTTGATCGGATAACCCGGCTATATCTCATACAACCGATCAATGTCACAAATCGCGAGAATAGAATACAGTATCATATACTGGTATTATTCTCGGTCCCGCACATATCCCATATGCGCTCCTATTTCGTTTCGCTTGAGCCAGGAATCCTCTGTGTATGACTCTAAAGACTCGTCAATACGCCGGCAGTAGGTGATGATCATATCAAACACCCACAAGCCGCAAGCGGTCTGCTAAACGTAACGGCCACCCGGGTATTGAGCGATCGGAAGATCAACGAGCAAGCCCGCTCACACTCCTGTGAATCCAACCAGTAACATTTACCGTACAGTCCGGTCTGATCGTCTGATATGTCGTATATCTTGCCAAGGGGTGGTAAACGTCAGACCCCAGTAGCTCGATAAGTCGTGTCGATATGAGGTCTATAACAGTTCGAGAAACTACTGATAACACTTACCAGTACATCTCAGCAACCCTGGTCAGGGATTTCCGGTTATAGCCAATCGAACACAGCGCAACATCAACTCCCTATACCGGGAGAGACGAATCCCCTCCTATCGCTCATCGCCTCCATGTGATTCGGGACTGTACCCAAAAGCCACCATTTTGCACGCCCTCTTGGACGTGGTAAGGTGGAAATCAAAGCAAAGTGGGAATCACACAAGACACTATGACGATCTCGGGTCTACAGACTAACTTGTACTAGTGTCACCAGAGAACCGCCATCTGACGAAAGGTATAATACCATCTGGAAGTTCTCGGCGAGTCCGTCTAGTGTACCCAGTCTCCACTGAGCACCCGTATATCATCTCTGATGACAAACACCAATGGATATGGGATCATCCATCGCCCATCTGTATGGGTCGAGAAGGTATACGCTAGTCTACTCTGGTATATCAATGCTCCGTCTCGATACACCCACGACTAGGGACCTTGAAGGATGTACTTATGGACTACCATGTCCCCACTAGTATGATCCACATCATAGTCCAGGTAGTCAAGTACACATCCTAAGGGCTTTACCAACATGTAACAGAGAGACAATCAGTGTACACGTTAAGATAAAGAGCAACCAGATAGCATACTATCATGTCGAGCAAGAAAGTCCTCCCTATATATGTCCCAGCATCCACTACAATATACATCCTATGTACAGTAATGGCTTCTAGGGCATACATATAACTAACTATCTCCCACTTGCACTAGGGCCATTTGTAGCAGTGGTTACAGTATCTCATACTCAACCATCCCATAATCGTCTCTCTCTGGGAAAAGGCTTTGTGAGTGGATCCGCCGTGTTGTCCTCTGAGTCTGCTCTCCTAACCTCGATCCCCTGGAGATCAACCATCTCCATGATCAGGTGACACTACCTTAGAATATGTCTGGATCACTGATGGGACGGGCGTTACTTGGCATATGCCACAACTCCATTGTCTCACAATGGTAAGAACGTAGTTCATCTCATGAACTAATATACTCCCAGACTTCCTCTTTGGTAGTATCTTTGGTAACGATGTATCTTGCCTTTAATCGTCTAGTATGTCACGGTATCTAGCTTGGAACTCTTCCAACATACCGTCCCTCCACTGAGGGTAAAGACAATGCCTGCGACTGACAATCAGTCGTTCTTATCACTCTGGAATCTTTCCAGTGATTCTCCCCAGGATCGATTGATACCATCTCACTACAATTAGTAAGGATCCTAACATCCACTTACTTCTATCTCATAGATCAAAACTCAAGATTTAGGAGGTATCATCTTGATCCTATATGGAGAATCCTTGTGATAAGCGGAGATTGACCGAGCGTAGCATAGGAAACTACTTCCCTATCAAGAGTATGTTATTCACGTACTCTATGAGGATCACCACCATACTCTCTACTACCTTTTTGTATATACAAGGTTCATCTGCCATTTTGATAAAGTCAAACTCTTTGACTACCACATCAAAACAGATGTTCCAACTCCGCGATGCCTGCTTTATCACATAAAACATCTTGCTCACGTTTCCGCTGCTCCCACTGTCTACGAAGCCCTCTGGCTGTGTACTTATAGACGCTCTTTTCTAAAACATCATTTAGAAAAGCAGTCATGACACCCAACCGCCAGATATCGTGGTCATGGTATGTAGCCGTGGCAAGTAGGATCTGGATGGACTTATGCTTAGCTACTTGAAAAGGTTTCATCATTTTCCATACCTGGTTAATGATGCAAAGCTTTAATAAGGCTAGCTTTGAAAGTCTCAACTTTTCCATGTACACCATACTTTGTTGGTGTATAAGGATTCCATCTCAGATCGCAAAGCATCCAACCATTCTTATAGAGTCCCACTCCTGATGGCCAGCTCGAAACTAGTTGGGTCATCATCTCAAGATGCAATCCTCGCTCCCACTGTCATAGAGAAAACGAAGTATCTCTCAGGTCGCTGAGGAACCTAACTAGATCGGTGGAGAGGCTGAGGTTCGTTGGTTACTATTGAATCCTTTGGTTCTACCAAATCATCAATTGTAGTTTGTATAGCTGGAACATTTCCAGTTCTACATAACAGACCTTGCCTCGAGCTTGTCCGGATTTTGCTTTTAGACATAGGCCGGACAACCCCAATTCTTAACTAACTTAAGATATGGGCTCTTCCCTTTCCATATCACATATGAAGTGGTAGGCAACTGATTTGATTTGAACCCTATTCAATAGGTATGCAGCTTCTCAAGTGCATAACTCCCAAAAGGAAATAGGTAACTCAGTAGTACTCATCATAGAGCACACCTTATCATATAGGGTGTGATTGCTCCGTCCCGATACACCGACGTACTGTGGTGTATACGGAGGAGTAATGCTGAGAGAGAATCTCATTCTCCATTAGAAAAGTCCAAGAATTCCGTGCTCAAGTATTCTCCTCCTTGATCACATCAAAGGACATAATACTTATACCCGTTTTGGTTCTTTACTTCTAACTTATATTCTGTAAATATCTCAAAAGGTTCGGACTTGTGTTTCAACAGGAACATATGTTTGAATCTTGAGAGATTATCAGAGAATGTAATGAAATACAAAGAACCGGTCTTGGCATGTGTAGACAGGGGACCTACATACATCAACATGTATCATCCCAAGAATTCACTAACTCTTTCTCTGTTTACAATAAACAGAGCTATGGTCATCTTATCTCTGTGACTTGACTGGCAAGTTTCACAAGATGTAAATTCAAACAGATTTAAATATGCATTTAAATGTAAATTCAGCTAGTCGGGTCGCATTGATATGACCTAGTCTACAATACCTCAAGAACGATTCGTTCATTTCTGAACTCTTCCTCTTGAGTGTGTTCTGTTTACTAAGAACTGTAGTTTGATTTAGAACATCAATGCTTTTAGATAACGTGCTTGAACCGATCAACTTTTGATATAGGAAATGTTCAAAACATTATCCAACAATACAAAATTTTATCATTTCTTTACTAATAAAGAGACTGATATGATTTTGTATATCAGCTTCGGTATCTAATAACATTCGTTCAGAATCAATGTACTGGTAATACAGGTTGACAGTGACCAACAGACTTGGCTGCGACACTTGTACCGTTTTCTGTCTCATGAAACTTATCACCCGTTCTCAGTTCTCTACTTTTCTGTAGCCCATGTAATATATTACATATGTGGGATCCTGATCCGGTATCAGATACCCAGGACGCAGAGGATACTGAGAAACGGTTCTGTGTAACGAACACACCCGAAGATGATGCATCAACATGCACTTTCTTCGTTTGGGCGGCACGGGAAATCTGGTATTCCCCAATTTCCTGCTCTGTCATATAACAATTATAAGTTGGAGCGGGACCAACGTTCCCCAGCTCAGTATAACAAGCGGGTTCAGTCAATATATCTGTTTTATTATCTTGATTAAGGCGTGACATGGTCGCTACCTGGAGAGAGAGAGAAGAAAACACTCTGTGTTGGCTCTTGCAAGATCAGATTTGTTATTATTTTATCTAATAAGGATGGCTCCCACTTTTTTTTATCAAATCTTCCTTCAAACCCTAAAAGGAAAGACTAGCCGGGATTAATTACACCCTACAAGTTCGCCAATCTTTCAGCCAGGCCAGTGTCGGTACTTTGAAGGAGGTTCCCCGTGCTTTCGCACAGACCTAATTAAAGTAAACCTCGTTTTCCCAGAGGCGTAACCCCGTTGACACCTTTCTAGACACCTACTTGATTGGCTAATTGTAATGTGTAAAACTCTCCCAAGAGTAACAATTACTCGCAGTGGATATCGGGATCCAACTATCTCATAGAAGGTATGCAATCTCATTGCAAATTTAAACACTTGAAATTCCCGATAATTTTGCCCCTAACGTGCTATGACCTTGACGAAAGCCAACAAGCCATAGCCCGCTAGTCAAGTTCAACCCATACATTTCTTGATTGAATTAAACCCACCCGCATGACCCTTGACGAAAGCCAACAAACTCGTACGACTACCCTAATCCAATCGCATCATATGCAACAGATAAGCAGCATATAGCTACCGCACACTGCACCTTGACGAAAGCCAACAAATGCAGCACGAATACTATATACAACTTATCTGAAATGACAGAGGGCTACGACAGGTTTTTCTAAAAACCTATTGCGTAATGAACTTAATATTGTTGTCAAATCGAGTGATTTTTAAATGGAGTTTTTTTGAGGCTTTTCTTGTTTTGCTAAAAGGGTCACTCCCGGTGAAGGGATCATCGGCCCTTTCCTCATCGAATAAGGTGCAGGATATATCATATATACCGCTGTGCAAAGCAAATGCTATAGAAGCAATCAAAAAACAAACCGAGGGGTGTAGCATCTTCCAGTTATTGCTAAAGGGGTCACTCCCGGTGAAGGGATCTCGGCCCTTTCCTTATCGAATAAGGTGCAGGATGTTCTACAAGGAACACCGCGATGCAAAGCAAGAACTGTAGCTACCTGTTTTTGAAAATTCGAGTCCACAACATCTTAGGTTTCTTTTCTTTCATTAATCACATTAATGAAGTCCCATCATTTAAGTCCACCTAAACATCACAGATAAATACGACGTACACTTATGCCATCCGTGTTCGCCTCGATGTCCCCTCGTGCACCGTTAGGTTAGGTGACTAACGGCAGAGCGGGGCAGGGCTAGCGCGGGTGAAAAATATAAGTAACGTCTATATAATATATCATATATACTATATACAGTATCCATCACAGCATATCAAATGATCACATCACTGATATCGCAGCAGAAGTAACATATGAAACATTGGATATACTAGGACGTCCGTGTTTTCAATACGAGCCTGTATAAAACACGGATTCCACGGTCACGATGAATAGCCAAACCCAGACCCCTAGACCCATACGAGAGCGACAAGAAACCCTACCAATTCTAGAGTTAGGAGACCCGGACTCGACTCCTCGAGTTGGTCTCCCACTGGACCCTAGAACCCGGTTACTTGTTCTCCCCTCCTTGGGTCTATCCTAATGCGGAAAAGTAAATAATATACAATGGTGACATCTTCCGCAACCTGGAAGTGCCCCAATAAAAGAATATTACATACAAGTTTTTACATGAATGAAAATGAAAAACACTCATCTCACATAAAAACCCCCGGCTATTCAAACACGACGATCAAATATAACATATCCAGCAACACATTACATCACATGTCATCAACGTAAGTAAGTATGCGCATCCCAATTGTCGTTGACATATAGCAACGAAACCGGCGATATCACATATTACACTTACGGTCACATAAAAGAAAGTGTAAAACTACAACAGTTGAAATCCGCAACCACCTTAGACATCGCATGACTAATCAAATGAATTCCGTAGACATCGCATGCCTAACAATTATAAACCCCGCATTTTAGTCTCATATATCGAAAACACTTTTCAATATCAAGTCGGGCAATTCAACAAGATTCCCGGCATTCTGACCGAATGCTCGTCGTAAACTTTAGTAGACGGCCGCACCCCCGATACCGTCGACGAAGTGCACTAAGGCGGAACACCGCTGCCGCGAGCACCCGAACGGATGCTTTTGGCGACGGGGTTCTCCTACAGTCACTTGGTCAGGGCTATAGGGCGTGGCTATCTATTAAGTTTATCCGGCGAGTATCCGCGTACGCTACGTGATTACGACAGACTTTTGATCGCATCAAAATTCTGTGGCAACCGATCAAGTGAGACTAAAGTGCTATGTTTATAACATTTATATTTGTTATCTCATAACTACTTGTGAATTCCAAATATTTTATCACATTCCGGATAAATAGAAATATGTTAAACTTTTCGATCGAACAATCAAATACCCAAGTTTTCCTGAAACAGCTCAACACATGAAATAAGTTTAAAAACATTCACTTCATGCCTCAGTACCAACGGTCCAGTCGTAGAAGGGCCAAGCCAACGCCTCACATGTGGCACGCCGTACTGTCCCAAACCATAAGGATCAAAGGGCAGTTCAAGACGGTCACATAATCGAGTTAAGGTTTGTTGTCTTCTAGAGGGTCCATCGCGTTACTTGCACTAACGTTCTTAAACTGTGGAAAGATCCAACACTTGGAAATTTCCCGACAGGGGAAAAATTGGGTATTTATATCCGGTCGAACTTTTCAACATTTTCTAAAATTATCCGGAAAAACACAGACGAAGTTAAACATCCCGATCGAAACACCGAGTCCCCAATTGTCCCAAAAAACTCAACTCTTGAGTAAAGATTAAAATTACCCAGAAAACACAGGAGTCAAATAGAAACATTACTGTGCAAAGTGTGGTCAACGAAGCAACAGTATGGCCGCGGAACCGCCGCGCCATGTGGGGTACGACCGCGGTTCCGCCGCACATTGATGGAGTTAGGACCACGTTTTGCACAGTAATTCTTATAAAACCCTGCTGAATTTTTTGAGTATTTTTAATTAAGAAAAATCCATATTTTCAGAAAATGTACAGAGAAGGGTTTGAGTTATGGTTTCGGGATTCGATCGGATTTCTAACATCGTCAACACTTCACCTAAAGCTCTAGCTAGGCTCTGATACCACTGTAGGGTTTCTAGGCACACTCAAGAGGTTCCACAAGGCATCAACCATGCAAAAATCAAAAATTTATGTGCCGAGAAACCCTAATGCTAGATCGTTAACTAGAGGTAAGGCGAAAACCATACAAGTAAACAACTTTACTAGAAAGTGAAAGTGACTACAACCTTTGTAGATCTGGTCTCCACTTCTTTAGCTCCGTGATGACGTCCATTCGCTGCGATCACCGGGATCCCGGACTCTTGCGATGGTTTCGTCGAAGAAATGAGCGGGCTAGGTCGTTGACTTCGATGCCGAAGTGATCTACGTCGAGGTAACTCTAACTCAAGCTCCATCTTCACTTGGTCATGAAACTTGTGAAGATAACACACTCTACTACTTAGCAAGTGGTAGAGGATGAAGAAATAGGAAGTGGGTTCACTTTGGATTTGGATTTCTCACTTGGATTCATCACTTGATAATTTTCAAGCAAGCTTTCTTTTTCTTCATCAAGAAGAAGAAGAAGAAGAAGAAAAGAATAGTAAAAGAATTAATGAATAATAATAAATCAAGTGATCTTATCATAATGCAACCATGGGTGAAGTTAACACATGTAGAGAATAAACTAGGGTTTAGGTATAATGGTTAGGTTAAGGAAAAAACAAAATGGTAAAGACTTTCAAAGCTTCATGAAGCTTCAAGAATAAAACAAAGCAAGCCTCCATTTTATTTTTGCCAAAATGAATAAAGAAAATAAATAAAACAAATTAAAACCTAACCATTAACCTAAAGATGGTTTAAAGAAAACATACACCCAAGTTTGCATGTATCATCAAACATGATACAAACTAGTGCACAAAAATATATCATATATACAATGTGCACAATCAAGTGAGAAAATAATCTTAAGTGAACCAATACTGGTTAATGTAAAGCAATATATCAAATATATAATTATACATTAAATCATTAAATCAACACTTGATTTAATGATCCGGTCATATCGCATATAACCGACTAATATCTATAGTAACAACTTATCGAATCAATACTTGATCCGATAACCCGTCTATATCTCATACAACCGATCAATGTCACAAATTGCGAGAATAGAATACAGTATCACATACTGGTATTATTCTCGGTCCCGCACATATCTCATATGCGCTCCTATTTCATTTCGCTTAAGCCAGGAAACCTCTGTGTAGGACTCTAAAGACTCGTCAATACGCCGGCAGTAGGTGATGATCATATCAAACACCCACAAGCCGCAAGCGGTCTGCTAAATGTAACGTCCACCCGGGTATTGAGCAATCAGAAGATCAACGAGCAAGCCCTCTCACACACCTGTGAATCCAACTAGTAACACTTACCGTACAGTCCGGTCTGATCGTCTGATATGTCGCATATCTTTCCTAGGGGTGGTAAATGTCAGACCCCAGTAGCTCGATAAGTCGTGTCGATATGAGGTCTATAACAGTTCGAGAAACTACTGATAAAACTTACCAGTAAATCTCAGCAACCCTGGCCAGGGATTTCCGGTTATAGCCAATCGAACACAGCGCAACATCAACTCCCTATACCGGGAGAGACGAATCCCCTCCTATCGCTCATTGCCTCCATGTGATTCGGGACTGTACCCAAAAGCCACCGTTTTGCACGCCCTCTTGGACGTGGTAAGGTGGAAATCAAAGCACAGTGGGAATCACACAAGACTCTATGACGATCTCGGGTCTAAAGACTAACCTGTACCAGTGTCACCAGAGAACTGCCATCTGACGTAAGGTATAATACCATCTTGGAGTTCTCGGCGAGTCCGTCCAGTGTACCCAGTCTCCACTGAGCACCCGTATATCATCTCTGATGTCAAACACCAATGGATATGGGATCATCCATCGCCCATCTGTATGGGTCGAGAAGGTATACGCTAGTCTACTCTGGTATATCGATGCCCCATCTCGATACACCCACGACTAGGGACCTTGAAGGATGTACTTATGGACTACCATGTCCCCACTAGTATGATCCGTATCATAGTCCAGGTAGTCAAGTACACATCCTAAGGGCTTTACCAACAAGTAACATAGAGACAATCAGTGTACACGTTAAGATAAAGAGCAACCAGATAGCATACTATCATGTCGAGCAAGAAAGTCCTCCCTATATATGTCCCAGCATCCACTACAATATACATCCTATGTACAGTAATGGCCTCTAGGGCATACATATAACTAACATGGATCAAAATATACAAGGGAGGTGCTGCCCAAATTTTTAAAAGACGAAACATGTTTTTCAACTAGTAAAATCCACTTGCATTTTTCATGCTCCATTATCCATGCATTTAAGAAAACTTTTGATTTCATCATACCTTTATTTCAAAACTTCACCTCTTTTATTATCTTTAAAAAGATTTAGATTTCTGGACTTCGGCTTACTTGAATCATGTTACGCCTGTAGACGCGGCGTGATTTAAGTGCCGATCGCAAGCTAACATTTTCAGGTCGTGACACGGTGCATGGCGGGGCCTAGTGGCGAATGCGGTTGGCATAAGCGTAGTATTTTCATTTCTTTTGCTGCAATGATATGATTTGTAAATGATGGGACCGCATTAACAAAGATTAATGCAAGATAAAACAAACTAAAACTTAATCGTCGGAACAATTTCAAAACCACTCGGTTTTCTTCAAAAAGCAATTTTAAATGCAGAGCTTAAACCACTCCTTTTAAAAAAGCTATCATGGTTCCTTCGACTATACCAAGTTCATTACGTTCAAGGTTTCGCCAAAACTATCCGTTGCCCTCCGTCATTTCATATTAATATTCAGTAGTATTCAAGCTATGTTTGTAGACCTTCGCTAAGGATAGTGATTGGTAGCTGCTGGGTATTCATATGTAGCATAGATAGATGCGTTGGTTTGGGACAGTCTAACTACTTTGTTGGCCTTCGTCAAGAGTATGTACAGGTGGGTTCAAATTGACATGGACAATGACGAGTAGAACTTGACATGTGACTTATGATTTGTTGGCCTTCGTTAAGGTCATAAGAGTATGGGGAAAAAATCCACATTGGGGTTTCTAAGATACTGAAACTTGCTAGTGTTGCATACCATTTGGAGTGTGATAATCATGGTAGGCTTACTTCTTGGTTATCACACAATGATATTTGGATCCCGATCCTACTGTGAGTATGCTCTACTCTTCGGGAGATTTTTTCACTAAACGATCAATGTTATAAACCAAGTAGGTGTCTAGAACGGTGTTAGCGGGGCTATGCCTCCAGAGAAAAGAGGTTATGTAATTAAGGAACTTCGCGAAAGCGTTGGAAAACCTCCCTCGAAGTACCAACACCAGCATGCTGAAAGGTTAAGCAAGAATTATAAAAGTGAGATTAATCCTGACTAATTCTTCTTGTATGGTTTGAGGAAGGATTCAAAGAAACAGTGGGAGCCATCCTGTTTAAATAAACTAATAACCAATCTAAACTTGCAAGAGCATCATGCTAAGCGCTTCTTCTCTCTCTCCTATTTGCTGCAACCGCAATGACCAGACATAGGTTCTTAGTTAATAATTTGACTGGGCCAAACTATATTGATTGGCTATGATATGTCCAGATGGCACTTACCAATGACAAGCTAGACTACCTCCTTACTACAAAAGCCCCCGCCGTCCCAGGTCCAAGTTCCACCGTCGTGGATATGGATATCTGTTTGACATGGGAAAAGGATTGTGCGAGAGCCAAGTGCCTCATGTTAGCCTCCATGGATAGTGAAAAACAGAGGCAGCATGAGAAGATGGACTTAGCTTCCATCTTCCTCCATACCAAAGTTTTATATGGAGAGCAATCTCATATCGCAAGATATGAGACCTCGAAGATATTGCTTCAAGCGAGGTTGGCTGTCGGGTCATCTGTAAGGGACCACGTCCTTACGATGATTAGCTATATTAAAGAGCTCACGGACCATGGGACCACGTTTGACAACGAGTTATGCATTGACTTGATTCTACAGTCCCTACCTTCTACTTACGCCCAGTTTATCTTGAATTACAAAATTCAAAGGAAGGAAGTTACACTTCCAAGTCTCCTCAATTTATTGAGGAGCACAGAGGGAACCCTGATAGAATTCAGGGAGACATCCGCTCTGCTTATTGGGGAATCTTTCTCTTCTAGATCCGAGGCGAAAGCCAAGGGAGAGAAGAAGAAAGCCTCTGAAAAGCCGACAAGCAGTGTCAGTAAGGTAGAGGGAAAGGGCAGGGCTAAAGTTTCGGGGCTAATAGTAGGGAAGGAGGCATGTCTTTATAGTCACGGGAAAGCGCATTGTCAGAAGTACTGCAGGGCTTGGAATGCCATAATCCAGGATTCGAAGCACGTTGTGGTTTCGGCTTCGAATGTGTTTGTAATTGAAAACTGTCTATCTATTAACTCTACTTCCTGGGTACTAGAAACCGGATCAGGATCTCATATTTGTAATTCATTACAGGCATTGAGAAACTGTAGAGTTATCAAGGCAGGTGATATGACTCTCAGAGTTGCTAATGGAATGAGCGTGGAAGCTGAATCCGTTGGGGAATATCACCTAGGATTGACAAGTGGGCAGATATTGATTTTATGTAACTGTTTGTATGTACCTAGTCTAGCCTGTAATATCATATCTAGATCTTTACTTTCTAAAGAAGGATATGATTTTATATTTGTAAGCGATGTAGTACACATCCGTCTAAATCAAAATTTGATTGGGTCAGGTACATTAGATAAGGGAATATGCGTATTGAATCAAGCTCAGGTTTTCAACGTCCAGAACACACTTAAAAGAAAGTCTCCGGAATTATATCAGGCTTTCATATAAGCATTGTAGACTGGGTCACATCAATGAAACACGGTTGACGAAGTTACATAGAGAGAGATATTTGGATCCGTTCGAATATCTTTCTTATGCAACTTGTCAATCCTGTCTCAAAGAAAAGTTGACAAAGGCTCCGTTCACTGGACACAGGGTAAGAGCGAGCAAGCTCTTGGGACTCATACACAACGATGTGTGTGGTCCAATGTCTACACATGCGAGATGTGGTTATTCCTACTTCATTAGTTTTACGAATGATTTCTCGAGGTATGGACATGTATTCTTGATGAAACATAAATCCGAAGCCTTTGAGAAATTCCAGAAATACAAGAATGAAGTAGAAAAACAAACCGGAAAAAGTATCAAGACACTGAGATATGATCGAGGTGGTGAATACTTAAGTGGCGAGTTCCTGGGATACTTATAAGAGAATGGAATTCACTCTCAGCTTATTCCTCCATACACACCTCAGCACAACGGTGTATCAGAAAGGTGGAATAGAACCCTATTGAATATGGTTCGTTCCATGATGAGTAATGCTGAGTTACCGCGATCCTTCTGAAGCTATGCACTAGAATCAGATGCATATATTTTGAAAAAGGTTTCTACTAAGTCGGTGCCTGCCACACCATATCAGATGTGGAGTGGGAAGAAACCCTATCTTAAGCACCTGAAGACATGGGGATGTCCAGCTTTTGTAAAAAAGTAGCATGCGGACAAGCTCGAGGCACGCTTAGTATTGTGTAAGTTTGTGGGATACCTAAGTGTTGGATATATGTATGCCTTAGAAGCCATTATTTGATAGTGGATGTATAGGTATGTGTATATATATATTCAGAGGAAATTCTTGCTCGACATGATAGTATGCTATCTGGTTGTTCTTTATCTTGACATGTTCACTTGATCATGCTTATTACTCATTTGGTACATGTTGATAAAGCCCTTAGGATATTTGCTTGACTACTGGGATTATGATGCAGATCATACTAGTGGGACATGTGTAGTTTATAAGAATATCCTTGAAATGTTCCTAGTCGTGGGTGTATCGAGACGGAGCATCGATATTCCAGAGTAGACTAGCGTATACGTTTCTTGACCCATGTGATGGGCGATAGATGATCCTATATCCATTGGTGTGATGACACCAAAGATTGTATACGGGTGCTCAGTGGAGACTGGGTGCACTGAACAGACACGCCGAGAACTCCTATGTGGTATTATATCTATCGTCGGATAGCAGTTCTCAGGTGACACTGGTATAGGTTAGTCTGTAGACCCGAGATCGTCATAGAGTCTTGTGTGTCCTCCCACTGTACTTTGATCTCCACCCTACCACGGCTCTATTGAGTCATGCAAACAGGTGGATTTTAGGTATAGTCCCGAGGCATATGGAGGCAATGAGCGATAGGAGGGGTTTCGTCTCTCCCGGTATTGGGGGTTGATGCTGCGCTATGCTCGATTGGCTATAACAGGAAGTCCATGGCCAGGGCTGATGAGATTTACTGATAAGTGTTATCAGTAGCTTCTCGATCTGTTATGATCCATATACCGGCATGACTTATTGAGTTATTGGGGTCGACGATACCATCCCTAGACTCGATATGCAGCATATCTGACGAAGAGACCGGACTGTACGATAAGTGTTGCCAGTTGGCTCGACGGGAGTTTTGACAGGTTCGCTTGTGTTTCTTCTGATCGCTCAATACCTGTGAGCCGTTACGTACAGCTAGTGCCGCTGACAGTTTTTGGGTATGTGATATGATCACTGCCTACTGCTAGAGTATTGACGAGCTTTAGAGTCTTATAAGGGGGTTTCCTAGCTCAAGCGAAATGATGTGGGGTGCATATGAGATATGCATGGGAGCTCGATTAAATGCGTGTATATGATACCGTATTTTAATCGGGCGTTTTCTATTGGTCGGGTCGTATGTGATATGACCGGATTATTAAATCAAGTGTTGATTTAATATTATTGACTTTTAGCTCATTTATGTAAAACCTTTTCTATTATGATGTATGCATGAATGTATGTATGTATATTGATATGAATGCACACATGGATGCATGCATACATGTGTCATGGTTGATGATACAATGGAGATGGCAATGCAAGACTCACATGGTAAAATATTCATGTATTTTGATTATTGAGAAAAAGGGAAATAGGAATAAATCATGGCTAAACTTCTACACTCGTCTTTACTTGACCTAGGATTAACCATGATCTATTCTCTCTTTGTTCTTTAACTCAATATTAAAAATATCTAGATATTTTATAACCATGGTTGTGGGTGAGTGTGACTCTCTCATATTTATTTTCTTTTCTCATTTTTATCATGATAATTATAAAAAGAGCTCAAGCTTAGCCATTCTCCTTCTTCTTCCTCATTCAAGCTCTCTAGCTTTTTCAAGTGAGTGAAGAACATAAAAAGAAAGGTTTTTTAAGTATGATCCAAACCCACATCACCAATTTATATTAGTCTAGCCCACTACTGTAGGTTGTTTGCTCCACTTCCATTTAGATAAAGTGAAGCTAGGAGCTTGAGCCAAGGGACTCCGTGGTGGATCGCCATGGACTTCGAAGGTTTCAAGCGAACCCGTTCAAACACCAAGTTGATCCAAGGAGTCACAAAAGGAGGTCTACAAAGGTTTTATTACTCACCTCTTAGTGTTAGACACTTGTTAGTATGTGATACTAGTTCTTTGTTACCATAATTTTCTATTTCGATTCATGCTTGGTATTGTTTAACACCCCTAAAAAATTTTTATAGCATGTTTGATGCAAGACAAACCATAGGCATGGTCCTAGAGAATCCATACAGTGGTTTCAGAGCCAAGCTAGAAATTTAGACGATATTAGAAATATTACGAAACCGAAACAACTCCGAAAGTTCGATAACCTGAAACCCTAAATTTTTCTCTCTGTCGATTTCTAAATGACCTCCTAAAATTATTTAAACAACTGGAGAAGCTTTCATATGTTGCATGTAGAACACTGGAGAAAAACGAGGCGATTCCACCGGCTTTCACGCGGTGAAAAGCAATGAAATTCCGGCATGGCCGGCCCCAACGCTCCCATTTCGCCTCGGTTTTCTTTGGTGCTCTGGTATGTTTATTTTGGGGTTTCAGTTATTGTTTGTTTAGCCCATAATTTCATATGATGTTAATTTTTTTAAGGGGATAATTCGGAGTATTGCGTAGTCGTAATTTTAACATTGTTTTTGGTAACCCGGACGATGTTTAACAGTTCGAACGAACATCAAACAACACTTCATTACTCTCGCTGGAAATTTTCCAAGAGTTGGAATTTTCCAAGTTAAAGATATTCGAAAGATCATGCAAGTAACCTTATGGACCCGCTAGAAGAACGTAACCCTAACTCGATTCTATGGTTGGTATTGTTTAGCACCCCTAAATTTTTGTTATAGCAAGTTTGATGCAAGCCAAACCCTAAGCATGGTGCTAGAGAATCCCTACACAAAGAACTCCAGGGGGTATCTTTTGTATTACAGAGGAACAAAAGATCTTTGTTTCTCGGCATGCCCACTTTTTGGAAACTGAATTTTTAGAAAATCAGATAAGTGGGAGCGTAATAGAACTGGAAGAAATTCCAGAACCGCAAACTATTTCCGAATGCATGGTGGAACAACACATTTCGAAAGAAGCATACATACCTGCGCCACTCCGCAGAACTAGTAGGCTATCTCATCCGCCAGAGAGATACTACGGTTTTCTCATAGACGGGGATAGGGAGGATTGCACCATCGACGATGATGAGCCAGCTAGCTTCCGGCAAGACATTTAGAGCAAAGACTCGGTAAAATGGCTGGATGCAATGAGAACCGAAATGGAGTCCATGTACACCAACAAAGTATGGACTTTGGACTTTTCTCCAGAAGGTAAGCTGCAAATGGATCTTCAGAAAGAAGATTGGTGTAGATGGACAGGTTGAAACCTATAAGGCTAGACTTGTTGCAAAAGGTTTTCGTCAAAGACCTGGTTTGGACTATGATGAAACCTTTTCTCCAGTGGCTATGCTCAAATCCATTCGGATCCTTCTTACCATTGCTGCTTTCCATGATTATGAAATCCAGCAGATGGACATAAAGACCGCTTTTCTAAATGGTAATTTGGAAGAGTGCGTCTATATGGATCAGCCGGAGGATTTCATTTAGAGTGGGAGCAGCGGGAAAGTGTGCAAGTTGCTTAAGTCCATTTATGGACTAAAGCAGGCATCGCAGAGTTGGAACATCTGTTTTGATGAGACGGTCAAGGAATTCGACTTTATCAAAAATCCAGAGGAACCATGCATATATAGTAAAATTGTAGCGAGAAGTGTGGTATTTCTCGTCCTGTACGTGGATGGCATTCTCTTGATAGGAAATGACATTCCTATGCTACAATCAGTCAAGGGATTCATGTCACAGAGGTTCTCCATGAAGGACCTGGGTAATGGCTCCTACATTCTGGGATCCAGATCTATCATGACAGATCTAAACGGATGTTGGGACTCTCACAGTCAAGATACATCGACACCATACCGAAACGATTCAGTGTGGAAGATTCTAAGCACGGTAATCTACCGGCTTGTCACGGAATAACCCTCTCCAAAGGGATGTCTCCCAAGAATGATTTGGAAAGGGCTCGCATGTCTATTATACCCTACGCTTCAGCGGTAGGCTCTATAATGTATGCGATGTTGTGTACCAGACCAGATGTAGCATATGCCCTGAGTGTTGTAAGCCGGTATCAGTCAAACCCAGGGGAGAAGCATGGGATAGCAGTGAAGAACATTCTCAAGTACATGAGAAGGACTAAGGAGATGTTCTTGGTGTACGGCAGGGAAGACCTCCAGATCGAGGCCTTCGCCGACTCCATCTTCCACGGTGACAAGGATGACTTCAAGTCCATGTCGGGTTATGTCTTTACCCTCAATGGAGGGGCGGTTGTTTGGAAGAGCTCCAAACAGGAAACCGTTACTGACTCGACTATGGAAGCGGAGTATATTGCTTCCTGTGATGCCGCGAAGGAAGCTGTCTGGATCAGGATGTTCGTGACAGAGCTTCAAGTGGCTCCATCCATTGTTGATCCAATACCACTGTATTGTGCCAACAACGACACTATAGCTTTGGAGAAGGAACCAAGGTCCCATCAGAAGTCCAAACACATCCTGAGGAGATTCCACCTGATCTGGGAGATCATTGATCGATGGGAGATCGAGGTGCGAAGAGTAGAGACAGAGAACAACACTGCTGATCCACTCACAAAGGCCATCCCTCGGACACAGTTTGAGCGGCTAATCGAGACGATAGGTCTGCGATATGCCGATACATGGCCTTAGTGCAAGTGGGAGATTGTTAGTGATATATGCCCTAGAGGCCATTATTGTATCATACTAGATTGTATATTACATATTGGATGCTTGGGATATTTCACAGTTATAATAACAGTCTTTCTCGATATGGTAGTATGCTACCTGGTTTGATTCTACTTCAATATGTGCATGTATTTCTTTTAGCATATCGCTTATACATATTGGTAGAGCCCTTAGGATCTTTGCTTGACTACCAGCGTTGTGATGGCAGTCACACTCATAGAGGCTGGGTAGTCTATAAGCACATCCTTTTACAGGTCCCTAGTCGTTGGATTATTTAGACGAGGGATCGATACTCTGGTGTAAACTAGTGTATACGCTTCTCATCCCAACAGGGGATATGGTTTTTCCCATAGCCATTAGTACGCCGTACTGGAATTGGTATGCAGGTGCTCATTAGGTTATGAGTTACACTGGACAGGACTCATCGGGAACTGCTGGTTGGTATTATACCTATTGTCAGGTAGCAGTTCCCAGGTGGCATGAGTACAGCTTAGTCCATTGAATTGCCATCTCTACTTCGTCTCGAGTGTGTTCCCACTGCCCTAGATTACTACCCTACCATGCTCAAAGGAGTTGTGCAAACAGGTAGTAGTTGGGTGTAGTCCAGAAGCACTTGGAGACAGTAGCGATCAGATAGGATTCGTCTCTCCTGGTATTGGGGGTTGATATCGCGCAGTTTCGGAAATCCATTACACAAAGTCCCTGGCCAGGGCAGTCAAGAAATACTGGTAAGGTACACCAGTAGTTTCTCATGGTGGATTGGGCTCTCCTCCGACACGACTTATCACGTTGTTAGGGGCCTGACGTTTACCATCCCCCTAAGAGGATATGCGAGTATCTCAAACGAACAGACCGGACTGTACGGAGATTGTCACCGATAGGCTCGGTAGGAGTCTGGGTGAGTTTGCTTATCGGTCTTCTTATCAACGGATATCTGGGTAGCCGTTACGTGCAGCTAGTACAGTTGATGGCTTGTGGTAAAACCCACTGCCAGCATACTGTCGAGTCTTTAGAGTCCCACACAGAGGGTTTTCCTGCTTCAGGAAATTGATGTACACGTCATCTGGTTTTACGACTAGACTTCGATCACATATGTATACTTGTACACGGATGTTGATCGGGCAAACAATACTAGTGGGCTTTGGTTTAAGCCGGATCCTAGTATTGTATTATTGGATTGTTATTGTCTAAATGTATCCATATTTTTTGGAATACGGATACGGGTATGTATATACGGTGAGGAGCATTCTTCTAATTTGGCAAGGCAGGCTTCTAGAAGGGGGCTACCTCATTATTTGCTTTATACATTTAGTATAATGGATTTATGAGGTGGATTTTGGAGAAATGGAGGAGACTTTTGATGTCATGGTGTAAATAATGGCTTGGATTATTTTATTCACTTTGGGTTCATTATTGAGGCATGGCACATATATTCTATTGAGTTTTATTGCATGCTTGAATAATGGAGCTCACATATCATTAGCCATTCTCTACACTTTGAAAAGAGACTTGATCAATTTTTTTCTTGAGTTCATTTTCTTGAGTTGCTCTCCTATCTTTCTCTCTAGGTTTCTCCATCTCCTTCTAACCTCAAAACTATACCCTAACCTTCACATGAGTTGTGAGCCAAGGGTTTAGTGAGACTACACAATCCTCTAGTCTTTCTACATCTCCTAGGCTAGTTCGTTTAGCGAACCATCTACCTTAGTTACCTCATTTAGAGGTTGAAGCTTGGAGCACATTCACTCGCGGTGTAGCATCTTTGACGCAAGAAGGCTGATTGAGCTAGCCCGATCTGATCACCGAGGAGCACAAGAAGACTCGAAGGACTCGATCTAGGAGGTATAACCATTCTACCATAGTAAATATGTTGGAGATAGTGCCCTCAGAGTCAATTATTGGATCACAGGCACGTGATTGCAATGATTGAGGGAGGACCTATACCGGTAGGACAGTCTTACTCAAGATGATAGTATGCTATCTGATTTATCTTTATCATCGTGTACTACTTTAGGTACCTTACAGGTCACTATTACGCGTTGATAGAGCCCCTAGGATTCTTGCTTAACTGCCAGCAGTATGAGGGTGATCATATACGTGGGAGCTGGTAGTCTATAAGCACATACTTAAAAGGTCCCTAGTCGTGGGAGTTTCGAGACAGGGCATCGATACTCCAGAGTAGAATAGTGTATACAGTCGAGACCCCGACGAGGGGCGGTGGCCGGTCTCACAAGCCACTGGTGTCAGTTGGTTTACCTAAGATGTATACATGTGCTCATTAGGTTATGAGTACACCGGACAGGACTCGCCGGGAACATGCTAGTTGGTCTTATACCTGACGTCGGATTGCAGTTCCCTGGTGACATGTGTACAGGTTAGTTCATCGACCTGAGATCGTCATTTGTCTCGTGTGAGTTCCCACTGTGCTTTGATTACTATCCTACCACGCTCAAAGGATACGTGCAAACAGGTTTTAGTTGGGTACAGTCCCGAGCCACATGGAGGCAGTGAGCGGATCTGCAGGGGTTCGTCTCTCTCGGTATTGGGGGTGAGGTCGCGCTGTGTCTAGGAGAGCCATTACACGAAGTCCTTGCCCAAGGCAGGAGATTTACTGGTAGGTATTCCTGTAGTATCTCGGGGTGTTATGGGCTACACTCCGACACGACTTGTACCGCTTTTGGGGGTCTGACTTTTACCAACCCCCTAAGCCCGCCATGCGATGCTCATAAACGAACGGACCGGACTGTACCGATATTGTCACCGACAGGCTCAGTAGGGTGTCAGGATGAGTTCGCACATCGACGTCCCTTTTGGTCAATAGCTGGTATCCCGTCACGTATGGCTAATACCTCTGACGTGCTTGTGGTTAAATCCACAGACATAGTATTGACGAGTCTTTAGAGTCCACCACACACAGTTACTCAAGTTTCGGGAGAAACGCTGTAGAGGCCGGATGGAGATATGGCAGGGTTCGATCAGATACGTGCGGTATTGCACGGATTGTGATCGGACAGATTTTACTAGTAATCTTTGGTTTAAGCCGGATCCTAGTATTGTACAGTGTAGATTTTATCTCTTTCCATTTATATTCGGTCGCAATACAAATGCAGGCATGTATATGCAGTCGCGGGGTTTTCCTGTAATTTATTACGGGATCAGTTTTCTGAAGTTGCCAGTTTGTTTTCCGTTCCGGCCAGTTTCCCTTTGTTCCTTCGCGGCCGGATTTTTCTGATGGAGGGGCTGATTTGCAAGTTCGCAAATTAGCATTTGTGGAGGGGTTCTTTGTTTTTGTGACATTATGATAGGTTAAGTATCTTTGCTTTTTCATGATGGTTTAGCATTAAAGAGATTAGAGTTGATTAGAAATGGATATGACCTTGTTATCATCACTTTTGGCTTATGGTCACCCTTTGCTTTTACTACTCTCACTTCCCTTCATGGTTTAGTTTTTCTTTTTCCCTCCACCATATTTTCCTATGAGAGGGGGACCGGCCACTTGAGGGAGAAGAGAGAGAGGTTTTCATTTTGTGAGGGAAATTGATTCATCTCATTTTGGCTGGCTTGCTAAATTCCTAACACCTCTCCAAAGTTCATTGAGTTTCATTCCTCCATACATGGCAACCTCTACCCGCAAGAGACAAGGCGATTCTACACTTGCCTACAGCATTCCTTTGACGCATCGGCTAGCCAACTTCGCGCCCGAGTTGCCTCGGTCCAGAGGTGGGAGACCGTAAAAGAACCCGGCGATGTGGTGCCCGTTTCGACGAGGAGGCGACAACCGGAGATTCCGCGAGGAGATGGAGTAGAGGCGAAGACCGAAGGACACGGATCGCTCGGTATAGGTTCTCTACTCTTATTCTAGTTTGCTAGAGTTAGGTTAATGGCCCGATCCGGGTATTGATAGTGCGCGGTGGTGCCGGTTTCTAAGTTCTAGAAAAGTTTTCGTTTCCGTATTCCGGCGTCGGATTGACGGCCGGGGCGCTGCCGTGCACTTACAGTGGTATCAGTGCCTCGCCATTAACCTAGTCTAGCTTGCTCTAGTATGTTTAAAGCTTCGATCGAACGAATTTCCAAAATCCACAATTTCTATAGCACAAGTTTCTGTCGAATTATATTTGTCTCGGAAAATTTTTCAGGTTGTTGCTGAAACATGTGCAGACAATTTTAAGCGTTCTGCGAAAATTTGGTAAGGTGACGCTTTTGTACGACCGCGGAAACGCGGCCAAACACCTGGTTTGGCCGCGGTTCCGCGGTGGGAAAAAGTCAACGCTGGGCCAAATTTTTACAGTGAGCTTTTGACTAGGAAATAGAGGTTTTGGGATATTCTTTTTGGGCCCAGATTTTCTGTGAGAGCTACAGTATTGCTTGGGGACCACTTCGATAAATTTGATCGATCGAAAAGTTTAAACATGTCAGTTCACAGTATTTACATTATATCTGCCACCGTGAATGTCACTTGATCGGTAAATCCTGTCTATCTGCTATAGCCCTTTTAGACGGATTTACGAACGTGACATTCACGTTGATGTTCTGTGTTGTGCTATGATGTTGCGGATTGGTCGTGGAGGATAGCCTGGATGCAATGGTAGTACAGTTTGTTTTATATGTACATTTGATATTGCGGGGCGAGCGTTCGACTTGTGGATTGCCGTTACTGCCTGTTTGTATATTATTCTTTTGGGCCACGACCGGGGTGAGGTCGATGTACCCGTTGTATGTATATTTTACTTTCTGTACTAGGATTACCCCGCGGAGGGGTGCACGGATAGCCGAGTTCTAAAGGGCAACGAGCCCGCATCTCATGGCTTTGAGACGGAGGGGGCTTTACTCTAGAATTGGCGGGCTATTCGCCGCACTCGTAGGGGGTACAAGTTGACCAAGGAGGGGTGCCCAAGTTACCGGATTCCGTGAAGTGTTGGGTGGTCCATTCACGTTGCTGAAGGGGGCTGCCTCGCTTCAGGTTTTGGCGGGTAACTTGCCGCGCCCGTAGGGGTCTAGGATTTCATTGCCCTGGCTATCCACACGACCAGGGGAACGTTGGGTTTCAGTAGCGGCCCTATGAAACCCGGGGATCCCAGATATCTGTATTGTTCTGTGATGCTTATTACATTTCTATGATGTTGCATTTTATCACGCCTTGAGCGAATATTGTATATTGATATATATACTAGTAGATGTTGTATATGTTTTGCATCTGCGCTAGTCCAGTCCCCGCTCTGTCGTTAGTTAAGTAACCTAACGGGTGATGACGGGACCCAATGGCGAATGCGGATGGCATATACGTACATCATTATTTTCGTTCTTTATTGGTGTGATCAATTGATGGGACTGCGTTGATTCGGATCAATGCAAGCTAAAAAAACCTATTCTGATGTTGTTGGAACACTTTTCAAAATTCTGTTATTGCATGGACGTTCTCTTTTGTTTTGCATCGTGGTATTCAGTTGGAATATCCTGCTCCTCATTCGACTAGGCAAGGGCCGAGATCCCTTCACCGGGAGTGACCCCTTGGACAGAAGTTTGCGTCAGGGCAATAACTTCACTATAGCCGATTACTTTTGCTTTGCATCGTGGAATTCAGTTGGAATATCCTGCACCTCATTCTACGGGGAAAGAGCCGAGATCCCTTCACCGGGATTGACCTCTTTAGCAAAAGTTTTCGTCACTATATTTTTAAAAAAGCTATCCGGTTCCTTCAACGATATCTAGTTCATTACGTTAAAGGTTTTCGCCAGAAACCATTCGTAGCCCTCCGTCGTTTCATATGGATAGTCAAGAGTATTCAAGCTGTGTTTGTTGGCCAAAGTAAAGGCACAGTGATTGGTAGCTGTTGGGTATTCAAATGCAGCATAGATAGATACGTTGGTTTGGGACAGTCGTACTGCCTTGTTGGCCAAAGTCAAGGGTATGTACGGGTGTGTTCAAATTAACCTGGAGAATGACGGGTAGAACTTGACATGTGACTTATGATTTGTTGGCCAAAGTCAAGGTCATAAGAGCATGGGGTAAAAATCACATCGGGAGTTTCTAAAGAAACTGAAACTTGCCAGATATGCGCATACCTTCTGGAGTGTGATAACGTGAGCGGATTCCGTCACGTTATCATGCGATGATAGTTGGATCCCGATTCCCACTGATGAGTTGGTTTACTCCTCGGTTGATCCCGACTAATTCTTCTTTCAGGTTTGGAGGAGAATTTGACGGTACAGTGGGAGGTTTCCTGATTAGATAAAGTGATAACCATTCTGATCTAGGTTAGAGTGCACGCTGAGTGTTTCTTTTCTCTCTCTCTTTGGAAGCGACCATGACCCGACCCTAGACTATGACTCAGTAACCAAGATTAACCGAACCTTCTTAAACACTGGCTTTTGGATTGTCAGAGTTGCAAACCTCATTGCCACTCCTACTTTTACCCTTTTCTCCAGGACACCCCATATTACTACGAACGTCCACTTCCATTGGATAAAACCATCGTATGGTTATATACGAACTCAAAGGAATTTATTCGAGGATGGTTTCCGGTTCTGGAGAAAACGAATAGGACTATTCAGTTGTCTTTTCCTTTTACCTTCTCTCAGGTTGCGAGTACTCCTTGGTTTAGGAGATAGTACACCTATTACGCAAATTGGATAGTCTTCTTCCAAACCTTAGGCTTGTGCCGAACGGTGGGGAATGAAGAAAACCAATTAACATAACGACGGTGTGCAGAAGGTATTAAGTAAAGACATATCAAGGGATTAGTAAGAGGGCAAAGTAAATTGCGACTACTATTCACGACCAAACCAAGTATTTCTTCGCCAATCCTAAATCACCTTTGTATTTCTCCAGAACACTCCGTATCACTATGAAGATCCACGGTTTATTGGATACTCCATCGTATGGTTATATACGAACTCGAAAGGAACTTGTTCCAGTTCGGGGATGGATTCTGGTTCAGGAGAAATAAGAATAAGGTTTATTCAGGTGTCTTTTATCTTCACATTCTCTCGCGTTGCGAGTGCTCCTAGGATTAGGACAGTACACCCATTATGCTTATTGGATAGTCTTCTTCCAAACCATAGGCTGGTGCCGAAAGGTAGGGAAGGAAGAAAACCATTTAGCCGAAGAGGGTGTACAGAAGGTAATGACTAAAGACATATAAAGGGATTTGGAAAGATGGCAAATAAATATACGGTTACTGTTGTGAATCTGGATAATGGAAGAGGCATTACTAGGAATACCCGGATACCACTATGAAACATTTCAATGTTTCAGTTTCACTGTGTACTGTTAAAAGAAAACTGATTTCCCAATTAGCCCTTGCTCCAGGGTATTTATTTACCAGGTATGATTCTCACATCTGTATAGTTTTACAGATGATGAGTGGGAGTAAGTTATTGGGAATTAGGTAATTATCCTCATTATATCGGAATTCGTTGTAATTGGTGATATTTGAGGAAGTCACCTGGGTTGTTTGCCGGATCGTAAATATTTGGTTTTGAATATCCGTTGTTATGCACCAATTTCAAATTGATATATCTGTACGTCTATTTTAATAGAGTGAGATATACCTTTTTGAAATTATGTCTATGAAATTTACCTATATCAGTGGATGGTTAGGTAAGGAGCATTGAACAGCGGTGTAATTCTTCTTATTCATAAGTACAGTTTTCAACCTACGACACATAGTGAATGAGTCACTAGACTCAGGGGACTTATACAAAGTATTGTATATTGTCCAGTGTCCATTAGGACAGAGGGGTTGGTCCCCGTACTATATTCGTTTTACTTATGACTTCTTTAATTTTTAGACAAGTATTTCGAAGAAACACAGGGTCCAAGTTTTGAGAAGTTATAGGTATAAGAGTAAAGTAGAGAACCGGGTATTGCAAGTATCGGGATTCTTCAAGGTGATCGAAGATGCACATACTTGTATGTGGTATTCAGTTAATACTAATGATTAAGAGAACTTACTTCTCTTTCAGGTTACTCATAATTAGAAGCACTCCTAAGTTGAGTAATGCTGATCGGCCTCTCTCCGTTTAGTTGACATGCACTGGAGACAGCTGCATGATTTGAATCTGGTTCAATTAAATCAGTGCCTCTGTTTCTATATTGGATATAAAACAGTTCATATCTTAACGATGTTAAGGTACGGGGAGTTGTCCGGCTTATGCTTAAAACCAGACTCTGGATAACTCAAGGCACGTTTCTGTAATGGCTGTTTGTGGGTTGACCCAGGCTATGACGAGGGTTGATTTTCTACCATCTGGAAGATCAATAGTGATATTGTTCTTAACTCGCCACAGTTTAATAAAAATGGATTTTTTTTCAGAAAACAATAGTGGGAGTATGGTAGAACTGGAAGTGATTCCAGAACCGCAAACGATTACTGATAATTTGATAAGGAACCTAAAGATTCAATCTGGTTTGACATTCCATTGGCCACTCCGCAGATATGGTGGGTAACCTCAGGCGCTCGAGAGGTACTTCGGTATGCTCAAGGAACCCAGACTTGCCATTGCTGTTGTTCCAGACTGTGATACCCGGTAGGAGGATGAGTATAGCGTCGTTCTAAACTAGCTTTAGAAGTGCACGTGTATATGACTCTGCCAGAGGGTTGTCGTAGTCAGTGGGAGCAGCGGAAGCCTTGGTGGACAAGTGGCTTATGTCTATTTATAGACTAAAGCAGATATAGCGGAGATAGATCATCTATTTCTGATGTGACAGTCATAGGTTTGACTTCATCAGAATAGGGGATGGATCTGTTAAGAAGGTAGTAGGGTGTGATGTCCTAGTATTTGGATGACATACACAGAGTAGGAAGTGAAATTCCTATACTACGATCGGTTATACTTTGGTTGTCACACAGTGGTTTCTACACACAGGACTTGGATATTATATCAGGCATTCTGGTTACTAGATCTATGTTTTTAGATCATGATTTGGGAAGTGTCCCATTCAGGGTACTTAGACAGCATTCTAAAGGTATTTAGAATGGACGACTCCTGGCACGGTAGTGTACCTGCAGGTGATGGAGTCACCCTCTCTAAAGGTGTCTTACAGACAAAAGGGGAGAGGGATGTGCATGATTGGCAGATCACTTGCTTAGGCAATTGAGTCAATCGTGAGATGTCAACTACCACACCAGATGCTGTTTTTGTAGTAGATGCAATAAGTTGATATTGATCCAATCCTGGAGAAACATTCGGAAGCAGTTTTAGAACATAAGTGGATGTTCTAGGGATATGATAACGACATCCTCCTTAGGGAGACAATTATCATTCCAGGCTTCCAAGGTGACGTGGATGACAGAGTGACCATCAGAGTTATAGTTTTCTCTCTGACGAGGGGCAGTATTTTGGACAGATGGTCCAAGCGGATACTTAGGGAGGTGTGGCGTAGGGATACTGATTAAGTTCAGTTGACGATACAGTCTAAGAAGTTTGGAATTGGAGTTCATTTATGAACTAGGTCCCATCAGACATCCAGACACATTCTAAGACAGGTATTGCTCATTTCGGGAGATGGCTTTCTCCGCGAACTTGAGATATAGAGAGACATAGAAAGAAACATCATAGCGGATCCACTCACTGAGGCTATTCCTCGAACGCAATAGTTTCGCAAACGAGCTTTGTGAGACTGACTAGTAGAGGAGTTGGGTGTTCGGTATCACACGGGCTGTGAGTATGCGACATCGCAATAATTAGCCTTGAGTGCAAGTGGGAGATTGTTGGAGATAGTGCCCTCAGAGTCAATTATTGGATCACAGGAACGTGATTGCAATGATTGAGGGAGGACCTATACCGGTAGGACAGTCTTACTCAAGATGATAGTATGCTATCTGGTTTATCTTTATCATCGTGACTGCTTTAGGTGACCTTACAGGTCACTATTACGCGTTGATAGAGCCCCTAGGATTCTTGCTTGACTGCCAGCAGTATGAGGGCGATCATATACGTGGGAGCTGGTAGTCTATAAGCACATCCTTAAAAGGTCCCTAGTCGTGGGAGTTTCGAGACAGGGCATCGATACTCCAGAGTAGACTAGTGTATACAGTCGAGACCCCGACGAGGGGCGGCGGCCGGTCTTACAAGCCACTGGTGTCAGTTGGTTCACCTAAGATGTATACAGGTGCTCATTGGGTTATGAGTACACCGGACATGACTCGCCGGGAACATGCTAGTTGGTCTTATACCTGACGTCAGATAGCAGTTCCCTGGTGACATGTGTACAGGTTAGTTCATCGACCTGATATCGTCATTTGTCTCGTGTGAGTTCCCACTGTGCTTTGATTACTACCCTACCACGCTCAAAGGATACGTGCAAACAGGTTTTAGTTGGGTACGGTCCCGAGCCACATGGAGGCAGTGAGCAGATCGGCAGGGTTCGTCTCTCCCGGTATTGGGGGTAAGGTTGCGCTGTGTCTAGGAGAGCCATTACACAAAGTCCTTGGCCAAGGCAGGAGATTTACTGGTAGGTATTCCAGTAGTATCTCAGGATGTTATGGGCTACACTCCGACACGACTTGTACCGCTTTTGGGGGTCTGACTTTAACCAACCCCCTAGGCCCGCCATGCGATGCTCATAGACGAACGGACCGGACTGTACGGATATTGTAACTGACAGGCTCAGTAGGGTGTCAGGATGAGTTCGCTCATCGACGTCCCTTTTGGTCAATAGCTGGTAGCCCGTTACGTATGGCTAATACCTCTGACGTGCTAGTGGTTAAATCTACATCCTTTGTATTCACGAGTTTTTAGAGTCCACCACACACAGTTACTCAAGTTTCGGGCGAAACACTGTAGAGGCCGTATGGAGATATGGCAGGGTTCGATCAGATACGTGCGGTATTGCACGGATCGTGATCGGACAGATTTTACTAGCAGGGTTTGGTTTAAGCCGGATCCTAGTATTGTACAGTGTAGATTATGTCTCTTTGCATTCGTATTCGGTCGCAATACAAATGCAGGCATGTATATGAAGTCGTGGGGTTTTCCTATAATTTATTACGGGATCAGTTTTCTGAAGTTGCCAGTTTGTTTTCCGTTCCGTCTAGTTTCCCTTTGTTCCTTCACGGCCGGATTTTTCTGATGTAGGGGCTGATTTGCAAGTTCGCAAATTAGCATTTGTGGAGGGGTTCTTTGTTTTTGTGACATTATGATAGGTTAACCATCTTTGCTTTTTCATGATGGTTTAGCATTAAGGAGATTAGAGTTGATTAGAAATGGATATGACCTTGTTATCATCACTTTTGGCTTATGATCACCCTTTGCTTTTACTACTCTCACCTCCCTTCATGGTTTAGTTTTTCTTTTTCCCTCCACCATATTTTCCTATGAGAGGGGGACCGGCCACTTGAGGGAGAAGAGAGAGAGGTTTTCATTTTGTGGGGGAAATTGATTCATCTCATTTTGGCTGGCTTGCTAAATTCCTAACACCTCTCCAAAGTTCATTGAGTTTCATTCCTCCATACATGGCAACCTCTACCCGCAAGAGAAAAGGCGATTCTAAACTTGCCTACAGCATTCCTTGGACGCGTCGGCTAGCCAACTTCGCGCCCGAGTTGCCTCGATCCAGAGGTGGGAGCCCGTAAAACAACCCGGCGATGTGGTGCCCGTTTCGACGAGGAGGCGACGACCGGAGATTCCGCGAGGAGATCGGAGTAGAGGCGAAGACCGAAGGACACGGATCGCTCGGTATAGCTTCTGTACTCTTATTCTAGTTTGCTAGAGTTAGGTTAATGGCCTGATCCGGGTTTTGATAGTGCGCGGTGGTGCCGGTTTCTATGTTCTAGAAAAGTTTTCGTTTCCGCATTCCGGCGTCGGATTGACGGCCGAGGCGCCGTCGTGCACTTACAAAATAAACCTCCATAGTTTGTTTTTAGTTAAGGTTATCGAATAGATCCTGGAGTTTTGCCGGTGTTGCGTAGTCAAACATTAATCGTATTTGAAAATTCTGCCTCCCCGCGAACCGCGGGGTGCGTGACTTCGGCTTACAGTATATGCCCTGGTGGTCATTATTGTATCATACTGGATTGTAAATTACATATTGGATTCTTGGGATATTTCACATTTTTGTCGGCGCCCTGGCCATCTACTGTGGCCGATGCGGAACAAAAACTGGCGTTAAAAATTTTTGGCGCAAACAAAGCCCGCCCCAAGATCGAAACCATAAACCATACTAGCTAACTAAAGAGAGCTAAACTACAAGGTTAGAATTTTTATACCGAATGAACCAAGTCCTTCGGTCTTCTACCACCTTCATTAGCTCCTAGGGGTCGCGGATCGAATTTAGTTGCCGGTCTTCCTCCATCGATGATGATCTACCCGAGGGAAACAACGCAGGCTCCAGCCTTGCCAAGCGAGGCAACCGACGCTCCAAGATTGCCAGCAATTGAGAGTGGAGGTGTATGAACGTCTCACTATATTTTTCTCTCTTGCTAAATGCTCAAATGAGCAACTCAAGAAGAAAGAGGAGGTGAGGAAAACTATTGGCATGAGCAACTCAAGAAATGGCAAAGTCTCACCAAAAGAGTGTGAGAGTAATGAAACAAGTGATGAATGAATAATAATCAATAATGGATGTGGATGGCATGTGGAGAAAAAAGGCTAACTCATTTGCAACCATGCAACCAAAATATCTCTTTCGTTTTCCAAATAAAATATCCAAGAGCCATGCCTCTCTGCATGCCTCACCATGCTCACGCCAACTCACCCTCCCGCTCATTTCCAAAATTATTTTCTAAAAAGAAAAATCATGCAATGGGTGTCAATCTTCTAAAAGTAATTCCGTATAAATACTGAATACAACCTGGTATACGTTTCGAAATAAATATACACGTATTCGTACAAAAATACAAATAGCCAAGAAAGAAAATGAATAGTGAACAATAATACTAGAATACATATATATATATATATATAAATTATTAAATCAAAACCTGATTTAATAATCCGGGTTAATCCTAAACCGCTAGTATTATCAGCCTCCCGATTAAAGTCTGTGTGGCCTGTACGCATATTTAATCGGACACTTGTATGTACCAACATACGTCATCTACACCAAATTGCCTGAACTATGAAAACCTTCTTTGTGGGACTCTAAAGACTCGTCAATACGCTGGTAGTGGATTTAACCATAAGCATGTCAGCGGCACTAGCTGTACGTAACGGCTACTGAAGTATTGAGCGAAAGGAAGGCCGAAGAGCAAACTCATCTGTATCCCTACTGAGCCTGTCCGTGACAATCTCCATACAGTCCGGTCTGTTCGTCTAAGAGTATCGCATATCGAGTCTATGGGTGTATAAAGTTAGACCCCTAATAACACGATATTTCGTCTCGGTATGAAGCCCATCACCCACTGAGAAACTACTGATCCAAATCAGTAATTCTCGACTATCTTGGCCAAGGATTTTTGGTGATGGCTACCCGTGCACAATGCGACATCAACCCCCAATACCGGGAGAGTCGAATCCCCGACGATCCGCTCATTGCCTCCATATGGCTCGAGACTGTACCCAACTAAAACTTGTTTGCACGACTCCTTTAATCCGTGGTAGGGTAGTAATCAAAGCACAGCGGGAACTCACACGAGACAAATGACGATCTCAGGTCGACAGACTAACCTGTACTCATGTCACCTGGGAACTGCAATCTGACAATAGGTATAATACCATCTAGCAAGTTCCCGGCGAGTCCGTCCAGTGTACTCATAACCCAATGAGCACCTGTATGCTATCTTAGGTGACTAACTGACACCAATGGCTTGTGAGACCGGCCACCGCCACTCGTCGGGGTCTCGTTAAGTGTACACTAGTCTATTCCGGAGTATCGATGCTCAGTCTCGACATTCCCACGACTAGGGAAATTTAAGGATGTGCTTATAGACCATCCAGCTCCCACTTATATGATCGCCATCATAATGCTGGTAGTCAAGCAAGAATCCTATGGGCTCTTTCAATATGTAAAAGTGATCTGTAATTCCACCTAATGCTGTACATGATGATAAAGACAAACCGGATATCATACTATCATCTCGAGTAAAACTGTTCTACCGAAATAGGTCCTCCCTCAATCATCACAATCTCGTACCTGCGATTCAATAATTGACTTGAGGGCACTATATCCAACAATCTCCCACTTTCACTTAAGGCTAATTATTGCGGTGTCGCATACTCACAGCCAGTGTGATACCGAACACCCACCTTCTCTACTAATCAGTCTCGTAATGCCCGTTTGCGAATCTATTGCGTTCGAGAAATAGCCTCAGTGAGTGGATCCGTTCCAGTGTTTCTATCTTTATCTCTCTATATCTCAACTTCGTGGAGAAATACTATCTCCGGAAATGAGCGATACCTGTCTTAGAATTTGTCTGGATATCTTATGGGACCCAGTTCAGAAATGAACTCCAAATCCAGCAAACTTCTTAGACTATATCATCCACTGAATTTAATCAGTATTCTGCCCTATGCCTTCTACAGTATCCGCTTGGACCACCTGTCCAACATACTTCCCCTCAAAAGAGGGAAAACTATAACTCTAACAGTCACTCTGTCTTCCAGGTCACTTTGGAAGCCTAAAATGATAACCGCCTCCTGAAGGATGCTGACGTTACCATATACCAAGAAAATCCACTTATGTTCATAACTGCTTCCCACCGTTTCTCCAGGATTGGATTAATATATATGCTTATTGTAGCCAGTGCAAAAGCAATATCTGGTGTGGTACTTGACATTTCATGATTAACTCAATTGCCTAAGCACGTGATATGATAATCATGTAGATCCCTCTCCTCATCAGTCTGAAAGACATCTCTTTAGAGAGGGTGACTCCATCACCTGCGGGTACACCACCACGACAGGAGTCTTCCATTCTAAAACACTTTAGAATAGTGTCAAGTACCCAAATTGGGACACTTCCCAAATCTAGATCTAAAACCATAGTTCTAGTGACCAGAAATCCTTATATTTTATCCAGATCCTGTGCGGAGAAACACCTTGTGACAACCACAATATAACCGATAGTAGTATATGAATATTACTTCTTATCAAGAGTATGTCATCCAAATACCAAGACATCACTCCCAACTACCTTCTTATCAGGTACATCTGTTATTTTGATGAAGTCGAACTCTATGACTGTCACATCAAAAATAGACAACCTATCTCCGCTATACCTGCTCTAGTTTATAAATAGACATAAGCTACTTGCCCACAATGCTTCCGCTGCTCCCACTGACTACAACAATCTTCTGGTAGAGTCATTTACACGTGCACTTCTAAAACTAGTTTAGAACGACGTTATACTCATCCTTCTACCAGATCTCGTAGTTTAGAACAACAGCATTAGCAAGTTTGGATAATCAAAAACCTCCCTGTCACTGTCTTTAAGTAGACCGAAGTATCTCTCGGGTGGTTGAGGTTACCCACTAAATCTGCGGAATTGCTAATGGATTGTCGAATCCAATTGAATGTTTAGGTTCTACTAAATTTTCAGTAATCGTTTGTGGTTCTGGAATATCTTCCAGTTCTACCATACTCCCACTAATATTTTCTGAAAAGAATCCATTTTAATAAAACTGGTGGCGAGTCAAGAACAATAAAACTATTGATCTTCCAGATGGTAGAATGTTAACCCTCGTCAAAGCCCGAGATAACCCACAAACTGCCATTACTGAAATGTGCCTAGAGTTTGTGGGGTTCACTTAGCACCCCCGACGGGTTTCGTCAAGCATCAACTATGCCATATTAAAAATTTAGGGTGCCGAGCGAGCCTAAACCATTGATCTTACTAGAGAATTAGGGTTTTGTTAGCATGTAAACAAACTTTACACTAAGTGAAATAGGAATACAACCTTTGTAGACCGGTCCTTCACTTCTATAGCTCCGTGTAATAGTCCCTTTGCTCCAAGTAGTGGTCTCCCGAACTCTTCTTAGGCTCCACTAGACGAAAGGAACGAGCTTGCTTAAGGATCTTCGAGACCGAAGATGCTCTAAGTCGAAGAATCTCGTACTCATGTTAGTGTATATGCCCTAGGGGCCATTATTGTATCATACTTGCATGTATATTACTTAATGGAAGCTTGGGATATTCACAGTTGTATATGCAGTCTTGCTAAAAATGGTAGTATGCTACTTGGTTTGTGTCTACTTTAATATGTGCATTTGTTTCTTATAACGTATCACTTATACATATTAGTAGAGCCCATAGGATCTTTTCTTGATTACCAGCGTTGTGATGGCAGTCACACCAGTGGGGTCTGGGTAGTCTATAAGCAACATCCTATACTTGTCCCTAGTCGTAGGATTATCGAGACAGGGCATCGATATTCCGGAGTAGACTAAGTGTGTACGCTTCTCATCCCAGTTGGGGAGATGGTCTGTCCCACAGCCATCAGTACGTCGTACTGGAGATAGCATATAGGTGCTCGTTAGGTTACGGGTACACCGGACAGTACTCGCAGGGGAACTGATTGGTCGGTATTATACCCGTCGTCAGTTAACAGTTCCCAGGTGACATGAGTACAGCATAGTCCGCAGACATGACACTGCTACTTTGCCTCGAGTGTGTCCCACTGTTCTTAGATTGCTACCCTACCACGGCTCAAAGGAGTCGTGCAAACAGGTAGCAGTTGGGTGCAGTCCCGAGCACTTGGAGGCAGTGGCAGTTAGATAAGATTCGTCTCTCCAGGTATTGGGAGTTGATATCGCGCTGTGTCAGAGAGCCATTACGCAAAGTCCCTGGCCAGGGCAAGCGAGATTTACTGGTAGGTTCCAGTAGTTTTCTCAGGGTTTAATGGGCTACGCTCCGACACGACTTATACTACTATTAGGGGACTGACGCTTGCCGCCCCCTAGGCTCGATATGCGATAGTCTTAGATGAACAGACCGGACTGTACGGAGATTTTCACATCAGGCTCAGTAGGAGTTCGGATGGGTTTCCTCATCGGCCTTCTTATCGACATCTACCTCGGGACCGTTACGTACAGCTAGTGCCGCTTGCGGTCTGTGGTTAAACCCACTGCCAGCGTAGTGTCGAGTCTTTAGAGTCCCACACAGAGAGTTTCCCTGCTCTAGACGAAACGATATAGAGGTCGTATGGTTTTACGACAAGGGTTCGGACGCATACGTGTTTAAACACACGTACGGCGTTCGGACAGTTTTTACTAGCCGGCTTTGGTTTAAGCCAGATTCTAGTATCAGGTTATTGGATTTATACAGTCTAAAGTTTTTCCGTGTTTTCACGGATTGGATGGGCGTTCTCGTAATTTTCCGGAAAGCTTCTAGAAGCATGGTGACTTGGGAGTTAAGGTGGCATAAGCATTTTTTGCTTAATGACTCATTTGTATGATTCATCCATGGAGTTAATGCTTCATTTATGAAGCTAATGACTCATGAGATGAATCACACAAGGTGAATGCATCAACCATGATGATTAATCATATATATTATTTTATTTGATAAATTGTTATGGTTGATATATTCTAATGAGTTCATTTTTCAATATCATTCTCATCATCACCTTCTCTCTCCTCAAGCTCTCTCATTCTTGAAACCCTAACCCTAACCTCTCATGTGTTGAGATCAAGGGTTAGCTAGACTAATACATCCATAACCTCACTCTATATCCCCTAGGTAGCTTAGATTAGCACTTTGGGCAACCTAGTTATCTCAAGTTAGAGATAAAGCTTGGCGTAGGAGCTCTTAGGTGGATCGTCTTTGACTCAAGGAGGTCGTTGAGGTGCTGATGTTCCAAGGAGCCTACGAGGAGTGGAGGACTACGATGAAGATCCGAAGGACAAGTAACGTGAGGTATAACATCGTATCCGAGTAGTTACACCTTTCATAGTTTGCTAGTAACGGTTTAGAAACGATTCATGCGCTCAAGTCCGTGTTACGAAGCTTTGACAATCGTTTTTCATATATTCCGCCTCCCCGCAAGTTCGCGGGGTGCGTGACATGGACTTACAGTGGTATCAGAGCCAACTAAACCATTACTAGCTTGTTAGCAACTAATTCGAAGTTCGATCGACGGAAAACACGAAAACGAAACACCCCGAACCCTAACAGTTTCTGTAAATTTTAAACGTGTCTAAAATTATTTTTGATATGCCTTAAAATTCACAGCAGGGTATTATAAGAGTTCTGGAAAAATACGAGGACATAACTTGGCAAGACGGCCGCGGAACCGCGGCCAAATGGTGCTTTTGGCCGCGGCTCCGCCGCCGAGTCAACGCCGAGTTGACTCGAAGTTTCACAGTAATTCATTTTTTCTGGTGTTTTGTTTTCATGTATATTCTGTTTTCTACCCAGGTTACTTCAGTACAGGTTTTCTTTTGGGTAGACACGGATAAAGGTTGTCGATCGATATTCTAAATTAATTGCAAATTGGGTTTTTATCTGTAATGTTTAATGTGTTCGTAAACCTCCCCTAACTGTTAGTATGTCGGTTGGCAGGAGGTTGCACATTTCTGTAATGTTTACTGTTTGTGTATATGGACTTGATTGGAGTGTTGTGATGGTTAGCCGGGGTTTGAGATGGGTTTAATATTCATTCATTCGATGTAAATGTAATTTGATGTAATATTCTTTTGCCGGGCACATCCAGGTTGCGGTTGTAGCCACCGTTGTATTATTTCTTTTTACTGTTTTTGCTCCTAGGATAGACCCAAGGCGGGGTGCACAAACTACCGGGTACTTTGAAGTGTTTAGTGGCCTACTCACTTTGTTGAGGGAGACCGCTTCACTTCGGGTACTTGGCGGGTATTTTGTCGTACCCGTAGGGGTCTAGGGTGGGGTAATGGCTATTCATCACAACTGTGTAATCCGTCTTTTATTGCAGGCTCAAAGCAAATGCGGATTGCTAGTATATCCAAAAAGGTTCATCAGTGATCTGGAATGCTTATTGTTGCTTCTGACGAATGTACAATATCTATATATGATAGCTATTAGACGTCACTTATGTTTTACACCCGCGCTAGCCCAGCCCCCGCTCCGTCGTTAGTTAAGTAACCTAACGGGTGATAACGGGACCCCGTGGCTAATGCGGATAGCATAAGAGGATGTGGTATTTTCGTTGTTTTCTGCAATGATAGGATAAATGATGGGACGCATTATTATAATGCAAAGAAAATAAACCAAAGTTCAATCGTTGAAACAAATTTAAAAGAAACTACTCGGTTATTTTAAAAGAGCAGATTTTTTAATTACGGAGCATTAACCACTCCTTTTAAAAAGTATCAGGTTACTTCGATTATATCAAGTTCACTACGTTCACGGTTTTGCTAAAACCATTCGTAGCCCTCCGTCATTTCATATGAATATTCAATAGTATTCAAGCTGTGTTTGTTGACCTTCGTCAAGGCATAGTGATTGGTAGCTGTTGGGTGTTCATATGTTGCATAGATAGTTGTGTTGGTTTGGGACAGTCGTATTACCTTGTTGACCTTCGTCAAGGTTATGTACGGGTGGGTTCAAATTAACCTGGACAATGACGGGAAGAACTTGACATGTGACTTATGATTTGTTGACCTTCGTCAATGTCATAAGAGCCTGGGGCAAAAATCCACTTCGGGAATTTCTAAAGAAACTGAAATTTGCAGAGAGATGCATACCGGTTTGGAGTTTGATGAATGTTGGTAGGATTCCTTCAACATTATCATACGATGATATTTTGGATCCCGATCCTACTGTGAGTACAAGCTACTTATCAGGAGATTCGTCACATAACGATCAATGCTATAAACCAAGTAGGTGCCTAGAAAGGTGTCAGCGGTGCTACGCCCCCAGAGAAAAGAGGTTATTTAATTAAGGAACTTCGCGAAAGCGTTGGAAAACCTCCCTCGAAGTATCGACACTGACCTGGCTGAACGGTTAAGCAAGAATTATACGGTGAGAATAGTCCTGGCTAATTCTTCTTTTATGGTTTGAGTAAGGATTCGAGAAACAGTGGGAGCCATCCTATTTAGATAAATTAAAAACCACTCTAAACTTGCAACAGCATCATGCTAAAATGTTTTCTTCTCTCTCTCTTAATTGCAGCGACCATGTGACCTCGACTAGGTTTCATCTAGATAACAAATTGACTGAATCTGACTTATATGACTGGCAAAGGTCTGTCCAGATGTCCATTGCCTATGACAAGCTGGACCACCCTATTACTGCTCAAGATCCCACCGTCCCAGGTCCAGTTTCCACTGTCGCGGATATGGATATCCGTCAGACAAGGGAAAAAGATAAAGCGAAAGCTAAGTGCCTCATGTTAGCTTCAGTTGATGGTGTATACCAGAAGCAGCACGAGAAGATGGACTTAGTTTCCATCTTTCTCCATAACAAAGATTTATATGGAGAGCAAACTCATATCGCAAGATATGAGACCTCGAACGAATTAATTCAAGCGAGGTTGGCTGACGGGTCATCTGTAGGGGACAACGTCCTTACAATGACTAGCTGTATTGATGAGCTCCTGGACCTGGAGACCGTGTTGGGAAACGAGTCAGATACTGACTTGATTCTACAGTCTCCGCCTCCTACACTGAAGGAAACCAGGGAAGTAAAAGGAAAGAGAAGGGCAAAAGTTTCGGGACTGGATATAGTAAAAGAGGAACGTTCCTATTGTTACAGGAATGAACATTGGCAGAATGATTGCAGGGCCAGCAAAGCCAGTAGCCAGAATTCGAAGCATGTTGTGGCTTCAGCCTCAAGTGTATTTGTTATTGAGAACTGTTTGTCAATTAACTCTACTTCCTGGGTACTAGATACCAGAGCAGGATCTCATATCTTTAATTCAATACATGCTTTGAGAAACCGTAGAGTTATAAAGGTAGGTGATTGGTCTCTCAGAGTTGCAAACGGAATGAGCGTGGACGCTGAATCCGTGGGAGAATATCGCCTTGGTTTGACAAGTGGGCATATATTGATTCTACGTAACTGTTTGTATGTACCTAGTATGACATGTAATATCATATCAGTGTCCTCACTTTCAAGAGAGGGATATGATTTTACATTCATAAGCGATGTAGTTAACATCCACCTAAATCAAGTTATGATTGGGTCCGGTACATTAGATAACGGTATATACGTATTAAGTTAGGCTCAGGTTTTCAATATCCATAACACACTTAAAAGAATGTCTCCGGAATTAAATCAGGCTTTCTTATGGCATTGTAGACTAGGTCACATCAATGAGAGAAGGTTGACTAAGTTACATAAAGAAGGATATTTGGATCCGTTCGAATATCAAACATATGCAACTTGTCAATCCTGTCTCAAAGGAAAGATGACAAAGACTCCATTCACTGGACACGGAGTAAGAGCAAGCGAGCTCTTGGGACTCATACACAGTGACGTATGCGGTCCAGTGTCTACACATGCGAGAGGTGGTTATTCCTACTTCATTACTTTTACGGATGATTTCTCTAAGTATGGATATGTCTTCTTAATGAAGCATAAATCCGAGGCCTTTGAGAAATTCCAAGAATACAGGAATGAAGTGGAAAAACAAACAGGCAAGAGTATAAAGACACTGAGATCTGATCGAGGTGGTGAATACTTAAGTGCCGAGTTCCTGGGTTACTTAAAAGAGAATGGAATTCTCTCTCAGCTTACTCCTCCATACACACCATAACACAACGGTGTATCAGAAAAAAGGAATCGAACCCTATTGGATATGGTTCGTTCCATGATGAGTAAGGCTGAATTGCCGCGATCTTTCTGGGGTTATGCGCTAGAAACAGCTGCATATCTTTTGAACAAGGTTCCAACCTAGACTCTGCCTACCACACCATATCAGATGTGGAGTGGGAAGAAACCATGTCTTAAGTATCTTAAGACATGGGGATGTCCATCTTTTGTAAAGAAGCAGCATACGGACAAGCTCGAGGCACGCTCAGTACTGTGTAAGTTTGTGGGATACCCAAAGAACTCCAGGGGGTATCTTTTCTATTACGCAGAGGAACAAAAGGTTTTTGTTTCTCAGCATCCCCACTTCTTGGAAACTGAATTTTTAGAAAAGGAAACAAGTGGGAGCGAAATAGAACTGGAAGAAATTCCAGAACCACAAACTACTACTGAAAGTTTGGTAGAACCAGAAGGTTCAGGAAAACAGGACATCCCAACGCCACTCCGCAGGAGTAGTAGGCAATCTCATCCATCCAAGAGATACTACGGTTTTCTCATAGACGGGGATAGAGAGGATTGCACTATTGACTATGATGAGCCTACTAGCTTCCAGCAAGCCATTCAGAGCGGTGACTCAGTAAAATGGCTGGATGCAATGCGGGCCGAAATGGAGTCCATGTACACTAACAAAGTATGTGTTAGTTGTATGTATGCCCTAGAGGGCAGTATTGTACAGATGATGTATATTATATTGGGTGCTTGGACATATATAGAGAGGACTTTCTTGCTCGATATGATAGTATGCTATCTGGTTGCTCTTTATCTTAACATGTATACTTGTCTCTTTATACTGTCTTATAGTTGCATGTTGGTAAAGCCCTTAGGATGTGTACTTGACTACCCGGACTATGATGCGGATCATACTAGTGGGGACATGGTAGTCCATAAGTACATCCTTCAAGGTCCCTAGTCGTGGGTGTATCGAGACGGGGCATCGATATACTAGTGTAGACTAGCGTATACGCTTCTCGACCCATGTGATGGGCGATGGATGATCCCATATCCATTGGTGTTTGACATCAGAGATGGTATACGGGTGCTCAGTGGAGACTGGGTATACTGGACGGACTCGCCGAGAACTCCCAGATGGTATTATACCTCAAGTCAGATGGCAGTTCTCTGGTGACACTTGTACAGGTTAGTCTGTAGACCCGAGATCGTCATAGAGCCTTGTATGATTCCCACTGTGCTTTGATTTCCACCTTACCACGTCCATGAGGGCATGAAAAACGGTGGCTTTTGGGTACATTCCCGAGTCACATAGAGGCAATGAGCGATAGGAGGGGTTTCGTCTCTCCCGGTATTGGGGATTGATGTTGCGCTGTGCTCGATTGGCCATAACAGGGAAGTCCCTGGCCAGGGCTGATTTAGAGATTTACTGGTAAGCGTTAATAGTAGTTTCTCGACCCGTTATGAGCCTCACATCGGCATGACTTATCGGTTATTGGGGTCTAACGTTTACATCCCCTAGACATGATATGCGACATATCAGATGAGGAGACCGGACTGTACGGGAAGTGTTACCGGCAGACTTTTACAGGAGTTAGAGCGGGCTTGCTTGCTGATCTTCTGATCGCTCAATACCCGGATAGTCGTTACGTCCAGCTAGTACCGCTGACGTCTTGTGGGTGCGTGATGTGATCATCACCTACTGCCGGCGTATTAACGAGTCTTTAGAGTCCTACATAGAGGTTTTACTGGCTCAGGCAAAACGAAATAGGAGCACGTATGTGATATGTGCGGTACCGAGAATAATGCTTGTATGTGATACCGTATTATATTCTCGTGACTTTTTGTATCGGTCGGTTTTATATGATATAGCCGGGTTATCGAATCAAGTGTTGATTCGATAAGTCGATACAATGGATATTAGTCGGTTATATGAGATATGACCGGATTATTAGGTCAAGTGTTGATTTAATAATTAAGTGTATAATTGTATATTAGATATACTAGTTTACATTTACTAACACTTGTTCACTTTAGGTTTTTTCTCACATGAACACAACTTTAATATATATGTGATATATATTAAAATGTGTTTTCTTTTTGTATCATGGTTGATGATACACATGACTTGGGTGTATGAGACCTACACCATGCTATCTATTATGTTGGATTTTTATATTTTAAGTAATTACAAAATTAGTGGAGGATTACATCAATGCATGAAGCTTGTGGATGCATTGACTAAGTCCACTTGAGTTTGTTTTTACTATGGATATTTGTTAACCCAACCATAAGGATTAGCCATGGGTTAAGTCTCTACAAGAGTTAGTATATGATACTCACTCACCATGGTTAGCTCTCTCATTTGATCATTATCCTCATCTCTTTCTTTTGTTCTTCTTCTTGATTGTTAAAAAGAAAAAGCTTGCTAGGGTTTGATCCAAAGTGAAAAAGATTGTGAGAAATAAAATTCTAAAGAGAATCCACTTCCTATTTCTCCATTCTCTACTGGACTAGCACTTTAGTTTAGGGTGTTTGCTTCACTAATTCTCAAGTTAGTGAAGTAGAAGCTTGAGTTGGCATCCCCTCGATGTAGATCATCTTTGGCTCGAAGACTTCAAGCACGAACGCGTCTTTCGCCTCGTGAATCCATGCAATGGTCCGGGAGAACCACGATCGCAGCGAAGGGACTTAAACAAAGAGCTATAGAAGTGAAGGACCGATCTACAAAGGTTGTATTTCGTATTCACTTAGTCGTAAACGTAGTTTACTAGCATATGAAACCCTAATTTTCTAGCAACGATCTTGTTTAGGGTTATTTTAAACGGGCATGTTTGATGCTTCCTTAACCCTTGTAAGAGTGCCCAGTAATCCTACAGTGGTATCAAAGCCTAGCTAGAGCATTAGGCGATGTGTTAACAAAGTTAAAACTCCGAACGAACCCGAATACGTCAAAATGAACCCCTCTCTGTACATTTTTTAAAATCTGTGTTTTTTCAGAATTAAAAATGCTCAAAAAAATCAGCAGGGAATTCTAAGGGTTACCATGAAAAACGAGCCCCCAAATCCCCCACGTGGCCGCGGAACCATGGCACTAAGCCACATGTTGCGGCGGTTCCGCGGCCGGAAAATGGTTTTGGGGACAGTTCTTTATGTTGTAACATCCGTAGCTATTCCTTATATTTTCTGGGTATTTTGTTTTCTGACTCAAGTGTTGAGTATTTTGGGGTTTATTTTGTAATCGTCGATTCGATCGGAGAATTTAATTTTGTTTTGTTATTCCGGATAATTTAGAAAGTATTAAAATGTTCGAACGGATATAATTAACTCAATTTTTCCCGGCACGAAAAACATTCAAGTGTTGAATTTTTCTCGGGTTTAAATCTTTCGGAAATAAATGCATGTGACGCGATGGACCCTCTAGAAGACAACAAACCTTAACTCGATTATGTGACCGACTTGAACTACCTTTTGAACCTTAGGGTTTGGGGCAGTACGGCGTGCCACATGTGAGGCGTTGGCTTGACCCTTCTACGGCTGGACCGTTTCTACTGTGACGTATTCTAGAATTTTTGAACTCCGCTCAAGTGTTGAGCTATTTAGGAAATCTTTGGTATTTGATTATTCGATCGGAAAGTTTAATATTGTCTATTTATCTGGAATTTGATACAATATGTGGAATTCATACAGTTAGGCATGAAATGCGAAGAATGTGATATTTTGGATTTACGATGTCTAAAGAGATTGTGGATTCCAAATGTTGTAGTTTTACACTTTCTTTTCTGCGACCGTAAGTGTAATATGTGATATCGCCGGTTTCGTTGCTATATGTCAGCGACAATTGGGATGCGCATATTTACTTTCGTTGATGACATGTGATGTTATGTGTTGCTGGATATGTTATATTGGATCGTCGCGTTCTGAATAGCCAGGGTTTTTTTTATGTGAGATGAGAGTTTTTATTTTCATTCATGTAAAATTAAATGTATGTAATATTATTTTATTGGGGCACTTCCGGGATGAGGTCAATGTCACCATTTGTATATTATTTACCTTTCCGCACTAGGATAGACCCAAGGAGGAGAGCACAAGTAACCAGGTTCTGGAGTCTAGTGGGAGACCAACTCGAGGAGTCGAGTCCGAGTCTTCTAACTCTAGAATTGGTAGGGTTGCTTGCCGCTCTCGTAGGGGTCTAGGGGTGTGGGTTTGGATATTCATCGCGACCGTGGAATCCGTGTATTATAGTGGCTCAAAATAAAACACGGACGTCCTAGTATATCCAATGTTTCATATGTTTCTTCTGCTGCGATATCTGTGATGTGATCATGTGATGTAATGTGATAAATACTGTATATAGTATATATGATATATTATATAGACGTTACTTATGTTTTACACCCGCGCTAGCCCTGCCCCGCTCTGCCGTTAGTTACCTAACCTAACGGTGCACGAGGGGACATCGAGGCAAATGCGGATGGCATAAGTGTACGTCGTATTTATCTGTGATGTAAAGGTGAATTAAATGATGGGACTTCATTAATGTGATTAATGAAAGTAAAAAAACCTAAAAGATGTTGTAGAATCAAATTTTCAAAAAAGGGTAGCTACAGTATTTGCTTTGCATAGCGATATATATGATATATCCCGTACCTTATTCGATGAGGAAAGAGCCGAGATCCCTTCACCAGGAGTGACCTCTTTAGCAAAACTGGTAGATGCTACAAAACTCGGTTTGTCTTTTGATTGCTTTTGGTGTTTTGCTTTACATAGCGATATATATGATATATCCCGCACCTTATTCGATGAGGAAAGAGCCGAGATCCCTTCACCGGGAGTGACCTCTTTAGTAAAACTAATGAAAGCTTCAAAATCACTCCATTTCAAAATTCACTAGATTCTACAACGATATCAAGTTCATTACGCAATAGGTTTTCAGAAAAACCTGTCGTAGCCCTCCTTCAATTCAGATAAGTCCTACTTAGTATTCATGCTACGTTTGTTGGCCTGCTTCAAGGCGTAGTGTGCGGTAGCTAACTAGTATTTATCTGCTTATGCATATGATGCAGATTGGATTAGGGTAGTCGTGCGACTTTGTTGGCCTGCGTCAAGGGTCGTACGTGTGGGTTTAATTCAATCAAGAAATGACGGGTTGAACTTGACTAGAGCACTATGGTTCGTTGGCCTGCGTCATGGTCATGGGACGCTAGGGGCAAAATATTATCGGGAATTTCAAGTGTTAAAATTTGCAATGAGATTGCATACCTTCTATGAGATAGTTGGATCCCGATACCCACAGCGAGTAATTGTTACTCCTGGGAGAGTTTTACACAGGACAATTAGCCGATCAAGTAGGTGTCTAGAAAGTTGTCAACGGGGTTACGCTTCTGGGAAAACGAGGTTTACTTTAATTAGGTCCGTGCGAACGCACGGGGAACCTCCCTCAAATTACCGACACTGGCCTGGCTGAAAGATTGGCGAAGTTGTAGGGTGTAATTAATCCCGGCTAGTCTTTCCTTTTAGGGTTTGAAGGAAGATTTGATAAAAACAGTGGGAGCCATCCTGATTAGATAAAATAATAACCAATCTGATCTTGCAAGAGCATACGCCAAAGTGTTTTCTTCTCTCTCTCTTCAGGTAGTGACCATATCATGCCTTAATAAAGATAATAATATGGATGTATTGACCGAACCCGCATGTTATACTGTGCTGGGGAACGTTGGCCCCGTTCTTTCTTATAAGAGTTATAAGACTGAACAGGATATAGGGGAATACCAGGATTCCCATGCCACCCGAATGAAGAAAGTACATGTTGATGCATTTTCTTCGGGTGTGTTCGTTACAGAGAACTGTTTCTCCATTTGCTCTACGTCCAGGGTATTAGATACCGGGTCAGGATCCCATATACGTAATCTGTTACATGGGCTTAGGAAAGGTAGAGAACTTGGAGAAGGTGATAAAGACATAAGGGTTGGAAATGGTGCAATTGTTGCAGCTAAAACTGTCGGGGAATATCACCTTGTATTGCCAACTGGTAATACATTGATTCTGAACGAATGTTATTTCATGCTGAACCTGATATGCAACATTATATCGGTTTCTTTGTTGAGTAAAGTGGGATATAATTTTGTATTACAGGATAATGTTATGAACATTTTCCTAAACCAAAAGTTGGTTGGATCAGGCACGCTGTGCAATGGCATTTATGTTCTAAATCAATCAACAGTTCTGAGCATAACAAACACACACAGGAGGAAGAGTTCAGAAATGAACGAATCCTTCTTGCGGCATTGCAGACTGGGTCACATCAATGCGACACGACTAGCTAAGTTGCATAAGAATGGATATTTAAATCCGTTTGAATTTTCATCTTATGACACTTGCCAGTCATGTCTCAAAGGCAAGATGACCAAAACTCCGTTTACGGGACACGGAGAGAGAGTTACGGAACTCTTGGGATTGATACATAGTGATGTATGCGGGCCCATGTCTACAAAAGCCAGGAATGGTTCTGCGTACTTTATTACATTCACTGACGATCTCTCTAGATTCAGATATGTGTTCCTGATGAAACACAAATCAAAAGCTTTTGAGAAATTTAGAGAATATAAACAAGAAATCGAGAACCAAACCGGGAAAAGTATTAAAATCCTTCGATCTGATCGAGGAGGTGAATACTTCAGCAATGAATTCCTGGACTTCCTAAAAGAGAATGGGATTCTCTTTCATCTAACTCCTCCATATACACCACAGCACAATGGTGTATCGGAACGGAGGAACCGCACCCTATTAGATATGGTGCGCTCTTTGATGAGCACAGCTGAGTTACATATTTCCTTCTGGGGGTATGCACTGGAAACAGCTGCAGACCTATTGAATATGGTTCCTACCAAATCTGTGCCAACCACTCTATATGAGATATGGAAAGGAAAGAGACTATGTCTTAATTATGTTAAGATATGGGGTTGTCCGGACTATGTAAAAATGCAAAATCCGGACAAACTCACGGCAAGGTCCATTCTGTGTAAGTTTATTGGATATCCCAAACATTCGCGCGGGTATATCTTCTACCAAACCGAGGAACAAAAAGTGTTTGTTTCTCGACATGCCACCTTTTTAGAAAAAGAATTTCTTGAAAAAGAGATTAGTGGCATGGAGGTAGAACTGGAAGAGGTTCCCGCAATACAGACTACGACAGATGATTTGGTTGAACCGGAGGATTCGGTAGTTCCCAACGAACCTCAGCCTCTCCGCCGATCTAGTAGGGTTCCTCACCCACCTGAGAGATACTACGGTTTTCTCATGGAAGGTGGGAGCGAGGATTGTATCATGGTTGATGATGACCCAACTAGCTTCGAGCAGGCCATCACAAGTGGGGACTCAGTGAAATGGCTGGATGCAATGCGGTCCGAGATGGAATCCATGTACACCAACAAAGTATGGACTTTGGAAGATGCTCCTGTAGGGGTAAAACGCATTGGGAGCAAGTGGATCTTCAAGAAAAAACTTGGTGTAGATGGGAAAGTGGAGACTTTCAAATCTAGACTTGTTGCAAAGGGTTTTCGTCAAAGACCAGGTGTGGACTATGACGAAACCTTTTCTCCAGTGGCTATGCTTAAATCCATCCGGATTATGCTTGCCATCGCTGCATATCATGACTACGAAATCTGGCAAAAGGATGTTAAGACCGCCTTTCTAAACGGTGATATAGAAGAGTGCGTGTACATAACTCAGCCAGAGGGCTTCGTAGATAGTGGGAGCAGCGGGAAGGTGTGGAAGCTGCTTAAATCGATTTATGGATTAAAGCAAGCATCGCGGAGTTGGAACATCTGCCTTGACGTCGTTATCAAAGAGTTTGATTTCGTCAAAAACGTAGATGAACCTTGTATCTATAAGAAGGTGGCAGGGAGTAAGGTTGTCTTCCTCGTATTGTACATGGACGACATACTCTTGATAGGAAATGACATTCCTATGCTGCAATCGGTCAAGCTCTTCTTATCACAAAGATTCTCAATGAAAGATCTATGTGATGCCTCCTGCATACTGGGAATTATGATCTATAGAGATAGATCAATAAGGATATTGGGATTGTCCCAATCCAGGTACATTGACACCATACTAAAGAGGTTTAGTATGGAAGAGTCCAAACGTGGGTTTTTACCTATGATCTCAGGGCCCACTCTCTCCAAAGAGATGTCTCCCAAGACTGATTTGGAGAGAGCTCGCATGCAAGGGATACCCTATGCTTCGGCTGTAGGCTCTATCATTTACGCGATGCTATGTACCAGACCCGATGTAGCATACTCACTAAGTGTAGTGAGCAGGTATCAAGCTGATCCTGAAGAGAGTCACTGGACAGCTGTGAAGAGCATTCTCAAGTACTTGCGAAGAACTAAAGAGATGCTCTTGGTGTATGGTAACGGAGAACTCCAAGTGGAGTCCTTTACCGATTCGAGCTTCCAGATTGATAATGACAACTCTAAGTCGTAGTCGGGATTTGTCTTTACCTTTTACGGAGGGACGGTTAGCAGGAAGAGTTCCAAGCAAGAAACCGTGGCAGACTCGACGATGGAGGCTGAATACATCGCTGCCAACGATGCTGCCAACGAGGCTGTCTGGATCAAGAAGTTCATTACTGAACTTGGAGTAGTTCCATCTATTGAGCATCCAATACCTTTGTATTGCGATAACAATGGAGCGGTGGCTTTGGCCAAGGAACCCAGGTCCTATCAGCGATCCAGGTATATTCTAAGGCGGTATCACCTGATCCGGGAGATAGTTGATCGCCGGGAGATTGAGGTCAAGAGGGTTGACATGAAGAACAACACTGCGGATCCACCCACGAAGGCCATTCCCCAGATACAGTTTGAGAGACTCTTCGAGATGCTTGGTATGCGATACTACAGCAGCTGGCCCTAGTGCAAGTGGGAGATTGTTAGTTGTATGTATGCCCTAGAGGCCAGTATTGTACAGATGATGTATATTATATTGGATGCTTGGAGATATATAGAGAGGACTTTCTTGCTCGATATTATAGTATTCTATCTGGTTGCTCTTTATCTTAACATGTATACTTGTCTCTTTATACTGTCTTATAGTTGCATGTTGGTAAAGCCCTTAGGATGTGTACTTGACTACCTAGACTATGATGCAGATCATACTAGTGGGGACATGGTAGTCCATAAGTACATCCTTCAAGGTCCCTAGTCGTGGGTGTATCGAGACGGGGCATCGATATACCAGTGTAGACTAGCGTATACGCTTCTCGACCCATGAGATGGGCGATAGATGATCCCATATCCATTGGTGTTTGACATCAGAGATGGTATATGGGTGCTCAGTGGTGACTGGGTACACTGGACGGACTCGCCGAGAACTCCCAGATGGTATTATACCTCACGTCAGATGGCAGTTCTCTGGTGACACTTGTACTGGTTAGTCTGTAGACCCGAGATCATCATAGAGTCTTGTGTGATTCCCACTGTGCTTTGATTTCCACCTTACCACGTCCATGAGGGCGTGCAAAACGTTGGCTTTTGGGTACAGTCCCGAGTCACACGGAGGCAATGAGCGATAGGAGTGGTTTCGTCTCTCCCGATATTGGGGGTTGATGTTGCGCTGTGCTCGATTGGCCATAACAGGGATGTCCCTGGCCAAGGCTGATTTAGAGATTTACTGGTAAGTGTTACCAGTAGTTTCTAGACCCGTTATGAGCCTCACATTGGCACGACTTATCGGTTATTGGGGTCTGACGTTTACCACCCCTAGACATGATATGCGACATATCAAACGAGGAGACCGAACTGTACGGGAAGTGTTACCGGCAGGCTTTTACAGGAGTTAGAGCGGGCTTGCTTGCTGATCTTCTGATCTCTCAATACCCGGGTAGCCGTTACGTCCAACTAGTACCGCTGACGGCTTGTGGGTGCGTGATGTGATCATCACCTACTGCCGGCGTATTGACGAGTCTTTAGAGTCCTAAATAGAGGTTTTACTGGCTCAGGCAAAACGAAATAGGAGCACGTATGTGATATGTGCGGGACCGAGAATAATACGTGTATGTGATACCGTATTCTATTCTCGCGACTTTTTGTATCGGTCGATTATATATGATATAGGCGGGTTATCGAATCAAGTGTTGATTCGATAAGTCGATACAATGGATGTTAGTCGGTTATATGAGATATGACCGGATTATTAAGTCAAGTGTTGATTTAATAATTAAGTGTATAATTCTATATTAAATATACTAGTTTACATTTACTAACACTTGTTCACTTTAGGTTTTTTCTCACATCAACACAACTTTAATATATATGTGATTTATATTAAAATGTGTTTTCTTTTTGTATCATGGTTGATGATATACATGACTTGGGTGTATGAGACATACACCATGCTATCTATTATGTTGGGTTTTATATTTTAAGTAATTACAAAATTAGTGGAGGATTAGATCAATGCATGCAGCTTGTGGATGCATTGACTAAGTCAACTTGAGTTTGTTTTTACTATGGATATTTGTTAACCTAACCATAAGGATTAGCCATGGGTTAAGTCTCTACAAGAGTTAGTATATGATACTCACTCACCATGGTTAGCTCTATCACTTGATCATTATCCTCATCTCTTTCTTTTGTTCTTCTTCTTCATTGTTAAAAAGAAAAAGCTTGCTAGGGTTTGATCCAAAGTGAGAAAGATTGTGAGGAATAAAATTCTAAAGAGAATCCACTTCCTATTTCTCCATCCTCTATGAGACTAGCAATTTAGTTTAGGGTGTTTGCTTCACTAATTCTCAAGTTAGTGAAGTAGAAGCTTGAGTTGGCATCCCCTCGACGTAGATCATCTTTGGCTTCGAAGACTTCAAGCAAGAACGTGTCTTTCGCCTCGTGAAGCCATGCAAGGGTCCGGGAGAACCACGATCGCAGTGAAGGGACTTCAACAAGGTGCTATAGATGTGAAGGACCGATCTACAAAGGTTGTATTTCGTTTCACTTAGTCGTAAACGTTGTTTACTAGCATATGAAACCCTAATTTTCTAGCAACGATCTTGTTTAGGGTTTTTCGGCACGGCTAAAATTTTAAACGGGCATGTTTGATGCTTCCTTAACCTTTGTTAGAGTGCCTAGTAACCCTACAGTATGGACTTTGGACATTGCTCCAGATGGGGTAAAACCCGTAGGATGCAAATGGATCTTCAAAAAGAAGATTGGTGTAGATAAGCAGGTTGAAACCTATAAGGCTAGACTTGTTGCAAAGGATTTCCGTCAAAGACCTGGTTTGGACTATGACGAAACCTTTTCTCCAGTGGCTATGCTTAAATCTATTCGGGTCCTTCTTGCTATTGCCGCCTTCCACGATTATGAAATCTGGCAGATGGACGTAAAGACGGCCTTTCTAAATGGTAATTTGGAAGAGAGCGTCTATATGGATCAGCCAAAGGGATTCATTCAGAGTGGGAGCAGCGGTAAAGTATGCAAGCTACTTAAGTCCATTTATGGACTAAAGCAGGCATCGCGGAGTTGGAACATCTGTTTTGATGATGTTGTCAAAGAATTTGACTTTATCAAAAATCCGGATGAACCATGCATATACAGTAAGATTGTAGAGAGAGCTGTAGTATTCCTCGTCTTGTACGTGGATGACATTCTCCTAATAGGAAATGATATTCCTATGTTACAGTCAGTCAAAAGATTCTTGTCACAGAAATTCTCCAAGAAAGACCTGGGTGATGCCACCTACATTCTGGGGATCCGGATCTATCGTGATAGATCAAAAAGGATGTTGGGACTTTCGTAGTCCAGGTACATAGACACCATAGTGAAGAGATTCAGTATGGATGATTCTAAACGCGGTAATCTACCGGCTTGTCACGGAATCACCCTCTCCAAAGAGATGTCTCCCAAGACTGATTTGGAAAGGGATCACATGTCGATTATACCCTACGCTTCTGTGGTAGGCTCTATAACGTATGCGATGTTATGTACCAGACCAGATGTAGCATACGCATTGAGCGTTGTAAGACGGTATCAAGAAAACCCATGGGAGAATCACTGGATAGCAGTAAAGAACATTCTCAAGTACCTAAGGAGGACTAAAGATATGTTCTTGGTGTATGGCGGAAAAGACCTCCAGATTGAGGCCTTTGCCGACTCCGGCTTCCAGAGTGACAAAGATGACTCCAAATCCATGTCGGGTTATGTCTTTACCCTCAATGGAGGGGCGGTCTGTTAGAAGAGTTCCAAATAGGAGACCGTTGCTGACTCAACGATGGAAGCAGAGTACATAGCTGCTTGCGATGCCGCAAAAGAAGCTGTCTGGATGAATAAGTACCTCACAGAACTTCAGGTGGTTCCTACCAGTGTTGATCCAATACCTCTGTATTGTGACAACAACGGTGCTCTAGCTTTAGCGAAGGAACCCAGGTCCCATCAGAAGTCTAGACACATCTTAAGGCGGTACCACCGGATCAAGGAGATCGTAGATCGCCGGGAGATGGAGGTGAAAAGAGTAGAGACAGAGAATAACATTGCTGATCCATTCACAAAGGCCCTTCCTCAGACGCGGTTCGAGAGGCTATTCGAGATGATAGGTCTACGATATGCCAGCTCATGGTCCTAGTGCAAGTGGGAGATTGTTAGTGTATATGCCCTAGGGGCCATTATTGTATCATACTTGCTTGTATATTACTTAATGGAAGCTTGGGATATTCACAGTTGTATATGCAGTCTTGCTAAAAATGGTAGTATGATACTTGGTTTGTGTCTACTTTAATATGTGCATATGTTTCTTGTAACATATCACTTATATATATTAGTAGAGCCCATAGGATCTTTGCTTGATTACCAGCGTTGTGATGGCAGTCACACTAGTGGGGGCTGGGTAGTCTATAATCAACATCCTATACTTGTCCCTAGTCGTAGGATTATCGAGACAGGGCATCGATATTCCGTAGTAGACTAAGTGTGTACGCTTCTCATCCCAGTTGGAGAGATGGTCTGTCCCACAGCCATCAGTACGTCGTACTGGAGATAGTATACAGGTGCTCGTTAGGTTACGGGTACACCGGACAGGAATCACAGGGGAACTGATTGGTTGGTATTATACCCGTCGTCAGTTAACAGTTCCCAGGTGACATGAGTACATCATAGTCCGCAGACTTGACACTGCTACTTCTCCTCGAGTGTGTCCCACTGTTCTTAGATTGCTACCCTACCACGGCTCAAAAGAGTCGTGCAAACAGGTAGCAGTTGGGTGCAGTCCCGAGCACTTGGAGGCAGTAGCAGTTAGATAGGATTCGTCTCTCCCGGTATTGGGAGTTGATATCGCGCTGTGTCAGAGAGCCATTACGCAAAGTCCCTAGCCAGGGAAAGCGAGAATTACTGGTAGGATCCAGTAGTTTTCTCAGGGTGTAATGGGCTACGCTCCGACACGACTTATAACGCTATTAGGGGACTGACGCTTGCCGCCCCCTAGGCTCGATATGCGATAGTCTTAGACGAATAGACCGGACTGTATGGAGATTGTTACATCAGGCTCAGTAGGAGTTCAGATGGGTTTCCTCATCGGCCTTCTTATCGACATCTACCTGGGGACCATTACGTACAGCTAGTGCCGCTTGCGGTCTGTGGTTAAACCCACTGCCAGCGTAGTGTCGACCACACAGAGAGTTTCCCTGCTCCAGGCGAAAAAATATAGAGGTCGTATGGTTTTACGACAAGGGTTCGGACACATATGTGTTTAAACGCATGTACGGCATTCGGACAGTTTTTACTAGCCGGCTTTGGTTTAAGCCAGATTCTAGTATCAGGTTATTGGATTTATACAGTCTAAAGTTTTTCCGCGTTTTCACGGATTGGAGTGGCGTTCTCGTAATTTTCCGGGAAGCTTCTAGAAGCATGGTGACTTGGGGGTTAAGGTGGCATAAGCATTTATTGCTTAATGACTCATTTGTATGATTCATCCATGGAGTTAATGCTTCATTTATGAAGCTAATGACTCATGAGATGAATCACACAAGGTGAATGCATCAACCATGATGATTAATCATATAAATTATTTTATTTGATAAATTGTTATGGTTGATATATTCTAATGAGTTCATTTTTCAATATCATTCTCATCATCACCTTCTCTCTCCTCAAGCTCTCTCATTCTTGAAACCCTAACCCTAATCTCTCATGTGTTGAGATCAAGGGTTAGCTAGACTAATACATCCATAACCTCACTCTATATCCCCTATGTAGCTTAGATTAGCACTTTGAGCAACCTAGTTATCTCAAGTTAGAGATAAAGCTTGGCGTAGGAGCTCTCGGGTGGATCGTCTTTGACTCAAGGAGGCCGTTGAGGTGCCGATGTTCCAAGGAGCCTACCAGGAGTGGAGGGCCGCGATGAAGACCCGAAGGACAAGTAACGTGAGGTATAACTTCGTATCCGAGTAGTTAAACCTTTCGTAGTTTGCTAGCAACGGTTTAGAAATGATTCATGCGCTCAAGTCCGTGTTACGAAGCTTTAATAATCATTTTTCATATATTCTGCCTCCCCGCAAGTTTGCGGGGTGCGTGACATGGACTTACAAATCAAGCTTCATCTTCACTAATTGAGAATTAGTGAAGCAAACAACTTATACTAAATGGCTAGTTTGGTATAGATTGATGAAGTAGGAATTTTGCTCACTTCAGAATAATTTTTCTCTCTTTTCTTTTTCACCTCACTCAAAGCAAAAGAGCAAGAAGGGGATGAAGAAGGAAACTCAAGTGATCAAGTCTTGAACCATGGGTGAGAAAAATTCTCATATAAACACATGTACAGACTAAATCATGGCTAGAGATAATGGTTAGGTTAATAAATATCTAGAGTAAAACAAAATTATTAGACTAAAGTCAAGGCTTCTACATGCTTCCACAAGCATCTCAAGCTTTGCTAATTTCCACCTAATTTTGTTTTTCCCTTAATAATTAAATCCCCAAATTATCTTAAGTATGGTATGAGTCTCATACACCTAAGTCATATGTATCATCTAGCATGACACATAAACAAATACATTAATATATATCACATATATATTTAAATGTATTTGGAGAAAAAAATTTCTTTTGTGAGCTAATATTAGTTAATGTTTATTAATATATCAAATCTATAATCTTACATTAAATTTTTAAATCAACATTTGATTTAATAACCCGGCTGTATCGCATACAACCGACTAATATCATTCATATGTATATCAAATATACATACAACAAATTATCGAATCAACACTTGATTCAATAATCCGGTTATATCACATATAACCTATATCCCGAGATTAGAATACTGTATCACATACAAGTATCAATCTCGGTCCCGCACATATCACATATGTGCCCTACTTCGTTTCGCATGAGCTAGGAAACCTCTATGTAGGACTCTAAAGACTAGTCAATACGTCGGCAGTTGGTGATGATCATATCAGTCACCTACAAGCCGTCAGCGGTACTAGCTGGACGTAACGGCTACCCGGGTATTGAGCGATCAGAAGATCAACAAGCAAGCTTGTTCATACTCCCGTGAATCCATCAGTAACACTACCGTACAGTCCGGTCTCTTTGTCTGATATCTCGCATATCGAGTCTAGGGGTGGTAAACGTCAGACCCCAATAACTTGATAAATTAAGCCGATGTGAGGCTCATAACGGGTCGAGAAACTCTGGTAACACTAACCAGTAAATCTCTTTATCAGCCCTTGACAGGGACTCCCTGTTATGGCCAATCGAGCATATCGCAACATCAACACTCAATGTCGAGAGAGGCGAAATCCCTCCTATCGCTTATTTCCTCTATGTGACTCGGGACTGTACCCAAAAACCACCGTTTTGCACATTCTCTTGAACAAGGTAAGGTGGAAATCAAAGCACAGTAGGAATCACACAAGACTCTATGACGATCTCAGGTCTACAGACTAACCTGTACGAGTGTCACCAGAGAACTGCTATCTGACGATAGGTATAATACCATCTAGGAGTTCTCGGCGAGTCCTGTTCAACGTACCTAGTCTCCACTGAGCACCCGTATACCATCTTTGATGTCAAACAACAATGGATATGGGATCATCCATCGCCCATCAAATGAGTCAAGAAGAGTATACGCTAGTCTACTCTGGAATATCGATTCCCCGTCTCGATACACTCACGACTGGGAACAATTAAAAGATGAACTTGTGGACTACCCTGCCCCCACTAGTATGTTCTGCATCGTAATCCTGGTAGTCAAGTACATCCTAAAGGCTTTACCAGCCAGTGAGAGCAAGACAGTATCACAATACTAGTCTCCATGTTAAGATAAAGAGCAACCAGATAGCATACTATCATGTCAAGTAAGAAAGTCCTCTCTATATATGTCCAAGCATCCATTATAATATACAATCATGTACAATAATGGCCTCTACGGCATACATATAACTAATAATCTCCCACTTGCACTAAGGCCAGTTGTTGTAGTATTGCATACCCAACATCCTAAAAACTCTCAAATTGTATCTAGTGTTTGGCCAAAGTGAGTGGATCTGCCACGTTAATCTTCATCTCAACTCTCCTGACCTCGATCTCCCGGAGATCAACCATCTCCATGATCAGGTGATACTGCCTAAGAATATGTCTGGATCACTTATAGAACCGGGTTCCTAGGCCAAAGCCACAGCTCCATTGTCACCACAATGGTAGAATCCAAGTTCTTCTCATGAACATCTATACCCAGACAGCCTCTTTAGTAGCATCGTTGGCAGCGATATATTCACCCTTTATCGTTGAGTCTGCCTCGGTATCTAGCTTGGTACTCTTCCGACATACCGTCACTCCACTGAGGGTAAAGACAAAACCCGAGACTGTCTTATAGTCGACCTTATCACTCTGGAAGCTCAAATCGGTAAAGGACTCCACTTGGATTTCACCGTTACCATACACCAAGAACATTTCTTTAGTCTTTGTCAAGTACTTAAGAATGTTCTTCACTGCTATCCAGTGTTTCTCCCCAGGATGTAAGAGGCATCACCCAAATCCTTCATAGAGAAATATAGTGATAAGTAGAGCTTGACCGAATGTAGCATAGGAATACCATTTACTATCAAAAGTATGTCACTCATGTACAATATAAGGAAAACAACCTTACTCTCTACAAAATTTTTGTATATACAAGGTTCATTTACCATTTTGATGAAGTCAAACTCTGTGACTACCACATCAAAACAAATGTTCCAACTCCGTGATGTCTGCTTTAATCCATATATTTATTTAAGTAACTTGCATACCTTTCTGCTGCTCCCACTGTCTACGAAGCTCTCTGGCAGTGTCATGTACACGCTCTCTTCTAAATCACCATTTAGAAAAGCGGCCTTGACGTCGATCTGTCAGATTTCACAGTCATGGTATGCAGCAATGGCAAGTAGGATCCGGATGGACTTAAGTATAGCCACTGGAGAAAAAGTTTCATTAAAATCCACACCTGGTTATTGACGAAAACCTTTTGCAACAAGTCTAGCTTTGAAGGTCTCAACTTTTCCATCTATACCAAGAATCTTCTCAAGATCCACTTGCTCCCGATGGGTTTTACCCCTTTCAGGTGAAACTATAAAAGTTCATACTTTGTTGGTGTACATGGATTCCATCTCAGATCATATAGCATCCAGCCATTTCACAGAGTCCCCACTCGTGATGGCCTGCTCGAAACTAGTTGGGTCATTATCTTCCATGATACAATCCTCGCTCACACTGTAATTGAGAAAACTGTACTATCTCTCAGGCGGATGAGGAACCTTACTACATCTGCGGAGAGGCTGAGGTTCGTCTGGAACTATTGAATCCTCCTGTTCTACCAGATCAACAGCTGTTAGTTTGTCTAGCTGGAACTTCTTCCAGTTCTACATCATGACCACTAATTTCATCCATAAGAAATTCCTTTTCTAAAAAGGTGGCATGCCGAGAAAACAAAACACCTTTTTCTCCTCAGTATGATAGAAGATATACCCTCGCAAATGTTTGGGATATCCAACAAACTTATACAATACTGACCTTGACTCGAGCTTGTCCGGATTTTTCTTTTCAAAATAGGCCAGACAACCCCATATCTTAACTCGTTTAAGAGATTGTCTCTTCCCATTCCATATCTCATATGGAGTGGTAGGCATTAATTTGGTTGGAACTCTATTCAATAGGTATGCGGCTTCTCAAGCGCATATACCCCAAAAGGAAATAGGTAACTCAGCAGTACTCATCATAGAGCGCACCATATCTAATAGGGTGCGATTCCTCCGCTCCGATACACCGTTGTGCTGTAGTGTATACGGAGCAGTAAGCTGAGAGAGAATCCCATTCTCTTTTAAATAATCCAGGAGCTCCGTGCTTAAGTATTCTCCTCTCCGATCAGATCAAAGGATTTTAATACTTTTACCCGATTGGTTCTCTACTTCGCACTTATATTCCTTGAATATCTCAAAAGCTTTAGACTTTTGTTTCAACAAGAACACATGTCCGTATCTTGAGAGATCGTCAGTGAATATAATGAAGTACGAGGAACCATTCCTGGAATTTATAGACATGGGACCAAATACATCACAATGCATTAGTCCCAAAAGTTTAGTAGCTCTTTCTCTGTGTCCAGTAAACGGAGTTTTAGTCAGTTTTCCTTTGAGAAATGACTGGAAAGTTTCATAAGATGTAAATTCAAACTCATTCAAATATTCATCCTTATGCAACTTAGCTAGTCGTGTAACAATGATATGACCTAGTCTATAATGCCACAAGAAGGATTCGTTCATTTCTGAACTTTTCCTCTTGTGTGTGTTCTGTATGTTAAGAACAGTAGTTTAATTTATAACGTATATGCCATTATATAACGTGCCTGATCCAATCAACTTTTGATTTAGGAAAATGTTCATAACATTATCCTGCAATACAAGATTATATCCTTTTTTACTTAATAAAGAAACTGATATAATATTGTATATCAGGTTCGGTATGTAATAACATTCGTTCAGAGTCAATGTATTACCAGTTGGTAATACAAGGTGATATTCGCCAACTGCTTTTGCTGCAACATTTGCACCATTCGCTACTTTTAGAGACTGATCACCTATTCCCAGTTCTCTAACTTTCTTCAGCCTATGTAACATATTATATATGTAGGATTCCAATCCGGTATCTAATATCCAGGACGTAGAGTATACTGAGAAACAGTTCTCGGTAACGAACACACCAGAAGAAGATGCATCAACTTGCTCATTCTTTGTTTGGGTGGCATGGGGATCCTGGTTTTTCCCTATTTCTTACTTGGTCTGTAGGGTTCCTAGGCACTCTAACAAGGTTCTACAAGGCATCAACCATGCCCAATTTAAAATTTAGCCGTGCCGAACAAGCCTAACCAAGATCTTAGACTAGAGATTAGGCGAAACTAAGCAAGTAAACCACTTTACAACTAAGTGAAATCGAAATACAACCTTTGTAGATCGGTCCTTCACTTCATAAGCTCCTTGTAATAGTCCCTTCGCTGCGATCGTGATGCTTCCGGACTCTCGGACGGCTACATGAGAAGATGGAAACGGTTTTGCTTGAAGTCTTCGAGGCCGAAAATGATCTACGTCGAGAGAATACGAACTCAAGCTACCACTTCACCAAAGTGAAGCAAACACCCTATACTAAAGTGCTAGTCTACTAGAGTATGAGGAAATAGGAAATGAGTTCACTTTAGAATTTCTTTTCTTACAATATTTCTCTCTCTTTATCAAACACTAGCAAGCATTTGAAGGAGGAAGAAGATGAGCTCAAGAAAAATGAGAATGAAAAACTAACCAAGAGAGAGAGTGAACCATGGGTGTGTTTATATCATATATTAACTCATGTAGAGACATAACCATGGCTACATTATAATGGTTAGGTTAATTAATATCTTAAGTAAAACAAAACTAGTAGACTAAGTCAATGCAACCCTAAGCTTCATGAAGCTTCATGCATGTGAGCTCATCATCCACTAATTTTAGAATTACTTTAAATATAAAAACCTAACACTATAATTAGTATGGTATAAGTCTTATACACCTATGTAAGTTGTATCAACAACCATGATACCATATGAACATAAATAAATATATATCACATATATATTAAGTTGTGCACGAGTGAGAAAAACAAATGCTTAAGTGAACCAATGTTAGTTAATGTAAATTAGTATATCACATATACTATTATACACTATATTATTAAATCAACACTTGAATTAATAATCCGGTTATAACACATATAACCGACTAACATCCAATGTGTCGACTTATCGAATCAACCCTTGATTCGATAACCTGGTTATATCGCATATAACCGATCGATACAAACATTGCGAGAATAGAATACGGTATCACATACTCGCATTATTCTCGGTCCCTCACATATCACATATGCGCTCCTATTTCATTTTGCCTGAGCCAGTAAAACCTCTATGTAGAACTCAAAAGACTCGTCAATACGCCGGCAGTAGGTGATGATCATATCAAGCACCCATAAGCCATCAGCGGTAGTAGCTGGACGTAACGGCTATACGGGTATTGAGTGATCAGAAGATTAGCAAGCAAGCCCGCTCCAACTCCTGCAAAAAGCCTGACAGTGCAACTACCGTACAGTCCGGTCTCCTCGTCTGATATGTCGCATATCAAGTCTAGGGATGGTAAACGTCAGACCCCAATAACCGATAAGTCAAGCCTATATGAGGCTCATAACGGGTCGAGAAACTACTGGTAACACTTACCAATAAATCTCTAAACCAGCCCTGGTCAGGGACTTCCCTGTTATGGCCAATCGAGCACAGCACAACATCAACCCCCAATACCGGGAGAGACGAAACCCCTCCTATCGCTCATTGCCTCTATGCGACTCGGGACTGTACCCAAAAACCACCGTTTTGCACGCCCTCTTGGACTTGGTAAGGTGGAAATCAAAGCACAGTGGGAGTCACACAGGACTCTATGATGATCTCGGGTCTACAGACTAACCTGCACCAGTGTCACCAGAGAACTGCCATCTGACGTGAGGTATAATACCATCTGGGAGTTCTCGGCGAGTCCTTCCAGTGTACCCAGTCTCCACTGAGCACCCGTATATCAACTCTGATGTCCAACACCAATGGATATGGGATCATCCATCGCCCATCTATTTTGGTAGAGAAGCTATACGCTAGCCTACTCTGGTATATCGATGCCCCGTCTCGATACACCCACTACTAGGGACATTAAAGGATGTACTTATAGACTACCATATCCCCACTAGTATGATCTGCATCATAGTCCAGGTAGTCAAGTACACATCCTAAGGGCTTTCCCAACATGTAACAGAGAGACAATCAGTGTACACGTTAAGGTAAAGAGTGACCAGATTGCATACTATCATGTCGAGCAAGAAAGTCCTCCCTATATATGTCCATGCATCCACTACAATATACATCTTATGTATAGTAATGGCCTCTAGGGCATACATATAACTAACAATCTCCCACTTGCAATAGGGCCATCTGATAACAGTGGTTATAGTATCTCATACTTAACCATCCCATAATAGTCTCTCTCTGGGAAAATGCCTTTGTGAGTGGATCCGCTGTGTTGCCCTCTGAGTCTACTCTCCTAAACTCGGTCCCCTGGAGATCAACTATCTCCATGATCAGGGGATACTGCCTTAGAATATGTCTGGATCACTAATGGGACGGGCGTTCCTTGGCATATGCCACAACTCCATTGTCACACAATGGAAGGAACGAAGTTCATCTCATGAACTGATATATCCAGACTTTCTCTTTGGTAGCATCCTTAGTAACGATGTATCCTTCTTTTAATCGTCTAGTAAGTCACGGTATCTAGCTTGGAACTCTTCCAACATACTGTCCCTCCACTGAGGGTAAAGACAATGCCTGCGACTGACATTCAGTCGTCCTTATCACCCTGAAACTTTTCCAGTGATTCTCCCCAGGATCAATTGATATCATATCACTACAACTAGTGAGTATCCTAACATCCAATTAGATATATCTCATAGATCCAAAACCCAGGAATTAGTAGGTATCACTTTGATCCTATATGTAGAATCCTTGTGATAAGCGGAGATTGACCGAGCGTAGCATAGGAAACTCCTTTCCTATCAAGAGTATGTCATCCACGTACTCTACGAGGATCTCCACCATACTCTCTACTACCTTTTTGTATATACAAGGTTCATCTACCATTTTGATGAAGTCAAACTCTTTGACTACCACATCAAAACAGACGTTCCAACTCCGCGATGCCTGCTTTATCACATAAAACATCTTGCACACGTTTTCGCTGCTCCCACTGTCTACGAAGCCCTCTGACTGTGTACTTATAGACTCTCTCTTCTAAAACGTCATTTAGAAAAGCAGTCATGACACCCAACCGCCAGATATCGTAGTCATGGTATGTAGCCGTGGCAAGTAGGATCTGGATGGACTTAAGCATAGCTTTGAAAGACTCAACTTTTCCATGTACACCAAGTAATCTTCTTAAGATATACTTGCTCCTGATGGGTATTTAACCCTTCAGATAAATCAACCAAAGTCCATACTTTGTTGGTGTATGTGGATTCCATCTCAGATCGCTAAGCATCCAGCCATTCTTACAGAGTCCCACTCCTGATGGCCAGCTCGAAACTAGTTGGGTCATCATCTCATGATGCAAACCTCGCTCCCACTGTCATAGAGAAAACCGAAGCATCTCTCAGGTGGGTGAGGAACCCTACTAGATCGGCGGAGAGGCTGAGGTTCGTTAGAAACTATTGAATCCTTTGGTTCTACCAAATCAACAGCTGCAGTTTGTATAGCTGGAACTCTTTCCACTTCTACCTCATGACCACTAATTTCTGTAGGGTTCCTAGGCACACTCATGAGGTTCCACAAGGCATCAACCATGCCAAATTCAAAAAAATTATGTGCCGAGAAACCCTAATGAAGATCGTTAACTAGAGGATAGGCGAAAAACAACCAAGCAAACTACTTTGCTACTAAGTGAAAGGGATTGCAACCTTTGTAGATCCAGTCCTCCACTTCATTAGCTTCGTGTGTACGTCCCCATCGCTGCGATCGTGAACTTCGGACTCCATAGAAGCTCCACGAGAAGAACAAACGTGCTTGCTACGTTGACTTCGAGGCCGAAGATGATCTACGTCGGGGAGACACTAACTCAAGTTATTCCTTCACTAGGTCATAAACTTTGTGAAGCGAATACACTCTACTACATGGCAAGTGGTAGAGGATGAATAAGTAGGAAGTGGGCTCACTTTAGAATTGATTTTCCCACTCATTTGCTCAAGGCACCAATGGAGCTAGTAAGCTTTTGGATGGAGCTTGATGATGAAGAAGAAGAAGAAAAGAATTATCCATCCAAATGAAAACTTATCGAAATGAATTATAGAACCATGGTTGAGTTAAGCCCTCATGTAGAGAATTAACCAAGGCTTTAGGTTAAAGGTTAGGTTAAAGAATATCAAAAGAAATGACAAAAGAGTGGACTTTGTCAAAGCTTCTCCAAGCTTCTTCAAGCTTGGCAACTTTGACCAAGTTTAATCCTTTTGTTAAATCTTAAGATAAAACAATAACCCTAATCTTAAACCTAATTTTGGTATGAGTCTCATACACCTATCTTGTGTGTATCATCAAGCATGATACAAACATGTACACTTGCATATATCATATATATAAACAATGTGCACATACTAGTGAGAAAATAAATTATAAGTGAGCTAATACTAGTTAATACAATGTAGTATATAAAATATATAATTATGCATTAAATTATTAAATCAACTCTTGATTTAATAATCCGGCTATAACCGACTAATATCAAAAGTAACAACTTATCGAATCAACACTTGATCCGATAACCCGGCTATATCGCATACAACCGATCAATGTTACAGATCGCGAGAAAAGAATATGGTATCTCATATCGTATTAATCTCGGTCCCGCACATATCACATATGTTCTCCTACTCCGTTTCGATTGAGCCAGGAAACCCCTGTGTAGGACACTAAAGACTCGTCAATACGCCGGCAGTAGGTGATGATCATATCAAACACCCACAAGCCGCAAGCGGTGTGCTAAACGTAACGGCCACCCGGGTATTGAGTGATCAGAAGATCAACAAGCAAGCCCGGTAGTTCTCCTGTGAATCCAATCAGTAACACTACCGTACAGTCCGTTCTCGTCGTCTGATATGTCGCATATCTCGCCTAAGGGTTGTAAACGTCAGACCCTAGTAGCTCGATAAGTCGTGTCGATATGGGGTCTATAACAGTTCGAGAAACTAATGGTAACACTTACCAGTAAATCTCAGCAACCCTGGACAGGGATTTCCGGTTATAGCCAATCGAACACAACACAACATCAACTCCCTATACCGGGAGAGACGAATCCCCTCCTATCACTCATTGCCTCCATGTGATTCGGGACTATACCCAAAAGCCACCGTTTTGCATGCCCCCTTAGACGTGGTAAGGTGGAAATCAAAGCACAGCGGGAATCACACAAGACTCTATGACGATCTGGGGTCAACAGACTACTCTGTACCAGTGTTACCGGAGAACTGCCATCTGACGTGAGGTATAATACCATCTGGGAGTTCTCGGCGAGTCAGTCCAGTGTACCCAGTCTCCACTGAGCACGCGTACACCATCCTTGATGTCAAACACCGATGGATATGGGATCATCCATCGCCCATCATATGGGTAAAGATGCGTATACGCTAGTCTACTCTGGTGTATCGATGCCCTGTCTCGATACACCCTCGACTAGGAGCAGTTATATGTGTAAGTCCACGTTGCCCACCCCGGTGCTTACGGGGAGGCGGAAAACATAATAAAAATCGGATTTTTAATGACTTAGGCAACATGGACCTAGCTTGGGAGGATCTTTACTAAACGAAAACTAGCTAAAGTAAACTAACAACTAACTAAGTTGTAGAAAGGTTATACCTTGAGCTCGAACTCCTTCTCTCCTTGCTCGCCGGAATGGTAGAAAGATGTCACCTTGCTTGTCTTCTCCCGTCAAAGAACGATCCACCCGAAAGCCTCGACCTTTAGCTTCAACTCCAAGCTAGGAGTAACTAGAGTGCAAGAAATGCTAAGACTTGAACCCTAGAAGTGAGTAGAGAAGATCAAGTGAAGGTTTTTCTCAAGCTTTTTGTTTCTCAACACATGAGAGGGAGAGAGCTTGAGGGAGAGGATGAGCAAGAGAGAGAAAAGATATGATAGAATGAATTATTAGTGAGCCATTCTCACTAATATGTGTGTAATATTTTAATTCCATAATTAGCTAGAAAATTGTCATGGTTTAATCAAGAGGTGACCATTATCATTTCATCATTAATGCAAATTGCAAGGATCAAAGAGCATCTTCCAAATGAAATGATCATGGTCAACTTGTCAACATGGTCAACAAGTCAATGAAGTCAAAATGTCAACAACAACAACCATGCACAATAATTAAGCTAATTATTAATTAACAATAATACACACAAAAACAATAGGGTTAATAAAATGACAATAGTCATTAACCCTAAACAAGGTCCTCTCCCTCAATCTCAAGCAACTGTGCATGCGCACCCGCATTCGTGATCCGAGGAACACGAACATAATGAGAAAAACCAATCTCAAATCATATACTAGGATCCGGCTTAAACCAAAGCCCGCTAGTATAAACTGTCCGGACCGCAAACGTGCACAAGTGCGCGGATGCGAACGAACCCTGTCGCAAAACCATGCGACCTCTACTCATTTTGCCTAAAGGCGAATAGCTCTCTGTGTGGGACTCTAAAGACTCGACACTACGCTGGCAGTGGGTTTAACCACAGACCGCAAGCGGCACTAGCTGTACGTAACGGTCCCCAGGTAGATGTCGATAAGAAGACTTACGAGGTGAACCCCATCTGCACTCCTACTGAGCCTGTATGTGACAGTCTCCGTACAGTCCGGTCTGTTCGTCTGATACATCGCATGGCGGGCCTAGGGGGGCGGTGAACGTCAGTCCCCTAATAGCGGTACAAGTCGTGTCGGAGTGAAGCCCAGAACACCCTGAGATAACACTGGAAGCCTACCAGTATATCTCGCTTGCCCTGGCCAGGGACTACTCGTGTAATGGCTCTCCTGGACACAGCGCGATGTCAACCCCCAATACCGGGAGAGACGAATCCTGTCTAACCGTCACTGCCTCCAAGTGCTTCGGGACTGCACCCAAAAACTACCTGTTTGCACGACTCCTCTGAGCCGTGGTAGGGTAGTAATCAAAGTGCAGTGGGAACACACTCGAGGCGAAGTGACAGTGTCAAGTCAGCGGACTAAGCTGTACTCATGTCACCTGGGAACTGATAACTGACGATAGGTATATTACCAACCAACAGTTCCCGACGAGTCCTGTCCAGTGTACTCGTAACCTAACGAGCACCCGCATACTATCCCAAGTACGACGTACTAATGGCTGTGGGACAGACCGTCTCCCACACTGGGATGAGAAGCGCATACTCTAGTCTACTCCGGAGTATCGATGCCCTGTCTCGATAGTCCAACGACCAGGGACCTGTATAAGGATGTGCTTATAGATTACCCAGCTCCCACGAGTGCGAGCGCCATCACAACGCTGGTAATCAAGCAAAGATCCTAAGGGCTCTACTAATATGTATACCTGCAATATGCTAAAAGAAACACATGCACATATTAAAACAGAGACAAACCAAGTAGCATACTACCATTTCGAGCAAGATTGTATATACAACTGTGAATATCCCAAGCTTCCATTAAGTAATATACAAACTACTATGATACAGTAATGGCCTCTAGGGCATATACACTAACAATCTCCCACTTGCACTAAGGCCATGTACTGGCGTATCGAAGACCTATCATCTCGATCAGCCGCTCGAACTGAGTCTGGGGCAAGGCCTTGGTGAATGGATCTGCTGTGTTATCCTATGATGCAACTCTCCGGACCTCGTTCTCCTGGCGATCCACAATCTCCCTGATCAGGTGATACCGCCTTAAGATGTGTCTGGATTTCTGATGGGACCTGGGTTCCTTCGCTAAAGCTATAGCCCCGTTGTTGTCGCAATACAGAGGTATTGGGTCAACAATGGACGGAACCACCTGAAGTTCTTTCAAGAACTTCCTCATCCAGACAGCTTCTTTTGCGGCATCAGATGCAGCGATGTATTCCGCTTCCATAGTCGAGTCAGCAACGGTTTCCTGTTTGGAGCTCTTCCAACACACCGCCCCTCCATTGAGGGTAAAGACAAAACCCGACATGGACTTGGAATCATCCTTATCACTCTGGAAGCTGGAGTCAGCAAAGGCCTCAATCTGCAGGTCTTTTCCGCCATACACCAAGAACATCTCCTTAGTCCTTCTCAGGTACTTGAGAATGTTCTTTACTGCTATCCAATGTTTCTCCCCAGGGTTTGACATATACCTGCTTACCACACTCAGTGCATAAGCCACATCCGGTCTGGTACACAACATCGCATACATTATAGAGCCTACCGCAGAAGCGTAGGGTATAATAGACATGCGATCCCTCTCCAAATCAGTCTTGGGAGACATCTCTTTGGAGAGGGTGATCCCGTGACAAGCCGGTAGATTACCGCGCTTGGAATCTTCCATACTGAATCTCTTCAGTATGGTGTCGATGTACCTGGACTGTGAGAGTCCTAATATCCTCTTGGATCTGTCACGGTAGATCCGGATACCCAGAATGTATGAGGTATCACCCAGGTCTTTCATGGAGAACCTGTGTGACAAGAACCCCTTGACAGATTGTAGCATAGGAATGTCATTTCCTATTAAGAGAATGTCATCCACGTATAAAACGAGGAATACTACAGTTCTCGCTACAAATCTACAATAGATGCATGGTTCATCTGGATTTTTGATAAAGCCAAATTCTTTGACCGTCTCATCAAAGCAGATGTTCCAACTCCGCGATGCCTGCTTGAGTCCATAAATGGACTTGAGCAACTTGCACACCTTTCCGCTGCTCCCACCCTGAATGAAACCCTCTGGCTGGTCCATATAGACACACTCCTCTAAATGACCATTTAGAAAAGCTGTCTTTACGTCCATCTGCCAAATTTCATAGTCGTGGAAAACAGCGATGGCAAGAAGGATCCGAATGGATTTCAGTATAGCTACCGGAGAAAAGGTTTCGTCATAGTCCAAACCAGGTCGCTGACGAAAACCCTTTGCTACCAGTCTAGCTTTATAGGTCTCAACCTGTCCATCTACACCAATCTTCCTTTTGAAGATCCACTTGCATCCTACGGGTTTTACCCCGTCTGGAGCAATGTCCAACGTCCATACTTTGTTGGTGTACATGGACTCCATCTCGGTCCGCATTGCATCCAGCCATTTTACCGAGTCGATGCTCTGAATGGCTTGCTGGAAGCTAGTAGGCTCATCACAATCTAGGATGCAGTCCTCTCTATCCCCGTCAATGAGAAAACCGTAGTACCTCTCGGGCGGATGAGACTGCCTACTACTCCTGCGGAGTGGCACGGGAATGTCTTGATCTTTCGAACCCTCTGGCTCTACTAAGATTTCAGTAATAGCTTGCGGTTCTGGAACTTCTTCCAGTTCTATCGCGCTCCCACTTAATTCTTTTTCTATGAACTGATGTTCTAGAAAGTGGGCATGGCGAGAAACAAGGACTTTTTGTTCCTCTTCGCAATAGAAGTAATATCCCTTGGAGTTCTTCGGATATCCGACAAACTTGCACTGTACTGAGCGTGCCTCGAGCTTGTCCGCATGCTGCTTTTTTTACAAAAGCTGGACATCCCCATGTCTTAATGTGATTAAGATGGGGTCTCTTCCCACACCACATTTCATATGGTGTAGTAGGCACAGTCTTAGTTGGAACTCGGTTCAAAAGGGATGCTGCTGATTCTAGCGCATATCCCCAGAACGATCGCGGTAACTCAGCGTTACTCATCATGGACCGTACCATATCCAATAGGGTCCGGTTCCTTCTCTCCGATACACCATTATGTTGCGGAGTGTATGGAGGAGTAAGCTGAGAGAGAATTCCATTCTCTTTTAAGTAGTTCAGGAATTCGGCACTTAAGTATTCTCCTCCTCGATCCGATCTTAGGATCTTGATACTTTTGCCGGTTTGTTTTTCTACTTCATTCTTATATTCCTGGAATTTTTCAAAAGCCTCGGATTTATGTTTCATTAAGAACACATAACCGTACCTTGAAAAATCATCCGTAAAGGTAATGAAGTAAGAAAAACCGCTTCGCGCATGTGTAGACATTGGACCGCACACGTCGCTGTGTACGAGTCCCAAGAGCTCGCTCGCTCTTTCTCCGTGTCCAGAAAACGGAGCCTTTGTCATCTTTCCTTTGAGACAGGATTGACAAGTTGCATACGATTGATATTCGAACGGATCCAAATATCCTTCAGTATGTAACTTAGTCAATCTTCTCTCATTGATGTGACCCAGTCTACAATGCCATAAGAAAGTTTTATTAATTTCTGGAGACTTTCTTTTGTGTGTATTCTGGATATTGAAAACCTGTGGTTGGTTTAAAACGTAAATACCGTTGTTTAATGTACCTGACCCAATCAAAACTTGATTAAGGTGAATGTTCACTGCATTACTTACAAATGCAAATTCATAACCTTCTTTAGATAATAAAGATACAGAAATGATATTACAGGTTGCATTTGGTACATAATAACAACTACGCAAAACCAAAAAGTGTCCATCTGATAATCCCAGGTGATAGTCCCCCACGGCCTCTGCATCCATGCTAGCACCGTTCGCAACTCTGAGGGTCATTTCACCTGCCTTCAACACTCTACGCTTTCTCAACGCCTGCAAAGAATTACAGATATGAGATCCTGATCCGGTATCCAATACCCAGGATGTAGAGTTTATTGATAGACAGTTTTCAATAACATACACACCAGAAGCTGAAGCTGCAACTCGCTTCAAATCCTGTGTTCTGGCTTTCCAAGCCTTGCAATCTTGTTTCCAGTGACCACTTTTGTGACAATAGAAGCATTCTTCCTTCCCCACCATCTTCCCCGCTACTTTTGTTGCTTTACCCTTTCCCTTTGCATCCACTTTACCGACACCGCCTCTTGGTTTGGCGGGGGCTTTCTTCTTCTTGCCCTTGGCTTTCGCCCTGGACCTAGAAGAGGAAGATCCTCCTACAAACAAAGTGGATGTCTCCCTACCCTTCTGTAGGGTGCCCTCAGCAGTCCTCAACATGTTCAGAAGTTCGGCAAGTTCAACCTCCTTTCCTTGCATGTTGAAGTTAAGAACGAACTGGGCGTAAGTGGAAGGAAGGGACTGGAGAATCAAATCGGTATAGAGTTCATTCTCCAACGTGGTCCCAAGGTCCGCGAGCTCCTCTATGTAGCCGATCATCTTAAGCACGTGGTCCGCTACCGATGATCCGACGGCCAACCTTGCCGAAAAAAGCTTCTTCGACACTTCGTATCTAGCGATACGAGACTGCTCTCCATACAGTTCTTTTGTATGGAGAAATATGGACTCTAGGTCCATATTCTCGTGCCTCCTCTGATGTTCGTTGTCCATCGAGGCTAGTACGAGGCATCTGGCCCTCGCGCAATTTATCTCCCATGTCTTACGGATTTCTACATCCGCGACGCTGGAGGTGGGACCTGGGACAGGGGAAGCTTTGGTGGTAAGTATATACCCCAACTTGTCATAAGTGATCGCCATCTTGACATTCCTGAGCCAATCTTTGTAGTTTGGCCCTGTCAATATATTTTTATCTAACAGTAACTTAAGTCCGGTCATGTTGAATGGTCGCTGCAATTAGGAGAGAGAAAAGAAACACTTTAGCATGATGCTCTTGCAAGTTTAGAGTGGTTTTTAGTTTGTCTAAACTGGATGGCTCCCACTGTTTCTCGAATCCCTTCTCAAACCATAAAGAAAAGGATTAGCCGGGATCATTCTCACCGTACAATACTTGCTTAACCGTTCAGCCAGGCCAGTGTCGGTACTTCGAGGGAGGTTTTCCAACGCTTTCGTGAAGTTCCTTAATTAAGTAACCTCTTTTCCCTGTGGGCGTAGCCCCGCTAACACCTTTCTAGGCACCTACTAGGTTTATAGCATTGATCGTTAAGTGAGAGTTTTCCCGAGGAGTAGCATATACTCACAGTAGGATCGGGATCCAAATATCATCGCGTGACGAAACTGAAGGAATCCTACCAGAATCACCACACTCCAAATGGTATGCAAATCTAGCAAGTTTCAGTACTTATGAAACTCCCGATGTGGATTTTTTTGCCCCATGCTCTTATGACCTTGACTTTGGCCAAAATATCATAAGTCACATGTCAAGTTCTACCCGTCATTCTCCTGGTTAATTTGCACCCACCCGTACCTACCCTTGACTTTGGCCAAAATGGCAGCACGACTGTCCCAAATCAACGCATCTATCTATGCTGCACATGAATGCCCAAACGCTACCAATCACTATGCCTTGACTTTGGCCAAAATACACAGCTTGAATACTTTTGACCATTCATGTGGAATGACGGAGGGCTACGAATGGTTTTGGCGAAACCGTGAACGTAGTGAACTTGATATAATCGATGGAACGAGATAGCTTTTAAAAGGAGTGGTTCGAGCTCCGCGTTTAAAAGTTTGGTTTTGAAAAGAACCGAGTGGTTTTCAAAATGTTCCAATCGACTTTTACTTGGTTTATTTCTTGCATTAGTTCTTTTAATGCGTCCCATCAATTAATCCTACCATTGCAGAAAACAACCAAAATATGACGTACGCTTATGCCATTCGCATTCGCCACGGGGCCCCATCATCACCCGTTAGGTTACTTAACTAACGACAGAGCGGGGGCTGGGCTAGCGCGGCTGTAAAACATAAGCAACGCCTAAATAGTTATTATATATAAATATACAGCAATGATAGACATTACAGATCACAGATGAATACATTGGATATATTAGGAATCCGCAATGCGTTCGAGCCTGCAACGCAAAGCGGATTACACGGTCGCGGTGAATAGCTAATACCCCACCCAAGACCCCTACGGGTGCGGCAAACTACCCGCCAAGCACCCGAAGCGAAGCAACCTCCCTCACCACCGTGAGTAGGCCACTCGGCACTTCGAGATACCCGGTAGTTTGTGCACCCCTCCATGGGTCTATCCTAGGAGCAAAAAACAGTAAAAAGAATTATACAATGACGGCTACAACCCCGACCCGGTTGTGCGGCCATACAAAGAATATTATTACATCAATTTACATGTTACAAATGAATGAAAAAAAAAACAACGCTCATCTCACATCCACCCCGGCCATTCACCCGCGACAATCCAATCCATTCATATCCACAAACCAACAACAATCACAGATCATGTATAACCCCGACTAATCGTCTTATAGCGATTAGCCGACGTTCAATACATGCAAGCATTACAGATATAACCGATGTAGTTAAAGCGTAGTGAAGTTCCGAAAAATACGGATTTATAGGCCCGCAAAAGTAAATTTTAGTTCTGGAAAATCTGGGCATATAATATATATCTTAAAAAACCCAATACCAACACAGAAACATACTGCACCAAAAACGATGCAGAAAGGGGACAAGACGGCCGCGCTTCCGCGGCAGGAGCTTCCTCTTGCCGCGGATCCGCGCTCCTCTGATCTCCTCTCTGGTTCGTATTTTGTGGTTATTCACACAAAACCCTGAGATAATTTTTGGTATATAACAAATGTCATTTTGACCAGAGAAAAAATTAACAGAAACTTGGGTTTTGCAAAGTTTGGTTTTTGGATTTTCCGGTTTCGAAACTTCGTTACACTTCACTACCTAGCTAGTTTGAGTTTAGTTAGGCTCTGATACCACTGTAAGTCCACGTTGCCCACCCCGGTGCTTACGGGGAGGCGGAAAACATAATAAAAATCGGATTTTTAATGACTTAGGCAACATGGACCTAGCTTGGGAGGATCTTTACTAAACGAAAACTAGCTAAAGTAAACTAACAACTAACTAAGTTGTAGAAAGGTTATACCTTGAGCTCGAACTCCTTCTCTCCTTGCTCGCCGGAATGGTAGAAAGATGTCACCTTGCTTGTCTTCTCCCGTCAAAGAACGATCCACCCGAAAGCCTCGACCGTTAGCTTCAACTCCAAGCTAGGAGTAACTAGAGTGCAAGAAATGCTAAGACTTAAACCCTAGAAGTGAGTAGAGAAGATCAAGTGAAGGTTTTTCTCAAGCTTTTTGTTTCTCAACACATGAGAGGGACAGAGCTTGAGGGAGAGGATGAGCAAGAGAGAGAAAATATATGATAGAATGAATTATTAGTGAGCCATTCTCACTAATATGTGTGTAATATTTTAATTCCATAATTAGCTAGAAAATTGTCATGGTTTAATCAAGAGGTGACCATTATCATTTCATCATTAATGCAAATTGCAAGGATCAAAGAGCATCTTCCAAATGAAATGATCATGGTCAACTTGTCAACATGGTCAACAAGTCAATGAAGTCAAAATGTCAACAACAACAACCCTGCACAATAATTAAGCTAATTATTAATTAACAATAATACACACAAAAACAGTAGGGTTAATAAAATGACAATAGTCATTAACCCTAAACAAGGTCCTCTCCCTCAATCTCAAGCAACTGTGCATGCGCACCCGCATTCGTGATCCGAGGAACACGAACACAATGAGAAAAAACAATCTCAAATCATATACTAGGATCCGGCTTAAACCAAAGCCCGCTAGTATAAACTGTCCGGACCGCAAACGTGCACAAGTGCGTGGATGCGAACGAACCCTGTCGCAAAACCATGCGACCTCTACTCATTTTGCCTAAAGGCGAATAGCTCTCTGTGTGGAACTCTAAAGACTCGACACTACGCTGGCAGTGAGTCTAACCACAGACCGCAAGCGGCACTAGCTGTACGTAACGGTCCCCAGGTAGATGTCGATAAGAAGACTTACGAGGTGAACCCCATCTGCACTCCTACTGAGCCTGTATGTGACAGTCTCCGTACAGTCCGGTCTGTTCGTCTGATACATCGCATGGCGGGCCTAGGGGGGCGGTGAACGTCAGTCCCCTAATAGCGGTACAAGTCGTGTCGGAGTGAAGCCCAGAACACCCTGAGATAACACTGGAAGCCTACCAGTATATCTCGCTTGCCCTGGCCAGGGACTACTCGTGTAATGGCTCTCCTGGACACAGCGCGATGTCAACCCCCAATACCGGGAGAGACGAATCCTGTCTAACCGTCACTGCCTCCAAGTGCTTCGGGACTGCACCCAAAAACTACCTGTTTGCACGACTCCTCTGAGCCGTGGTAGGGTAGTAATCAAAGTGCAGTGGGAACACACTCGAGGCGAAGTGACAGTGTCAAGTCAGCGGACTAAGCTGTACTCATGTCACCTGGGAACTGATAACTGACGATAGGTATAATACCAACCAACAGTTCCCGACGAGTCCTGTCCAGTGTACTCGTAACCTAACGAGCACCCGCATACTATCCCAAGTACGACGTACTAACGGCTGTGGGACAGACCGTCTCCCACACTGGGATGAGAAGCACATACGCTAGTCTACTCCGGAGTATCGATGCCCTGTCTCGATAGTCCAACGACCAGGGACCTGTATAAGGATGTGCTTATAGATTACCCAGCTCCCACGAGTGCGAGCGCCATCACAACGCTGGTAATCAAGCAAAGATCCTAAGGGCTCTACTAATATGTATACCTGCAATATGCTAAAAGAAACACATGCGCATATTAAAGCAGAGACAAACCAAGTAGCATACTACCATTTCGAGCAAGATTGTATATACAACTGTGAATATCCCAAGCTTCCATTAAGTAATATACAAACTAGTATGATACAGTAATGGCCTCTAGGGCATATACACTAACAATATAATGTACTCATCGACTACCCTGGCCCCACTAGTATGATCTAATCATAGTCCGAGTAGTCGAGTACATATCCTAAGGGCTTTATGAACATGTAACATAGAGACAATCAGAGTACACGTTAAGATAAAGAGCAACCAGATAGCGTACTATCATGTTGAGCAAGAAAGTCCTCCCTATATATGTCCAATCATCCACTAAAATGTACATCGTATGTACAGTAATGGCCTCTAGGGCATACATATAACTAACAATCTCCCACTTGCACTAGGGCCATCTATTGTGGTATCGCATACCCAACAATTAGCTGCGGTTGAAGTATCTCATACTCAACCATCCCATAAATGTCTCTACTGGGAAAAAGGCCTTTGTGAGTGGATCCGCGCTGTTGTCCTCTGTGTCTACTCTCCTAACCTCGATCTTCCTGGAGATCAACCATCTCCATGATCAGGTGATACTGCCTAAGAATTATATCTGGATTTCTGATGGGACGGGGGTTCCTTGGCTAAAGCCACAACTCCATTGTCATACAATGGTAGGAACGAAGTTCATCTCATGAACTTATATATATATATCCAGACTGCCTCTTTGGTAGCATTCTTGGTAACGATGTATCTTGCCTTTAATCGTCTAGTATGTCACGGTATCTAGCTTGGAACTCTTCCAACATACCATCCCTCCACTGAGGGTAAAGACAATGCCTGCGACTGACATTCAGTCGTCCTTACCACCCTGGGACCTTTCCAGTGATTCTCCCCAGGATCGATTGATACCATCTCACTACAACTAGTGAGTATCCTAACATCCAATTAGATCTATCTCATAGATCCCTAACTTAGGATTTAGGAGGTATCACTTTGATCCTGTATGGAGAATCCTTGTGATAAGCAGAGATTGACTGAGCGTAGCAAAGGAAACTCCTTCCCTATCAAGAGTATGTCATCCGTGTACTCTACGAGGATCACCACCATACTCCCTACTACCTTTTTGTATATACAAGGTTCATCTACCATTTTTATGAAGTCAAACTCTTTGACTACCACATCAAAACAGATCTTCCAACTCCGCGATGCCTGTTTTATCACATAAAACATCTTGCTCATATTTCCGCTGTTCCCACTGTCTACGAAGCTCTCTGGCTGTGTACTTATAGACGCTCTCTTCTAAAACATCATTTAGAAAAGCAGTCATGAAACCCAACCACCAGATATCATAGTCATGGTATATAGCCGTGGCAAGTAGGATCTGGATGGACTTAAGCATAGCTCTTTAGAAAAGGTTTCATCATAATCCATACCTGGTCAATGATGCAAACCTTTAACAAGTCTAGATTTGAAAGTCTCAACTTTTCCATGTACACCAAGTACTCTTCTCAAGATATACTTGCTCCTGATGGGGATTTAACCCTTCAGATAAAGCAACCAAAGTCCATACTTTGTTAGTGTATATGAATTCCATCTCAGATCGCTAAGCATCCAGCCATTCTTATAGAGTCCCACTCCTGATGGCCAACTCGAAACTAGTTGGGTCATCATCTCATGATGCAATCCTCGCTCCCAATGTCATAGAGAAACCAAAGTATCTCTCAGGTGGGTGAGGAACCCTACTAGATCGGCGGAGAGGCTGAGGTTCGTTGGAAATTATTGAATCCTTTGGTTCTACCAAATCATCTGCTACAGTTTGTATAGCTGGAGCCTTTCCAGTTCTACATAACAGACCTTGCCTCGAGCTTGTTCGGATTTTTCTTTTAGACATAGTCCGGACAACCCCAAATCTTAACAAACTTAAGATATGGGCTCTTCCCTTTCAATATCACATATGAAGTGGTAGGCAACTGATTTGATTTGAACCCTATTCAATAGGTATGCAGCTTCTCAAGTGCATAACTCCTAAAAGGAAATAGGAAGCTCAGTAGTACTCATCATAGAGCACACCATATCACATAGGGTGCTATTGCTCCGCCCCGATATACCATCATGCTATGGTGTATACGAAGGAGTAATGCTGAGAGAGAATCTCATTCTCCTTTAGAATAGTCCAGGAATTCCGTGCTTAAGTATTCTCTTCCTTGATCTCATCATAGGACATAATACTTTTACCCGTATTTTGGTTCTCTACTTCTAACTTATATTCTATGAATATCTTAAAAGGTTCGGACTTGTGTTTCAACAGGAACATATGTCTGAATCTTGAGAGATCATCAGAGAATGTAATGAAGTACAAAGAACCGGTCTTGGCATGTGTAGACAGGGGACTTTCATACATCAGCATGTATCAATCCCAAGAGTTCACTAACTCTTTCTCTGTTTCCAGTAAACGGAGCTTTGGTCATCTTATCTTTGTGACATGACTGGCAAGTTTCACAAGATGTAAATTCAAACAGATTTAAATATGCATCTAAATGTAACTTAGCTAGTTGTGTCGCATTGATATGACCTAGTCTACAATGCCTCAAGAAGGATTCGTTCATTTCTGAACTCTTCCTCTTATGTGTGTTCTGTATACTAAGAACTGTAGTTTGATTTAGAACGTCAATACTTTTAGATAACGTGCCTGAACCGATCAACTCTTGATATAGGAAATGTTCAAAACATTATCCATCAATACAAAATTATATCCTTTCTTTACCAATAAAGAGACTGATATGATGTTGTATATCAGGTTTGGTATTTAATAACATTTGTTCAGAATCAAAGTATTTTGGTAATATAGGGTGATAGTGACCAACAGACTTGGCTGCAACGCTTGCACCGTTTTCTATCTCATGAAACATATCACCCGTTCTCAGTTCTCTACCTATTTGTAGCCCAAGTAACAGATTACATATGCGGGATCCTGATCCGGTATCACATACCCAGGACGTAAAGGATACTGAGAAACAGTTCTCTGTAATGAACACACCCGAAGATGATGCATCAACATGCACTTTCTTCGTTTGGGTGGCACGGGAAATTTGGTATTCCCCAATTTCCTGCTCTGTCTTATAACAATTATAAGTTGGAGTGGGACCAATGTTCCCCAGCTCAGTATAACAAGCGAGTTCGGTCAATATATCCGTTTTATTATCTTGATTAAGGCGTGATATGGTCGCTACCTGGAGAGAGAGAGAGAAGAAAACACTAAGCGTATGCTCTTGCAAGATCAGATTGGTTATTTAATATATCTAATCAGGATGTCTCCTACTGTTTTAATCAAATCTTCCTTCAAACCCTAAAAGGAAAGACTAGCCGGGATTAATTACACGCTACAAGTTCGCCAATCTTTCAGCCAGGCCAGTGTCGGTACTTTGAGGGAGGTTCCCCGTGCTTTCGCATGGACCTAATTAAAGTAAGCCTCATTTTCCCAGAGGCGTAACCCCGTTAACACCTTTCTAGACACCTACTTGATCGGCTAATTGTAATGTGTAAAACTCTCCCAGGAGTAACTCTTACTCGTAGCGGGTATCGGGATCCAACTATCTCATAGAAGGTATGCAATCTCATTACAAATTTCAACACTTGAAATTCCCGATAATATTTTGTAGGGTTACTAGGCACACTCAAGTGGTTCCACAAGGCATCAACCATGCCAAACAAAAAATTTCCGTTGCCGAGAAACCCTAATATAGATCGTTAACTAGAAGTAAAGGCGAAAAGCAAGCAAATAAACATCTTTATTGCTAAGTGAAAAGGGACTACAACCTTTGTAGATCAGCTCCACCATTTCTTTAGCTCCGTGTTGACGTCCCACCGCTGCGATCATCGGATCCTGGACTCTAGCGATGGTTTCGTCAGAGAAATGATCGGGCTAGGTCATTGACTTCGAGGACGAAGATGATCTACGTCGAGGCGACTCAAACTCAAGCTCCATCTTCACTAGGTCAAGGAACTTGTGAAGAAAACACCCTCTACTACATGGCAAGTGATAGAAGATGATGAAATAGGAAGTGGGTTCACTTTGGATTTGGATTTCTCACTTGATTTCATCACTTGACATTTTTCAAGAAAGCTTTGCTTTTTCTTCATGAAGAAGATGAAGAAGAAGAAAGAAAAAGAATTATGAATTTTCTTTAAAAAGAAAAATGAAGTGATGGTTATCATAATGCAACCATGGGTGAAGCTAACTCAAGTAGAGAATGAACTAGGGTTTAGGTAAAGGGTTAGGGTTAAGGAAAGAAACAAAATGGTCAAGCTTTCAAAGCTTCATGAAGCTTCAACAAAATCCAAAGAAAGCCACCATTTCATTTCTTGCCAAAATGAATAAGAAAAATAAATAAAAACCCAACCATTAACCTAAAAATGGTATAAAGTGTAAGTCGATGTACAACACCCCACGACTTGCGGGGAGGCGGAAATATGAAAAACGATCTTGTTCTTTGCTTAAATATCGACTAACCGCATGAATCGGAGCTAAACGATAACTAACATCAGACATAGAAGTTAACAACTACAATGTAAAGGGATTATACCGAAAGAACCGTGTCCTTCGTCTTTACGAACTCCACCTCCTCCTCGGCCTTCAAAAGTAGTAGACGATCCACCACGAGAGCTAAACTCCAAGCTTTGCCTCTAAACTTGAGGCAACTAGGTATCTTTAAGTGCTAATCAAAGTACCTAGATGAAATAGAGTATGGTTATGGATTAAGTAGTCTAACTAATCCTTGTACTCAACACATGAGAGGGGAGGATTAGGGTTTGAAGAGAGAGAGCTTGAGGAGAGAGAAGATGAACATAATAATGAAATGAGAAAATGAGTTATCATAATATATATCAAGCATTATTGTTTTTTAAGTATAGAAAAGAAAATCATTTACAACCATGCTTGATAAATATTTTATGGTGATTCATCTCCATGAGTCATTAAGCAATTATGAAGCATTAATGACATGGATGAATCATCCATATGACTCACTAATCTCATTTAATGGATATGCCACCTAAACCTCCTTAGTCACCATCTTCTAGAAGCTTCTCGCGCAATTACGAGAATGCCCCTCCTATCCGTGAAAACACGGAAAAACTTTAGACTGTATAAATCCAATAACGGGATACTAGTAACTGGCTTAAACCAAAGCCGACTAGTAAAAACTGTCCGAAAGTCGTACGTGCGTAAACACACATATGCGTCCGAACCCTTGTCGTAAAACCATACGACGTCTATATCGTTTCGCCTGGAGTAGGGAAACTCTCTGCGTGGGACTCTAGAGACTCGACTACTACGCTGGCAGTGGGTTTAACCACAGACCGCAAGCGGCACTAGCTGTAAGTAACGGTCCCCAGGTAGATGTCGATAAGAAGGCCGATGAGGAAACCCATCCGAACTCCTACTGAGTCTGATGTGACAATCTCCGTACAGTCTGGTCTGTTCGTCTAAGACTATCGCATATCGGGCCTAGGGGGCGGCAAGCGTCAGTCCCCTAATAGCGGTATAAGTCGTGTCGGAGCGAAGCCCATTACACCCTGAGAAACTACTGGAACCCACCAGCAAATCTCGCTTGCCCTGGCCAGGGAATTTGCGTAATGGCTCTTTGACAGAGCGCGATATCAACCCCCAATACCGGGAGAGACGAATCCTGTCTAACCGCCACTGCCTCCAAGTGCTCGGGACTGCACCCAACTGCTACCTGTTTGCACGACTCCTTTGAGCCGTGGTAGGGTAGCAATCTAAGAACAGTGGGACACACTCGAGGCGAAGTAGCAGTGTCAAGTCTGCGGACTATGCTGTACTCATGTCACCTGGGAACTGTTCACTGACGACTGGTATAAAACCAACCAACAGTTCCCTGTGAGTCCTGTCCGGTGTACCCGTAACCTAACGAGCACCTGCATACTATCTCCAGTACGACGTACTGACGGCTGTGGGACAGACCATCTCCCCAACTGGGATGAGAAGCGTACACACTCGTCTACTCCGGAGTATCGATGCCCTGTCTCGATAATCCAACGACTAGGGACCTGAATAAGGATGTGCTTGTAGACTACCCAGCCCCCACTAGTGTGACTGCCATCACAACGTTGGTAGTCAAGCAAGATCCTAAGAGCTCTATCAATACGTATACTCACATATTAAGATAGAAAAACCAAGTAGCATACTACCATGTTTAGCAAGACTGTTATATACATGTGAATATCCCAAGCTTCCATTAAGTAATATACAAACTAGTATGATACAATAATTGCCCCTAGGGCATATACACTAACAATCTCCCACTTGCACTAGGGCCATGTACTGGCATATCGAAGACCGATGATCTCGAGTAGCCTCTCGAACTGAATCTGAGGTAGGGCCTTCATGAATGGATCAGCAATGTTCTCTTCAGAAGCAACTCTCCGAACCTTGATCTCCTGACGATCAATGATCTCCCTGATCAGGTGATACCGCCTTAAGATGTGTCTGGACTTCTGATGGGACCTTGGTTCCTTCGCTAAAGCTATAGCTCCGTTGTTGTCGCAATACAGAGGTATTGGATCATCTATGGTAGGAACCACCTGAAGTTCTGTTAGGAACTTCTACATCCAGACTGCTTCTTTTGCGGCATCGCAAGCAGCTATATACTCCGCTTCCATCGTTGAGTCAGCAACGGTGTCCTGCTTGGAGCTCTTCCAGCACACCGCCCCTCCATTGAGGGTAAAGACATAACCCGACATGGACTTGGAATCGTCCTTATCACTCTGGAAGCCGGAATCAGCAAAGGCCTCCAACCTGAGGTCTTTTCCGCCGTAAACCAAGAACATCTCCTTAGTCCTTCTTAGGTACTTGAGAATGTTCTTTACTGCTATCCAGTGCTTCTCTCCTGGGTCTGACTGATACCGGCTTACCACGCTCAGTGCGTAAGCTACATATGGTCTGGTGCACAACATCGCATACATTATAGAGCCTACCGCAGAAGCGTAGGGTTTAATAGACATGCGTTCCCTTTCCAAATCAGTCTTGGGAGACATCTCTTTGGAGAGGGTGATTCCGTGACAAGCCGGTAGATTACCGCGCTTAGAATCTTCCATACTGAATCTTTTCAGTACAGTGTCGATATACCTGGACTGCGAAAGTCCCAACATCCTCTTGGATCTATCACGATAGATCCGGATCCCCAGAATGTAAGAGCCATCACCCAGGTCTTTCATGGAGAACCTGTGTGACAAGAATCCTTTGACAGATTGTAGCATAGGAATGTCATTTCCTATCAATAGAATGTCATCCACGTACAAGACGAGGAATACGACACTTCTGGCTATAACTTTACTATATATGCACGGTTCATCTGGATTTTTGATAAAGTCATATTCTTTGACTGTCTCATCAAAACAGATGTTCCAACTCCGCGATACCTGCTTTAGTCCATAAATGGACTTAAGCAGCTTGCATACTTTCCCGCTGCTCCCACTCTGATTGAAACCCTCTGGCTGATCCATATAGACGCACTCTTCTAAATTTCCATTCAGAAAAGCCGTCTTTACGTCCATCTGCCAGATTTCATAATTATGGAAGGCAGCAATAGCAAGAAGGACCCGAATGGATTTGACCATAGCCACTGGAGAAAAAGTTTCGTCATAGTCCAAACCAGGTCTTTGACGAAAACCCTTTGCAACAAGTCTAGCCTTATAGGTTTCCACCTGTCCATCTACACCAATCTTTTTCTTGAAGATCTATTTGCATCCTATAGGTTTTACCCCATCTGGAGCAAAGTCCAAAGTCCATACTTTGTTGGTATACATGGACTCCATTTCGGTCCGCATTGCATCTAGCCATCGTACCGAGTCGCCGCTCTGGATGGCCTGCTGGAAGTCAGTAGGTTCATCATCATCTATGATGCAATCCTCTCTATCCCCATCTATGAGAAAACCGTAGTATCTCTCAGGCGGATGAGACGGCCTACTACTCCTGCGGAGGGGTGCGGGAATGTCCTGTTCTTCTTGAACTACCGGTTCTACCAAACTTTCAGTATTAGTTTGTGGTTCTGGAATTTCTTCCAATTATATTTCGCACCCACTTGATTCCTTTTCTAAAAACTGATGTTCTAGAAAATGGGCATTACGAGAAACAAATACCTTTTGTTCCTCTGCGTAATAGAATAGATATCCCCTGGAGTTCTTTGGATATCCCACAAACTTACACTTTACTGATCGTGCCTCGAGCTTGTCCACATGCTGCTTTTTAACAAAAGCTGGACATCCCCAAATCTTTATGTACTGTAGATGGGGTTTCTTCCCGCTCCACATCTGATATGGAGTGGTAGGCACAGTCTTGGTAGGTACCATGTTCAAAAGATATGCCGCTGATTCTAGCGCATAACCCCAGAAAGATCGCGGTAACTCAGCATTACTCATCATGGATCGTACCATATCCAATAAGGTTCGATTCCGTCTCTCCGATACACCATTTTGCTGTGGAGTGTATGGAGGAGTAAGCTGAGAGAGAATTCCTTTCTCTTTTAGGTAAGCTAGGAACTCGGCACTCAAGTATTCACCACCTTGATCAGATCTAAGTGTCTTGATACTTTTGCCGGTATGGTTTTCTACTTCATTCTTAAACTCTTGGAATTTCTCAAAAGCCTCGGATTTATGTTTCATCAGATAAATGAATCCGTATCTTGAGTAATCATCCGTGAAAGTAATGAAATAGGAAAAACCACCTCTTGCATGCGTAGACATTGGACCACATACATCGCTGTGTATGAGTCCTAAGAGCTCGCTTGCTCTTACTCTATGTCCAGTAAATGGAGTCTTTGTCATCTTTCCTTTGAGGCAAGATTTACAAGTGTCATAAGTTTGATATTCGAACGAGTCCAAACATCCTTCTCTATGCAACTTAGTCAACCTTCTCTCATTGATGTGATCCAGTCTACAATGCCATAAGAAAGCTTTATTTAAATCTAGAGACTTTCTTTTTAGTGTGTTCTGGACATTGAAAATTTGGAGTTGGTTTAAAACATATATACCGTTATTTAGTGTACCGAACCCAATCAAACCATGATTAAGGTGGATGTTAACAACATCTCTTACAAACGTGAAATCATAACCTTTATTTGATAACAAGGAAACTGATATTATATTACACGTTAAGCTTGGTTCAAAAAAACAGTTATGTAAAACCAAAATGTGTCCACTCGTCAATCCTAGGTGATAATCCCCGACGGACGCAGCTCCAGCTCCCACGCTAGCTCCGTTAGCAACCTTTAGGGTCATATCACCTTCCTTCAGCACTCTACGGTTTCTCAGTGCCTGCAATGAATTGCAAATATGATATCCTGATCCGGTATCCAATACCCAGGAAGTAGAGTTAATTGACAGACAATTCTCGATTACAAACAGACCTGAAGTCGAAGCCACAGCTTGCTTCGGTTCCTGGTTCTTGGAGTTCCACGCCTTGCAATCTTTCTTCCAGTGCCCTTTCCTGTGACAATGGAAGCACTCATCCTGGCCCACTACCGGTACCGTAAATTTTTTCTTTCCTTCCCTCCCACCTTACTAACACCTCCTCTATGTTTAGTGGCGGCCTTCTTCTTCCTTCCTTTGGCCCTAGCCTTGGACCCGGAAGAAGATGTACCGCTAACAAACATAGCGGGTGTTTCCCTTGCTTTCTGCAAGGTGCCCTCTGCACTCCTTAACATGTTCAGGAGTTCCGGAAGTTCAACTTTTTTTCTTTGAATGTTGAAGTTCAGGATAAACTGGGCGTAGGTGGAAGGAAGGGACTGGAGAATAAGGTCTGTATAGAGCTCATTATCCAAATTCGTCCCAAGGTCCGCGAGCTCTTCTATATAGCCGATCATCTTTAGGACATGTTCTCCTACCGATGACCTGACAGCCAACCTCGCTCGAAACAAGTTCTTAGAGGTCTCGTATCTTGCTATACGAGATTGCTCTCCATAAAGTTCCTTTGTATGGAGAAATATGGCATCTAGTTCCATATCCTCGTGCCACCTCTGATGTTCATTGTTCATCGAGGCAAGCACGATGCACTTGGCTTTCGCGCAATCGAAATCCCAGGTTTTGCGGATTTCCTTATCCGCATTACTGGATTTGGGACCAGGGACAGCAGGTGCCGTTGCGGTGAGGACATACCCCAATTTGTCATAGGTCAAAGCCATTTTGACATTCCGCAGCCAATCTTTATATTTTGGCCCTATCAGTATATTTTTCTCTAAATGTAACTTAAGTCCAGTCATTTTTAGGGTCGCTGCAATTAGGAGAGAGAGAAGAAAACTCTTTAGCATGATGCTCTTGCAAGTTTAGAGTGGTTTTTAGTTTATCTAAACTGGATGGCTCCCACTGTTTCTCGAATCCTTCCTCAAACCATAAAAGAAGAATTAGCCAGGATTATTCTCACTGTACAATTCTTGCTTAACCGTTCAGCCAGGCTAGTGTCGATACTTCGAGGGAGGTTTTCCAACGCTTTCGCGAAGTTCCTTAATTGAAGAACCTCTTTTCTCTGGGGGCGTAACCCCGCTGACACCTTTCTTGACACCTACTTGGTTTATAGCATTGATCGTTAAGTGACGAATATCCTGATAAGTAGCATATACTCACAGTAGGATCGGGATCCAAATATCATTGTGTGATAATGTTGAAGGAATCCTACCAACATTCATCAAACTCCAAATGGTATGCAACTCTTTGCAAATTTCAGTTTCTTTAGAAATTCCCGATATATATTTTTGCCCCATGCTCTTATGACCTTGGCGTTAGGTCAAAATGTCATAAGTCACATGTCAAGTTCTACCCATCATTATCTTGTCAATTTGAATCCATCCGTATATATCCTTGACGTTCGGCCAAAATGATAATACGACTGTCCCAAACTAACTCATCTATCTATGCAACAAATGAATATCCAGTAGCTACCAAACACTATGCCTTGGCGTTAGGTCAAAATACATATCTTGAATACTACTGAATACCCAGATGAAATTACGGAGGGCTACGAATGGTTTTGGCGAAACCGTGAACGTAGTGAACTTGATATAACCGAAGGAACCTGATAGCTTTCAAAAGGAGTGGTTAAAGCTCCGCATTTAAAATATCTGTTTTAAAATTAACCGAGTGGTTTCTTTTAAATTGTTCCAACGATTAAACTTTTGGTTTATTTTCTTTGCATTATAAATAATGCGTCCCATCATTAACCTATCATTGCAGAAAACAACGAAAATACAACGTCCTCTTATGCCATCCGCATTCGCCACGGGGTCCCGTCATCACCCGTTAGGTTACTTAACTAACGACAGAGCGGGGGCTGGGCTAGCGCGGGTGTAAAACATAAGTGACGTCTAAATAGCTATCATATATAGATATTGTACATTCGTCAGACGCAATAATAGGCATTCCAGATCACAGATGAACTTTATTGGATTTACAAGCAATCCGTGTTTGTTTTGAGCCTGCAACAAAAGATGGATTACACAGTTGTGATGAATAGCCATTACCCCAACCAAGACCCCAACGGGTACGGCAAACTACCCGCCCGGCAGTTTGTGCACCCCACCTTGGGTCTGTCCTAGGAGCAAAAACAGTAAAATGAAATAATACAACGGTGGCTACAACCGCAACCTGGATGTGCCCCGCAAAATAATATTACAACAAATTACATTTACATCAAATGAATTAAATAATAACCCATCACATAACCCCGGCTATACATCACAACAGTCCAACACAGTTCATACCCACAAACAGTAAAAACCATTACAAAAATGTGCAACCCCCTGCCAACCGACATACTAGCAGTTAGGGAAGGTTTACGAACACATTATACAAACAAAGATATAATCCAACAAGCAAATACCGTATAATTTCGATCGATTAAACACATTTAATTTTGCTCCAATACTTCTCAGTAAATCTGAAACCTGAGCAAAAATTAAAAACTTCCAGAAAATTCCAAATATCACAGAGAACCAACACAGGAAAATTGGGCAGATGAATCGGCAACTCGGCGGCGGAATCGCGGCGGATCGGGGGGATTCGCCGCGGTTCCGCGGCGCTTTAGCCGATTCATGAGCCCAGTTTTCTTGGGTGTTCTAATACTATCATTTAGGGCTTTCTGAAGGTCCCTGAAAAATTTTTGGACCTCATTTAAAAATCGACAGAAACTCATGATATCGGGGTTTTCTGGTTTTGTTTTTTCCGTTCGAAATTCATACAATTTTGCAAGTCAGTTATTTATTGTTTAGCGAGGCTCTGATACCACTGTAAGTCGATGTACAACACCCCACGACTTGCGGGGAGGCGGAAATATGAAAAACGATCTTGTTCTTTGCTTAAACATCGACTAACCGCATGAATCGAAGCAAAACGATAACTAACATCAAACATAGAAGTTAACAACTACTATGTAAAGGGATTATACCTAAAGAATCGTGTCCTTCGTCTTTACGAACTCCACCTCCTCCTCGGCCTTCTCCAAGTAGTAGACGATCCACCACGAGAGCTAAACTCCAAGCTTTGCCTCTAAACTTGAGGAAACTAGGTATCTTTAAGTGCTAATCAAAGTACCTAGATGAAATAGAGTATGGTTATGGATTAAGTAGTCTAACTAATCATTATACTCAACACATGAGAGGGGAGGATTAGGGTTTGAAGAGAGAGAGCTTGAGGAGAGAGAAGATGAACATAATAATGAAATGAGAAAATGAGTTATCATAATATATATCAAGCATTATTGTTTTTCAAGAATAGAAAATAAAATCATTTACAACCATTCTTGATAAATATCTTATGGTGATTCATCTCCATGAGTCATTAAGCAATTATGAATCATTAATGACATGGATGAATCATCCATATGACTCACTAATCTCATTTAATGTATATGCTACCTAAACCTCCTTAGTCACCATCTTCTAGAAGCTTCTCGCGCAATTACGAGAACGCCCCTCCTATCCGTGAAAACACGGAAAAACTTTAGACTGTATAAATCCAATAACCGGATACTAGTAACTGGCTTAAACCAAAGCCGACTAGTAAAAACTGTCCGAAAGTCGTACGTGCGTAAACACACGTATGCGTCCGAACCCTTGTCGTAAAACCATACGACCTCTATATCATTTCGCCTGGAGTATGGAAACTCTCTGCGTGGGACTCTAGAGACTCGACTACTACGCTGGCAGTAGGTTTAACCACAGACCGCAAGCGGCACTAGCTGTACATAACGGTCCCCAGGTAGATGTCGATAAGAAGGCCGATGAGGAAACCCATCCGAACTCCTACTGAGTTTGATATGACAATCTCCGTACAGTCCGGTCTGTTCGTCTAAGACTATCGCATATCGGGCCTAGGGGGCGGCAAGCGTCAGTCCCCTAATAGCGGTATAAGTCGTGTCGGAGCGAAGCCCATTACACCCTGAGAAACTACCGGAACCTATCAGCAAATCTCACTTGCCCTGGCCAGGGACTTTGCGTAATCGCTCTATGACACAGCGCGTTATCAACCCCCAATACCGGGAGAGACGAATCCTGTCTAACCGCCACTGCCTCCAAGTGCTCGGGACTGCACCCAACTGCTACCTGTTTGCACGACTCCTTTGAGCCGTGGTAGGGTAGCAATCTAAGAACAGTGGGACACACTCAAGGCGAAATAGCAGTGTCAAGTCTGCGGACTATGCTGTACTCATGTCACCAGGGAACTGTTCACAGACGACTGGTATAAAACCAACCAACAGTTCCCTGTGAGTCCTGTCCGGTGTACCCGTAACCTAACGAGCACCTGCATACTATCTCCAGTACGACGTACTGACGGCTGTGGGACAGACCATCTCCCTAACTGGAATGAGAAGCGTACACACTAGTCTACTCCGGAGTATCGATGCCCTGTCTCGATAATCCAACGACCAGGGACCTGAATAAGAATGTGCTTGTAGACTACCCAGCCCCCACTAGTGTGACTGCCATCACAACGCTGGTAGTCATGCAAGATCCTAAGTGCTCTATCAATACGTATACTCACATATTAAGATAGAAAAACCAAGTAGCATACTACCATGTTTAGCAAGACTGTTATATACATGTGAATATCACAAGCTTTCATTAAGTAATATACAAACTAGTATGATACAATAATGGCCCCTAGGGCATATACACTAACATAAAGCAAACATACACCGAAGTTTGCATGTATCATCAAACATGATACAATCAAGTGCACAAAAATATATCACATATACAATGTGCACATCAAGTGAGAAAAATAATCTTAAGTGAACCAATACTAGTTAATGTAAAGTAATATATCAAATATATAATTATACATTAAATCATTAAATCAATACTTGATTTAACGATCCGGTCATATCGCATATAACCGACTAATATCAATAGTAACAACTTATCGAATCAACACTTGATCCGATAACCAGGCTATATCTCATATAACCGATCAATGTCACAAATCGCGAGAATCGAATACAGTATCACATACTGGTATTATTCTCGGTCCTGCACATATCTCATATGCGCTCCTATTTCGTTTCGCTTGAGCCAGGAAACCTCTGTGTAGGACTCTAAAGACTCGTCAATACGCCGGCAGCAGGTGATGATCATATCAAACACTCACAAGCCGCAAGCGGTCTGCTAAACGTAACGGCCACCTGGGTATTGAGCGATCAGAAGATCTACGAGCAAGCCCGCTCACACTCTTGTGAATCCAACCAGTAACACTACCGTACAGTCCGGTCTGTTCGTCTGATATGTCGCATATCTCGTCTAGGGGTAATAAACGTCAGACCCCAATAACTCGATAAGTCGTGTCGATATGAGGCTCATAACGGGTCGAGAAACTACTGGTAACACTTACCAGTAAATCCCAAAAGCAGCCTTGGCCAAGGACTTCCTGTTATAGCCAATCGAGCACTGCGCAACATCAACTCCCTATACCGGGAGAGACGAAACCCCTCATATCGTTCATTGCCTCCATGTGATTCGGGACTATACCCAAAAGCCACCTTTTTGCATGCCCTCTTTGACGTGGTATGATGGAAATCAAAGCACAGTGGGAATCACACAAGACTGTATGACGATCTCGGGTATACAGACTAACCTGTACCAGTGTCACCTGAGAACTGCCATCTGACGTAAGGTATAATACCATCTGGGAGTTCTCAGCGAGTCCGTCCAGTGTACCCAGTCTTCACTGAGCACCCGTATATCATCTCTGATTTCAAACACCAATGGATATAGGATCATCCATCGCCCATCTATATAGGTCGAAAAGCTACATGCTAGTCTACTCTGGTATATCGATGCCCCGTCTCGATAAACCCACGACTAGGGACTTTGAAGGATGTACTTATGGACTACCACGTCCCCACTAGTATGATCCGCATCATAGTCCAGGTAGTCAAGTACACATCCTAAGGGCTTTACCAACATGTAACAGAGAGACAATTAGTGTACACGTTAAAGTAAAGAGTAACCAGATAGCATACTATCATATCGAGCAAGAAAGTCATCCCTATATATGTCCAAGCATCCACTACAATATACATCCTATGTATATTAATGGCCTCTAGGGCATACATATAACTAACAATCTCCCACTTGCACTAGGGCCATCAGATAGCAGTGGTTGTAGTATCTCATACTCAACCATCCCATAAAAGTCTCTCTCTGGGAAAAGGCCTTTCGTGAGTGGATCCGCCGTGTTGTCCTCTGAGTCTACTCTCCTTACCTCGATCCCCTGGAGATCAACCATCTCCACGATCAGGTGATACTGCCTAAGAATATGTCTGGATCACTGATGGGACGGGCGTTCCTTGGCATAAGCCACAACTCCATTGTCACACAATGGGAGGAACGAAGTTCATCCCATGAACTTATATACACCCAGACTGCCTCTTTGGTAGCATCTTTGGTAGCGATGTATCCAGCCTTTATCGTCTAGTATGCCACGGTATCTATCTTGGAAATCTTCCAGCATACCGTCCTTTTACTGAGGGTAAAGACAATTCCTGCGACTGACATTCAGTCGTCCTTATCACCCTGGAACCTTTCCAGTGATTCTCCCCAGGATCAATTGATACCATCTCACTACAACTAGTGAGTATCCTAACATCCAATTAGATCTATCTCATAGATCCAAAACCCAGGATTTAGGAGGTATCATTTTGATCCTATATGGAGAATCCTTGTGATAAGCGCAGATTGACCGAGCGTAGCATAGGAAACTCCTTCCCTATCAAGAGTATGTCATCCACGTACTCTACGAGGATCACCACCACACTCCTTACTACCTTTTTGTATATACTAGGTTCATCTACCATTTTGATGATGTTAAACACTTTGACTAACACATGAAAACAGATGTTCCAACTCCGCGATGCCTGCTTTATCACATAAAACACCTTGCACACGTTTCCGCTGCTCCCACTGTCTATGAAGCCCTCTGGTTGTGTACTTATAGACGCTTTCTACCAAATCATCATTTAGAAAAGCAGTCAAGACACCCAACCGCCAGATATCGTAGTCATGGTATGTAGCCGTAGTAAGTAGGATCTGGATGGACTTAAGCATAGTTACTTAGAAAAGGTTTCATTATAATCCATACCTGGTCAATGATGCAAACCTTTAACAAGTCTAGCTATGAAAGTCTCAACTTTTCTATGTACACCAAGTAATCTTCTCAAGATATACTTGCTCCTGATGGGGATTTAACCCTTCAGATAAAGCAACCAAAGTCCATACTTCGTTGGTGTATAAGGATTCCATCTCAGATCTATAAGCATCCAGCCATTTTTATAGAGTCCCACTCCTGATGGCCAGCTCGAAACTAGTTGGGTCATCATCTCATGATGCAATCCTCGCTCCCACTGTCATAGAGAAACCAAAGTATCTCTCAGTTGGGTGAGGAACCCTGCTAGATCGGCGGAGAGGCTGAGGTTCGTTGGTTGCTATTGAATTCTTTAGTTCTACCAAATCATCAGCTGCAGTTTGTATAACTGGAACCTTTTCCAGTTCTACCTCATAACCAATAATTTCTTCACAAGAAATTCCCTTTCACAAAGGTGGCATGCTGAGAAACAAAACATTTTTGTTCCTCGGTTAGGTAGAAGATATTCCCTTGCGTATGCTTGGGATATCCAACAAACTTCCACAGATCTGACTTTGCCTCGAGCTTGTCCGGATTTTTCTTTTAGACATAGGCCGGACAACCCCAAATCTTGACTGACTTAAGAGATAGGCTCTTCCCTTTCCATATCTCATATGAAATGGTAGGCATCTGATTTGATCGGAACCCTATTCAATAGGTATGCAACTTCATAAGTTCATAACTCCCTAAAAGAAAATAGGAAACTCAGTAGTACTCATCATAGAGCACACCATATCACATAGGGTGTTATTGCTCCGCCCCGATATACCATCGTGCTATGGTGTATATGGAGGAGTAATGCTGAGAGAGAATCTCATTCTCCTTTAGAATAATCCAGGAATTCCGTGCTCAAGTATTCACCTCCTTAATCACATCAAAGGACATAATACTTTTATCCGTATTTTGGTTCTCTACTTCTAACTTATATTCTATGAATATCTCAAAAGGTTCAGACTTGTTTTTCAACAGGAACATAAGTCTGAATCTTGAGAGATTATCAGAGAATGTAATGTAGTACAAAGAACCGGTCTTGGCATGTGTAGACAGGGGACCTTCATACAACAACATGTATCAATCCCAAGAGTTCACTAACTCTTTCTCTGTTTCTAATAAACAGAGTTATGGTCATCTTATCTTTGTGACATGACTGGCAAGTTTCACAAGATGTAAATTCAAACTGATTTAAATATGCATCTATATGTAACTTAAGCTAGTCGGGTCGCATTGATATGACCTAGTCTACAATACCTCAAGAAGGATTCGTTCATTTCTGAACTCTTCCTCTTGTGTGTGTTCTGTATACTAAGAATTGTAGTTTGATTTAGAACGTTAATGCTTTTAGATAACGTGCCTGAACCGATCAACTCCTTATTAAGGAAATGTTCAAAACATTATCCAACAATACAAAATTATATCCTTCTTTATCTAAATAAATAGACTGATATGATTTTGTATATCAGGTTCGGTATCTAATAACATCTGTTCAGAATCAATGTATTGGTAATACTGGGTGACAGTGACCAACAGACCTGGCTGCAACACTTGCACCGTTTTCTGCCTCATGAAACTTCTCACCCGTTCTCAGTTCTCTACCTTTCTATAGCCCATGTAACAAATTACATATGCGGGATCCTGATCTGGCATCACATACCCAGGACGTAGAGGATACAGAGAAACAATTCTTTGTAATGAACACACCCGAAGATGATGCATCAACATGCACTTTCTTCGTTTGGACGGCACGGGAAATCTGGTATTCCCCAATATCCTGCTCTGTCTTATAACAATTATAAGTTGGAGTGGGACCAACGTTCCCCAGCTCAGTATAACAAGCAGGTTCGGTCAATATATCCGTTTTATTATCTTGATTAAGGCGTGATATGGTCGCTACCATGAGAGAGAGAGAGAAGAAAACACTCTGCGTGCGCTCTTGCAAGATCATATTGGTTATTATTTTATCTAATCAGGATGGCTCACACTGTTTTTATCAAATCTTCCTTCAAACCCTAAAAGGAAAGACTAGACGGGATTAATTACACGCTACAAGTTCGCCAATCTTTCAGCCAGGCCAATGTCGGTACTTTAAGGGAGGTCCCCCGTGCTTTCACACGAACCTAATTAATGTAAACCTCGTTTTCCCAGAGGCGTAACCTCGTTGACACCTTTCTAGACACCTACTTGATCGGCTAATTGTAATGTGTAAAACTCTCCAGGAGTAACAATTACTCGCAGTGGGTATCGGGATCCAACTATCTCATAGAAGGTATGCAATCTCAATGCAAATTTCAACACATGAAATTCCCGATAATATTTTGCCCCTAGCAGCTATATGACCTTAACATAGTCAACAAATCATAAGTGCTAGTCAAGTTCAACCCGTCATTTCCCGATTGAATTAAACCCACCCGCACGACCCTTAACATAGTCAACAAAGTCGCACGACTACCCTAATCCAATCGCATCATATGCTTATATAGATAAGCACTAATTAGCTACCGCACACTACGCCTTAACATAGTCAACAAACGTAGCACGAATACTAACTAGTACTTCACTGAAATGACGGAGGGCTACGACAAGTTTTTTCTGAAAACCTATTGCGCAATGAACTTGATATCGTTGTAGAATCAAATGATTTTAAAATGGAGTTTTTTTGAGGCTTTTCTAGTTTTGCTAAAGGGGTCACTCCCAGTGAAGGGATTGTCGGCCCTTTCCTCATCGAATAAGGTGCTGGATATATCATATATACCGCTGTGCAAAGCAAGAACTATAGGAGCAATCGAAAGACAAACCGAGGGTAGTAGCATCTGCCAGTTATTGCTAAAGGAGTCACTCCCGGTGATGGGATCTCGGTCCTTTCCTTATCGAATAAGGTGCAGGATGTTCTACTAGGAACACCGCGATGCAAAGCAAGAACTGTAGCTACCTGTTTTTGAAAATTCGATTCCACAACATCTTTAGGTTTCTTTTTCTTTCATTAATCATATTAATGAAGTCCCATCATTTAAAACACCTAAACATCACAGATAAATACGACGTACACTTATGCCATCCGCATTCGCCTCGATGTCCCCTCGTGCACCGTTAGGTTAGGTAACTAACGGCAGAGCGGGGCAGGGCTAGCGCGGGTGTAAAACATAAGTAACGCCTATGTAATATATCATATATACTATATACGGTATTTATCACAGAACATCAAATGATCACATCACAGATATCGCAGCAGAAGAATCATACGAAACATTGGATATACTAGGACGTCCGTGTTTTTAATACGAGCCTGTATAAAACACGGATTCCACGGTCGCGATGAATAGCCAAACCCATACCCCTAGACCCCTACGAGAGCGGCAAGCAACCCTACCAATTCTAGAGTTAGGAGACCCGGACTCGACTCCTCGAGTTGGTCTCCCACTGGACTCCAGAAACCGGTTACTTGTGCTCCCCTCTTTGGGTCTATCCTAGTGCGGAAAAGTAAATAATATACAAATGGTGACATCTTTCGCAACATGGAAGTGCCCCAATAAAAGAATATTACATACACCAAGTTTTACATGAATGAAAATAAAAACCCTCATCTCACATAAAACCCCCGGCTATTCAAAACGCGACGATCCAATATAACATATCCAGCAACACATAACATCACATGTCATCAACGTAAGTAAATGTGCGCATCCCAATTGTCGTTGACATATAGCAACGAAACTGGCGATATCACATATTACACTTACGGTCGCAGAAAAGAAAGTGTAAAACTACAACAGTTGGAATCCGCAACCTCCTTAGACATCGCATGCCCAATCAAATGAATTCCTTAGGCATCGCATGCCTAACAATTATAAACCCCGCATTTCAGTCTCTATATCGAAAACACTTTTCAATATCTAGTCGGGAAATTCAACATGATTCCCGATAAACTGATCGAATGCTCGTCGCAAACTTTAGTAGACGGCCGCACCCCCGATACCGTCGACGAAGTGCTCCAAGGCGGAACACCGCTACCGCGAGCACGCGAACGGATGCTTTCGACGACGGGGTTCTCCTACAGTCACTTGGTGAGGGATATGGGTGTAGATGTCTATTAAGTTTATCCGGCGAGTATCCGCGTACGCTACGTGATTGCGACGGACTTTTGATCGCATCAAAATTCTGTGGCAACCGATTAAGTGAGACTAAACTGCTATGTTTATAACATTCATATTAGTTATCTCATAACTACTTGTGAATTCCAAATATTGTATCACATTCCAGATAAATAGAAAATGTTAAACTTTCCGATCGAACAATCAAATACCCAAGTTTTCCCGAAACAGCTCAACACATGAAATAAGTTTAAAAACATCCACTTCATGCCACAGTACCAACGGTCCAGCCGTAGAAGGGTCAAGCCAACGCCTCACATGTGGCACGCCGTACTGCCCCAAACCCGAAGGTTCAAAGGGCAGTTCAAGACGGTCACATAATCGAGTTAAGGTTTGTTGTCTTGTAGAGGGTCCATCGCGTTACTTGCACTACTTAGAACGTTTTCAAACTACGGAAAAATCCATCACTTGGAAATTTCCCGACAGGGGAAAAATTGGGTATTTATATCCGGTCGAACATTTAACATATTGTAAATTATCCGGAAAAACACAGACAAAGTTAAAGATTCCGATCGAATCGTCGAACTCCCAATACAACCCAGAAAACTCAACTCTTGAGTGCAAATTAAAAATTCCCAGAAAACACAGGAATAAAATTAAGACATTACCGTGCAAACAGTGATGAAAGAGGTGACCCTTAATCGATTTACGCACTCGTTTTGCTCAGTAACTCATAAAAAAGCCTGCTGATTTTTCTGCATATTTTTAATTCACAAAATTCCATAGTTTTGAAAAAAGTACAGAGAAGGGTTTAATCGGGGGATATCGGGTTCGATCGGACTTCTAGCTTCGTCTACACTTCGCCTAAAGCTCTAGCTAGGCTTTGATACCACTGTAGGGTTACTAGGCACACTCAAGAGGTTCCACAAGGCATCAACCATGCCAAACAAAAAATTTCCGGTGCCGAGAAACCCTAATATAGATCGTTAACTAGAAGTAAAGGCGAAAAGCAAGCAAATAAACATCTTTATTGCTAAGTGAAAAGGGACTACAACCTTTGTAGATCCGCTCCACCATTTCTTTAGCTCCGTGTTGACGTCCCTCCGCTGCGATCATCGGATCCTGGACTCTAGCGATGGTTTCGTCAGAGAAATGATCGGGCTAGGTCATTGACTTCGAGGCCGAAAATGATCTAAGTCGAGGCGACTCAAACTCAAGCTCCATCTTCACTAGGTCAAGGAACTTGTGAAGAAAACACCCTCTACTACATGGCAAGTGATAGAGGATGAAGAAATAGGAAGTGGGTTCACTTTGGTTTTGGATTTCTCACTTGATTTCATCACTTTACATTTTACAAGAAAGCTTGGCTTTTTCTTCATGAAGAAGATGAATAAGAAGAAAGAAAAAGAATTATGAATTTTCTTTAAAAAGAAAAATGAAGTGATGGTTATCATAATGCAACCATGGGTGAAGCTAACTCAAGTAGAGAATGAACTAGGGTTTAGGTAGAGGGTTAGGGTTAAGGAAAGAAACAAAATGGTCAAGCTTTCAAAGCTTCATGAAGCTTCAACAAAATCCAAAGAAAGCCACCATTTCATTTCTTGCCAAAATGAATAAGAAAAATAAATAAAAACCCAACCATTAACCTAAAAATGGTATAAAGCAAACATACACCCAAGTTTGCATGTAGTATCAAACATGATACAATCAAGTGCACAAAAATATATCACATATACAATGTGCACATCAAGTGAGAAAAATAATCTTAAGTGAACCAATACTAGTTAATGTAAAGTAATATATCAAATATATAATTATACATTAAATCATTAAATCAATACTTGATTTAACGATCCGGTCATATCGCATATAACCGACTAATATCAATAGTAACAACTTATCGAATCAATACTTGATCCGATAACCCGGCTATATCTCATATAACCGATCAATGTCACAAATCGCGAGAATCGAATACAGTATCACATACTGGTATTATTCTCGGTCCCGCACATATCTCATATGCGCTCCTATTTCGTTTCGCTTGAGCCAGGAAACCTCTGTGTAGGACTCTAAAGACTCGTCAATACGCCGGCAGCAGGTGATGATCATATCAAACACCCATAAGCCGCAAGCGGTCTGCTAAACGTAACGGCCACCCGGGTATTGAGCGATCAGAAGATCAACGAGCAAGCCCGCTCCAATCCTGTGAATCCAACCAGTAACACTACCGTACAGTCCGGTCTGTTCGTCTGATATGTCGCATATCTCGTCTAGGGGTGGTAAACGTCAGACCCCAATAACTCGATAAGTCGTGTCGATATGAGGCTCATAACGGGTCGAGAAACTACTGGTAACACTTACCAGTAAATCCCAAAAGCAACCTTGGCCAAGGACTTCCTGTTATAGCCAATCGAGCACTGCGCAACATCAACTCCCTATATCGGGAGAGACGAAACCCCTCCTATCGCTCATTGCCTCCATGTGATTCGCGACTGTACCCAAAAGCTACCTTTTTGCACGCCCTCTTAGACGTGGTATGATGGAAATCAAAGCACAGTGGGAATCACACAAGACTCTATGACGATCTCGGGTATACAGACTAACATGTACCAGTGTCACCTGAGAACTGCCATCTGACGTAAGGTATATTACCATCTGGGAGTTCTCGGCAAGTCCGTCCAGTGTAGCCAGTCTTCACTGAGCACCCGTATATCATCTCTGATGTCAAACACCAATGGATATGGGATCATCCATCGCCCATCTATATGGGTCGAGAAGCTACACGCTAGTCTACTCTGGTATATCGATGCCCCGTCTCGATAAACCCACGACTAGGGACTTTGAAGGATGTACTTATGGACTACCACGTCCCCACTAGTATGATCTGCATCATAGTCCAGGTAGTCAAGTACACATCCTAAGGGCTTTACCAACATGTAACAGAGAGACAATCAGTGTACACGTTAAAGTAAAAGAGTAACCAGATAGCATACTATCATATCGAGCAAGAAAGTCATCTCTATATATGTCCAAGCATCCACTACAATATACATCCTATGTATAGTAATGGCCTCTAGGGCATACATATAACTAACATATTTTGCCCCAAGCAGCTGTATGACCTTAACATAGTCAACAAATCATAAGTGCTAGTCAAGTTCAACCCGTCATTTCCTGATTGAATTAAACCCACCCGCACGACCCTTAACATAGTCAACAAAGTCGCAAGACTACCCTAATCCAATCGCATCATATGCTTATACAGATAAGCACTAATCAGCTACCGCACACTACGCCTTAACATAGTCAACAAACGTAGCACGAATACTAATTAGTACTTATCTTAAATGACGGAGGGCTACGACAGGTTTCTAAGAAAACCCTTTGCGTAATGAACTTGATATCGTTGTAGAATCAAATGATTTTAAAATGGAGTGTTTTTTAGGCTTTTCTAGTTTTGCTAAAGGGGTCACTCCCGGTGAAGGGATCGTCGGCCCTTTCCTCGTCGAATGAGGTGCAGGATATATCATATATATCACTATGCAAAGCAAAAACTCCAAAAGCAATCAAAAGACAAACCGAGGGATGTAGAATCTGCCAGTTATTGCTAAAGGGGGCACTCCCGGTGAAGGGATCTCGGCCCTTTCCTTATCGAATAAGATGCAGGATGTTCTACAAGGAACACCGCGATGCAAAGCAAGAACCGTAGCTACCAGTTTTTGAAAATTCGATTCCACAACATCTTTTAGGTTTCTTTTTCTTTCATTAATCATATTAATGAAGTCCCATCAATTAAATCACCTAAACATCACAGATAAATATGACGTACACTTATGCCATCCGCATTCGCCTCGATGTCCCCTCGTGCACCGTTAGGTTAGGTAACTAACAACAGAGCAGGGCAGGTCTACCGCCAGTGCAAAACATAAGTAACGTCTATATAATATATCATATATACTATATACAGTATCTATCACAATATATCAAATGATCAAATAACAGATATCGCAGCAGAAGAAACATATATGAAATATTGGATATACTAGGACGTCCTTTTTTTCAATATGAGCCTGTATAAAACACGGATTCCACGGTCGCGATGAATAGCCAAACCCACATCCCTAGACCACTACGAGAGCGGCAAGTAACACTTCCAATTCTCGGGTTAGGAGACCCGGTCTCGACTCCTCGAGATGGTCTCCCACTGGACCCTAGAACCCGGTTACTTTTGCTCCCCGCCTTGGGTCTACCTAATGCGGAAAAGAAATAATATACAAGTGGTGACATCAACCTCATCCCGGAAGTTCCCCAATAAAATAATATTACATACAAATGAATTTTATATGAATGAAAAAGAAAAACTCTCATCTCACATAAAACCCCCGGCTATTCAAACCGCGACGATCCAATATAACATATCACAGCAACACATAATATCTCATATCATCAACGTAAGCAAGTATGCGTATCCCGATTGTCGTTGATGTATAGCAACGAAGCCGGCGATACACCACATACTACGCTTACGGTCACAGAAATGAAAGTGTAAAACTACAACAGTTGGAATCCGCAACCCACTTAGACATCGCAAGCCTAACCAAATGAATTCCTTAGACATCGCATGCGTAACAATTATAAATCCCGCATTTTAGTCTCATTATAGAAAACTCTTTTCAATATCAATTCGGCAATTCAACAAGATTCCCGACATTCAGATCGAATGCTCGTCGTAAACTTTAGTAGACAGCCGCACCCCCATTACCGTCGACGAAGTGCACCAAGGCGGAACACCGCTACCGCGAGCACCCGAACGGATGCTTTCGGCGACGGGGTTCTCCTACAGTCACTTGGTCGGGGCTAAGGGGTGTCGCTGTCTATTAAGTTTATCCGGCGAGTATCCGCGTACGCTACGTGATTGCGACGGACTTTTGATCACATCAAAATTCCGTGGCAACCCATCAAGTGAGACTAAAGTTCTATGTTTATAACATTCATATTAGTTATCTCATAACTACTTGTGAATTCCAAATATTGTATCACATTCCAGATAAATAGAAAATGTTAAACTTTCCGATCGAACAATAAAACACGCAAGTTTTCCCGAAACAGCTCAACACATGAAATAAATTTAAAAACATTCACTTCATGCCACAGTAGCAACGGTCCAGCCGTAGAAGGGTCAAGCCAACGCCTCACATGTGGCACGCCGTACTTCCCCAAACCCTAAGTTTCAAAGGGCAGTTCAAGACGATCACATAATCGAGTTAAGGTTTTTTGTCTTCTATAGGGTCCATCGCGTTACTTGCATTACTTAGAACGTTTTCAAACTACGGAAAAATCCAACAATTGGAAATTTCCCGGCAGGGGAAAAATTGGGTATTTATATCCGGTCGAACATTTTAACATGTTCTAAGTTACCCGGAAAAACATACAGACAAAGTTAAACTTCCCGATCGAAACACCGAGTCCCCAATACAACCCAGAAAACTTAACTCTTGAGTAAAGATTAAAATTACCCAGAAAACACAGGAGTCAAATAGAAACATTACTGTGCAAAGTGTGGTCAACGAAGCAACAGTATGGCCGCGGAACCGCCGCGCCAAGTGGGGTACGACCTAGGTTCCGCGGCACATTGACGGAGTTAGGACCACGTTTTGCACAGTAATTCTTACAAAACCCTGCTGAATTTTTTGAGTATTTTTAATTCAGAAAAATCCACAAATTCAAAAAATGTACAGAGAAGGGTTCTGTTTAGGGTTTCGGGGTTCGATCGGACTTCTAACATCGTCTACACTTCGGCTAAGGCTCTAGCTTGGCTCTGATACCACTGTAGGGTTCCTAGTCACACTCATAAGGTTCCACAAGGCATCAACCATGCCAAATTCAAAAAATTTATGTGCCGAGAAACCCTAATGAAGATCGTTAACTAGAGGATAGGCGAAAAACCACCAAGCAAACTACTTTGCTACTAAGTGAAAGGGATTACAACCTTTGTAGATCCGGTCCTCCACTTCATTAGCTTCGTGTATACATCCCCATCGCTGCGATCGTGAACTCCGGACTACATAGAAGCTCCACGAGAAGAACAAACGTGCTTGCTACGTTAACTTCGAGACCGAAAATGATCTACGTCGGGGAGACACTAAATCAAGCTATTCCTTCACTATGTCATAAACTTTGTGAAGCGAACACACTCTACTACATGGAAAGTGGTAGAGGATGAAGAAGTAGGAAGTGGGCTCACTTTAGAATTGATTTTCTCACTCTTTTGCTCAAGGCACCATTGGAGCTAGTAAGCTTTTGGATGGAGCTTGATGATGAAGAAGAAGAAGAAAAGAATAATCCATCCAAATGAAAACTTATCCAAATGAATTATAGCACCATGATTGAGTTAAGCCCACATGCTTAACTCATGTAGAGAATTAACCAAGGCTTTAGGTTAAAGGTTAGGTTAAAGAATATCAAAAGAAATGACAAAAGAGTGGACTTTGTCAAAGCTTCTCCAAGCTTATTCAAGCTTGACAACTTTGACCAAGTTTAATCCTTTTGTTAAATCTTAAGATAAAACAATAACCCTAATCTTAAACCTAATCTTGGTATGAGTCTCATACACCCATCTTGTGTGTATCATCAAGCATGATACAAACATGTACACTTGCATATATCATATATATAAACAATATGCACATACTAATGAGAAAATAAATTATAAGTGAGATAATACTAGTTAATGCAATGTAATATATCAAATATATAATTATGCATTAAATTATTAAATCAACTCTTGATTTAATAATCCGGCTATAACCGACTAATATCAAAAGTAACAACTTATCGAATCAACACTAGATCCGATAACCCGGCTATATCGCATACAACCGATCAATGTTACAGATCGCGAGAATAGAATACGGTCTCTCATATCGTATTAATCTCGGTCCCGCACATATCACATATGTGCTCCTACTCCGTTTCGCTTGAGCCAGGAAACCCCTGTGTAGGACTCTAAAGACTCGTCAATACGCCGGCAGTAGGTGATGATCATATCAAACACCCACAAGCCGCAAGCGGTGTGCCAAACGTAACGGCCACCCGGGTATTGAGCGATCAGAAGATCAACAAGAAAGCCCGCTAGTTCTCCTGTGAATCCAATCAGTAACACTACCGTACAGTCCGGTCTCGTCGTCTGATATGTCGCATATCTCGCCTAGGGGTGGTAAACGTCAAAACCCAGTAGCTCGATAAGTCGTGTCGATATGAGGTCTATAACAGTTCGAGAAACTACTGGTAACACTTACCAGTAAATCTCAGCAACCCTGGCCAGGAATTTCCGGTTATAGCCAATCGAACACAGCACAACATCAACTCCCTATACCGGGAGAGACGAATCCCCTCCTATCGCTCATTGCCTCCATGTGATTCGGGACTGTACCCAAAAGCAACCGTTTTGCACGCCCTCTTGGACGTGGTAAGGTGGAAATCAAAGCACAGTGGGAATCACACAAGACTCTATGACGATCTCGGGTCAATAGACTACTCTATACCAGTGACACCGGAGAACTGCCATCTGACGTGAGGTATAATACCATCTGGGAGTTCTCGGCGAGTCCGTCCAGTGTACCCAGTCTCCACTGAGCACCCGTACACCATCCTTGATGTCAAACACTGATGGATATAGGATCATCCATCACCCATCATATGGGTCAAGATGCGTATACGCTAATCTACTCTGGTGTATCGATGCCCTGTCTCGATACACCCTCGACTAGGAACAGTTATAGGATGTACTCATCGACTACCGTGGCCCCACTAGTTTGATCTCATCATAGTCCCAGTAGTCGAGTACATATCGTAAGGGCTTTATCAACAAGTAACATAGAGACAATCAGAGTGCACGTTAAGATAAAGAGCAACCAGATAGCGTACTATCATGTCGAGCAAGAAAGTCCTCCCTATATATGTCCAAGCATCCACTACAATGTACATCGTATGTACAGTAATGACCTCTAGGGCATACATATAACTAACAATTTCTTCACAAGAAATTCCCTTTCACAAAGGTGGCATGCTGAGAAATAAAACATCTTTTGTTCCTCGGTTTGGTAGAAGATATTCCTTTGCGAATGCTTGGGATATCCAACAAACTTCCATAGAACTGACTTTGCCTCGAGCTTGTCCGGATTTTGCTTTTAGAGATAGGCCGGACAACCCCAAATCTTAACAAACTTAAGATATGGGCTCTTCCTTTTCCATATCTCATATGAAATGGTAGGCAACTGATTTGATCGGAACCCTATTCAATAGGTATGCAACTTCTCCAGTACATAACTCCCAAAAGGAAATAGGTAACTCAATAGTACTCATCATAGAGCACACCTTATTACATAGGGTGTGATTGCTCCGCCCCGATACACCGACGTGCTGTGGTGTATACGGAGGAGTAATGCTGAGAGAGAAACTCATTCTCATTTAGAATAGTCCAGGAATCCCATGCTTAAGTATTCTCCTCCCTGATCACATCAAAGGACATAATACTTATACCCGTTTTGGTTCTCTACTTCTAACTTATATTCTGTGAATATCTCAAAAGCTTCGGACTTGTGTCTCAACATGAACATATGTCTGAATCTTGAGAGTTCATCAGAGAATGTAATGAAGTACAAAAAACCGGTCTTGGCATGTGTAGACTGGGGACCTTCATACATCAGCAAGTATCATCCCAAGAGTTCACTAACTCTTTCTCTGTTTCCAATAAACGGAGTTATGGTCATCTTATCTTTTTGACATTACTGGCAAGTTTCACAAGATGTGTATTCAAACTAATTTGAATATGCATCTATATGTAACTTCAGCTAGTCGGGTCGCATTGATATGACCTAGTCTACAATACCTCAAGAAGGATTCGTTCATTTCTGAACTCTTCCTCTTGTATGTATTCTGTATACTAAGAACTGTAGTTTGATTTAGAACGTTAATGCTTTTAGATAACGTACCTGAACCGATCAACTCTTGGTATCGGAAATGTTCAAAACATTATCCAACAATACAAAATTATATCCTTCTTTACTAATAAAGAGACTGATATGATGTTGTATATCAGGTTCGGTATCTAATAACATTTGTTCAGAATCAATGTATTTGGTAATACAGGGTGATAACTACCAACAGACTTGGCTACAACACTTGCACCATCTCTATCTCATGAAACTTATCACCCGTTCTCAGTTCTCTACCTATTTGTAGCCCATGTAACTTATTAAATATATGGGATCCTGATCCGGTATCCCATACCCAGGACGTAAAGGATACTGAGAAAATGTTCTCTGTAATGAACACACCCGAAGAAGATGCATCAGCATGCACTTTCTTCGTTTGGGCGGCACGGGAATTCTGATAATCCCCTATTTCCTGCTTTGTCTTATAACAATTATAAGTTGGAGCGGGACCAACGTTCCCTAGCACAGTATAACAAGCGGGTTCGGTCAATACATCCGTATTATTATCTTGATTAAGGCATGATATGGTCGCTACTTGGAGAGAGAGAAAAGAAAACACTTTAGCGTATGCTCTTGCAAGATCGGATTGGTTATTATTTTATCTAATCAGGATGGCTCCCACTCTTTTTTATCAAATCTTCCTTCAAATCCTAAAAGGAAAGACTAGCCGGGATTAATTACACCCTACAATTTCGCCAATCTTTCAGCCAGGCCAGTGTCGGTACTTTGAGGGAGGTTCCCCGTGCTTTCGCACGGACCTAATTAAAGTAAACCTCGTTTTCCCAGAAGCGCAACGCCGTTGACACCTTTCTAGACACCTACTTGATCGGCTAATTGTCCTGTGTAAAACACTCCCAGGAGTAACAATTACTCGCAGTGGGTATCGGACTCCAACTAACTCATAGAAGGTATGCAATCTCATTGCAAATTTCAAAGCTTGAAATTCCCAATAATATTTTGCCCCTAACGTGCTATGACCTTGACGAAAGCCAACAAACCATAGCCCGCTAGTCAAGTTCAACCCGTGCATTTCTTGACTGAATTAAACCCACCCGCACGACCCTTGACGAAAGCCAACAAAGCCGTACGACTACCCTAATCCAATCGCATCATATGCAGCAGATAAGCAGCATATAGCTACCGCACACTACACCTTGACGAAAGCCAACAAATGTAGCACGAATACTATATACAACTTATCTGAAATGACGGAGGGCTACGACAGGTTTTTCTGAAAACCTATTGCGTAATGAACTTGATATCGTTGTAGAATCGAGTGAATTTTGAAAAAGGAGTGTTTTCGAGGCTTTCACTAGTTTTGCTATAGAGGTCACTCCCGGTGAAGGGATCTCGGCTCTTTCCTCGTCGAATGAGGTGCAGGATATATCATATATATCGCTGTGATAAGCAAGAACTAGAAAAACAATCAAAAGAAAAACCGAGGGATGTAGCATCTGCCAGTTGTTGCTGAAGGGGTCACTCCCGATGAAGGGATCTCGGCCCTTTCCTTATCGAATAAGGTGCAGGATGTTCTACAAGGAACACCGCTATGCAAAACAAGAACTATAGCTACCTTTTTTTTGAAAATTCGATTCCACAACATCTTTTAGGTTTCTTTTCTTTCATTAATCACATTAATGAAGTCCCATCATTTAAGTCACCTAAACATCACAGATAAATACGACGTACACTTATGCCATCCGCATTCGCCTCGATGTCCCCTCGTGCACCGTTAGGTTAGGTAACTAACGGCAGAGCGGGGCAGGGCTAGCGCGGGTGTAAAACATAAGTAACGTCTATATAATATATCATATATATTATATACAGTATCTATCAGAACATATCAAATGATTGTAAGCCCACGGTAGCGCCTCGGCCGTCTAACAGACGCCAAATGCGGAACAAAAACTTTTACAACTGGCGCTATCGTGTACTATCACCCGGATCTGCCATTAAAGCTAAACTAACAAACTACAAAGTGGGTAGAAATGTTATACTGAACGATCCGAGTCCTTCGGTCTTCAACCATCATCCCACGCTTTGTTACGGCTGCTCTGATCTTCTGAATCTCCAGTCTCCTCGTCCAGGTGGCACCACGTCGACGGATTTTTAAATGGGTTCCCGCCTCTGAACCGAGGCAACTCGGTCATCAAGTTTGCTAAAAGAGATGACCAAGATGATGTATAGAATGAGTAGAACACTTTGTCTCACTTCGTCCAAAGCCATGGACGAACGATTAATGAAGTTGCCTTTTGGATCGGGTGAAATGAGAAATGAGGCTATCTAATTTCCATGAATCCAAAACTATATTCTTTTCCAAATCAACAACCATCCTCATTTAAAGAGAGGGGCCGGCCATTTATCAAGAGGGGGAGGTGAGTGTAGGAATGGGGAAGAGTGACCATAAGAATCAATCAACTAATGAGTCATTTTCCACCTTGCATAAACATTAATGCAACAATGAATCACCTAACCTTTTCATCAAAAACATTAAATGAACATTTAAAGCACATATGAGTCATGAAGCCTAGTCACCATCTAGAAACTTCTAGAACCTTCCACACACTCATGACTCACCCTCAAGAAAAGATAAATCCGCATTTAACCGAATGTTAAAGCGGGTGATAGAAAACCGGAAACTGGCAACTTCCAAAAGCGATCCCGAAACAAATTTCAGGATAACCCCGTAACAGTATAAACATACCCGCATTTGTATTACGAACGAATACAAATGCAACTGAGACAAAGATATTATATCTACACAGTATAATACTCGGATCCGTCTTAAACCAAAGCCCACCAGTATTATCTGCCCGAAATATGACATGTGCGTAAACGCACGTGCATTTTCCGAACCCTGCCATAAAACCATACGGCCTCTATAACATTTCGCCTGATCTTGGGAAACTGTCTGTGGGGGACTCTAATGACTCATCAACACACTGGCACTGGGTTTAACCACTAGCACGTCAGAGATACTAGCTGTACGTAACGGTTGCCTATGTATTGATTGGAAGGGAAGCTGACGAGCCAGAAACCCTACTGAGCCTAACAATGACAATATACATACAGTTCGGTCCATTCGTCTATGAGTATCGCATATCGGCCTAGGGGGCTGGTAACGTAAGACCCCAAATAGCGGTATAAGTCATGTCAGAGAGTAGCCAAGAACACCATGAGATACTACTGGAGTACCTTCCAGTAAATCTCCTTCCTCGGCCGAGGGTTTTGTGTAATGGCTCTCCTAAACACAGCGTGATCTCACCCCCAATACCGGGAGAGACGAAACCCCTGCCGATCCGCTCACTTGCCTCCATGTGGCTCGGGACTGTACCCAAAAAAGACCTGTTTACACGACTCCTTTGAGCCGTGGTAGGGTAGAAATCAAAGCACAGTGGGAACTCACACGAGACAAATGACGACCTCAGGTCGATGAACTAACCTGTACACATGTCACCAGGGAACTGCTATCTGACGCTAGGTATAATACCAACTAGCAGGTTCCCGGCGAGTCATATCCGGTGTACTCATAACCCAATGAGCACATGTATACATCTTAGGTGAACCAACTGATACCAATGGCTTGTGAGACCGGCCACCGCCCCTCGTCGGGGTCTCGACTGTATACACTAGTCTACTCGGGAGTATCGATGCCCTGTATCGAAACTCCCACGACTAAGGACACTTTAAGGATGTGCTTATAGACCCCAGCTCCCACGTATATGATCGCCATCATACTGCTGGCAGTCAAGCAAGAATCCTATGGGCTCTTTCAACATGCAATAGCGAACTAAAGCATGTATACGATGATAAAGACAAACCAGATAGCATACTATCATCTCGAGCAAGACTGTCATATCGGTATAGGTCCTTCCTCAATCATTACAATCACGTACCTGCGATCCAATAATTGACTTTGAGGGCACTATATCCAACAATCTCCCACTTGCACTTAAGGCTAATTATTGCGATGTCGCATACTCACAGCCCGTGTGATACCGAACATCCAACTCCTCTACTAATCAGTTTCATAAATCCCGTCTCCCGAATTGAGTAATACCTGTCTTAGAATATGTATGGATATCTGATGGGAACTAGTTCATAAATGAAGTTCAAATCCAAACTTCTTATACTGTAGGGATCACTGAACCTAATCAGTATCCAGCACCAGGCCTCCCACAGTATCCTCTTGGACCACCTGTCCATAATACTGTCCCTCATCAGAGGGAAAAACTATAACTCTGATAATCACTCTGTCATCCATGTCACCTTTGAAGCACCGAATGATAACCGTCTCTCGAAGGAGGCTGCCGTCCTCAAATCCGTAGAACATGCACTTATATTCTTTTAAGTCCGCAGTGGCGCCCCGGTCGTCGTTCCGACGCCGGAAACGTGGAAACAAAAACTTTGCAAACTAGCAAACCGGCACCACCGCGCACTTTTCACCCGGATCGGGCAATTAACCTAGCAACTAGCAAAGTAAAATACGGGTAAAGAAGTATACCAAGCGATCCGTGTCCTTCGGTCTTCGTCTCCACTCCGATCTCCCGCGGATACTTCGTCCGTCACCTCCTCGTCGAAACGGGCACCACATCGCTAAAGTCTTTTACGAGCTCCCACCTCTGGACCGAGGGAACTCGGGCACGAAGTTGGCTAGCCGTCACGTCCAAGGAGTGCTATAGATGTAGTGTAGAAACTTGTCTCTTTGGGGTCAAGAAGTTGCCATGGATGATGTGGAGGAAAGAATGAAGCATTTTGGAGAGGCTTGAAAAAGGAGCTATGAACTTTGATGCATGAATGAGATGAACATTTTTCTTCACCACAAAATGAATCCCCCCCTTCCTCCCAAAGTGGCTGGCCCTCTCTCCTCAAGAAGAAGATTGGAGAGAGAAAAAGACATCTCCAAGTATATATCAAAAGAATGATAATGTGAAAAAGAAATCATATGAGAAAAAGGCTCACATCAATTTCAAGCTCATATCCTTTCATCAACCATCATGAAAAAAGCAATGGAAAAGACAAGAAAAGAATCTCATGATGGTTGAACCACAAATGTGCAAGAAACCCCTCCACAAAATGTTATTTGCAAACTGCAAATAACACCCTCCATCGAAAGTCCGGCCGCGAAGGAACAAAGAAAAACCGGTCGGAATGGAATGCAAACTGGCAACTTCAGAAAACTGATCCAGTAATAAATTACAGGAAAACCCCACTACTGCATATACATGCCCGCATTTGTATTCCCACTGAACACAAATGCAAAGAGACAAAACTACACTATCTAATACTAGGATCCGGCTTAAGCCAAAGCCGGCTAGTAAAATCTGTCCGATCACGATCCGTGCAATACCGCACGCATCTGATCGAACCCTGCCATATCTCCATACGGCCTCTAAAGCGTTTCGCCCGAAACCTGAGTAACTGTGTGTGTGGTGGACTCTAAAGACTCGTCAATACTATGGCTGTGGATTTAACCACTAGCACGTCAGAGGTATTAGCCATACGTGACGGGCCACCAGCTATTGACGAAAAGGGACGCCGATGAGCGAACTCATCCTGACACCCTACTGAGCCTGTCAGTGACAATATCCATACAGTCCGGTCCGTTCGTCTATGAGCATCGCATGGCGGGCCTAGGGGGTTGGTAAAAGTCAGACCCCCAATAGCGGTACAAGTCGTGTCGGAGTATAGCCCATAATACCCTGAGATACTACTGGAATACCTACCAGCAAATCTCCTGCCTTGGCCAAGGACTTTTCATGTTCTGGCTCTCGTAGACACAGCGCGACCTCACCCCCAATACCGGGAGAGACGAACCCCTGCAGATCCGCTCACTGCCTCCATGTGGCTCGTGACTGTACCCAACTAAAACCTGTTTGCACGACTCCTTTGAGCCATGGTAGGGTAGTAATCAAAGCACAGTGGGAACTCACACGAGACAAATGACGATCTCAGGTCGATGAACTAACCTGTACACATGTCACCAGGGAACTGCTATCTGACGTCAGGTATAAAACCAACTAGCAGGTTCCCGGCGAGTCCTGTCCGGTATACTCATAACCCAATGAGCACCTGTATACATCTTAGGTGAACCAACTAACACCAGTGGCTTGTGAGATCGGCCACCGCCCCTCGTTGGGGTCTCGACTGTATACACTAGTCTACTCTGGAGTATCGATGCCCTGTCTCGAAACTCCCACGACTAGGGACCTTTTAAGGATGTGCTTATAGACTCCAGCTCTCACTTATATGATCGCCCTCATACTGCTGGTAGTCAAGCAAGAATCCTAGGGGCTCTATCAACGTGTAATAGCGACTCGTAAGGTCACCTAAAGCAGTACATGATGATAAAGATAAACCAGATAGCATACTATCATCTTGAGTAAGACTGTCCTACTGGGACAGGTCCTCTCCTCAATCATTGCAATCACGTGCCTGTGATCCAATAATTGACTCTGAGGGCACTATCTCCAACAATCTCCCACTTGCACTCAAGGCTAATTATTGCGATGTCGCATACTCACAGCCCGTGTGATACCGAACACCCAACTCTTCTACTAGTCAGTCTCACAAAGATCGTTTGCAAAACTATCGTGTTCGAGGAATAGCCTCAGTGAGTGGATCCGCTCTGATGTTTCCTTCTATGTCTCTCTTTACCTCAAGTTCGCAGAGAAAGTCATCTCCCGAAATGAGCAATACCTGTCTTAGAATGTGTCTGGATGTCTGATGGGACCTAGCTCATAACTGAACTCCAAATCCAAACTTCTTAGACTATATCGTCAACTGAACTTAATCAGTATCCTGTGCCATGCCTTCCCTCAGTATCCACCTGGACCACCTGTCCAAAATACTGCCCCTCGTCAGAAGGAAAACTATAACTCTGACAGCCACTCTGCCATCTATGTCACCTTGGAAGCCTGAAATGATAACTGTCTCCCAAAGGAGAATGCTGTTATCATATCCCTAGAACATCCACTTATGTTCTAAAACTGCTTCCAACTGTTTCTCCAGGATTGGATCAATATCAACTTATTGCACCTACTGCAAGAACAACATCTGGTGTGGTACTTGACATCTCATGATTGACTCAATTGCCTAAGCAAGTGATCTGTCAATCATGCACATCCATCTCCTCTTTAGTCTGTAAGACACCTTTAGAGAGGGTGACTCCATCACCTGCAGGTATACTACCGTGCCAGGAGTCGTCCATTCTAAATACTCTTAGAATGTTGTCAAAGTACCCAGATTGGGAAACCACCAAATCTAGATCTAAAACCATAGATCTAGTAACCAGAATGTCTGATATAATATATAAGTCTTATGTGGAGAAACTACTGTGTGATGACCAAAGTATAACCGATCGTAGTATAGGAATATCACTTCCTACTCTGTGTATGTCATCAAATAACAGGACATCACACCCTACTACCTTCTTAACAGATCCATCCCCTATTCTGATGAAGTCAAACCTATGACTGTCATATCAGAAATAGATGATCTATCTCCGCTATATCTGCTTTAGTCTATAATTAGACATAAGCCAACTGTCCACCAATTCTTCCGCTGCTCCCACTGACTACGACAACCCTCTGGCAGAGTCATATAGACGTACACTTCTAAAGCTAGTTTAGAACGACGCTATACTCATCCTCCTGCCGGGTCTCACAGTCTGGAGCAACAGCAATGGAAAGTCTGGGTAAACAAGAACCTCCCTGTCACCGTCCTTGAGGCTACCGAAGTACCTCTCGGGTACCTGAGGTTACCCACTTTATCTGCGGAGTGGCCAATGGAATGTCAAACCAGATTGAATCTTTAGGTTCTTATTAAATCTTCAGTAATCATTTGCGGTTCTAGAATCACTTCCAGTTCTACCATACTGCCACTACTGTTTTCTGAAAAAATCCATTTTTGATAAAACTGTGGCGAGTCAAGAACAATATCACTATTGATCTTCCAGATGGTAGAAAGTCAACCCTCGTCATAGCCTGGGTCAACCCACAAACAGCCATTACAGAAACGTGCCTTGAGTCATCCAGTGTCTGGTTTTAGGCATAAGCCGGATAACTCCCCGTACTTTAGCATCGTTAAGATATGAACAGTTCTATATCCAATACAGAAACAGAGGCACTGATTTAATTGAACCAGATTTAAATCATGCAGCTGTCTCCAGTGCATGTCCAGTAAATGGAGAGAGTCCGATCAGCGTTACTCAATTTAGGAGTGCTTCCAATTATGAGTAACCTGAAAGAGAAGCAAGTTCTCTTAATCATTACTATCAACTGAATACCATATACAAGTATCTACATCTTCGATCACCTTGAAGAATCCCGATACTTGCAATACTTGGTTCTCTACTTTATTCATATACCTATAACTTCTCAAACTTCGGACCCTGTGTTTCTACGAAACACCTGTCTAAAAACCAGAGAAGTCATAAGTAAACCGAATATAGTACGAGGACCAACCCCTCTGTCCTAATGGACACTGGACAATATACAATACTCTGTATAAGCCCCCTGAGTCTAGTGACTCATTCACTGTGTGTCGTAGGTTGAAAACTGTACTTTTGGTTAAGAAGAATTACACCGCTGTTCAATGCTCCTTACCTAACCATCCACTGATATAGGTAAATGTCATAGACATAATTTCAAAAAGGTATGTCTAAGGTATGTCTCACTCTATAAAAATAGACGTACAGATATATCAATTTGAAATTGGTGCACAACAACGGATATTCAAAACCAAATATTTGTCGTCCGGCAAACAACCCAGGTGGCTTCCTCAAATATCACCAATTCCAACGAATCCCGATATAATGAGGATGTCACCTAATTCCCAATAACTTACTCCCACTCATCATCTGTAAAACCATACAGATGTGAGACTCATACCTGGTAAATACATACCCTGGAGTAAGTATCTAATCGGGAAATCAGTTTTCTTTTAACAGTACACAGTGAAACTGAAACATTGAAATATTTCGATGGGGTATCCTGGTATTCCTAGTAATGCCTCTTCCATTATCCAAATTCACAACTGTAATCGTATATCTCTTTGTCATTTCACCAAATCCCTTTATATGTCTTTAGTCATTACCTTCTGCACATCCCTTTAGGCCAAATGGTTTTCTTCCTTCCCTACCGTTCGGCACCAGCCTATGATTTGGAAGAAGACTATCCAATAAGCATAATGGGTGTACTGTCCTAATCCTAGAAGCACTCGCAATGCGAGGGAAGGTGAAGATAAAAGACACCTGAATGAACTTTATTCCTATTTCTCCTGAACCAGGATCCATCCCCGAACTGGAACAAGTTCCTTTCGAGTTCGTATATAACCATACGATGGATTATCTAATAAACATGGGATCTTCGTAGTGATACGGAGTGTCCTGGAGAAATACAAAGGTGATTTAGGATTAGCGAAGAAATACTTGGTTTAGTCGTGAATAGCAGTCGCAATTTACTTTGTCCTCTTACTAATCCCTTTCTTTGTCTTTACATAATACCTTCTGTAATCCACCTTTAGGCTAATTGGTTTTCTTCATTGCCTACCGGTCGGCACCAGCCTAAGGTTTGGAAGATGACTATCCAATTTGTGTAATAGGTGTACTATCTCCTAAGCCAAGGAGTACTCGCAATCTGAGAGAGAAGGTAAAAGGAAAAGACAACTGAATAGTCCTATTCGTTTTCTCCAGAACCAGAAACCATCCTCGAATTCCTTCGAATTCGTATATAACCATACGATGGTTTTGTCCAATGGAAGTGAACGTTCGTAGTAATACGGGGTGTCTTGGAGAAAAGGGTAAAAGTAGGAGTGGCAATGAGGTTTGCAACTCTGACAATCCAAAAGCCAGTGTTAAGAAGGTTCGGTCAACTTGGTCACTGAGTCATAGTCTAGGGTCGGGTCAATGGTCGCTGCCAAAGAGAGAGAGAAAAGAAACACTCAGCGTGCACTCTAACCTAGATCAGAATGGTTATCACTTTATCTAATCTGGAAACCTCCCACTGTAACGTCAAATTCTTCCCCAAACCTGAAAGAAGAATTAGTCGGGATCACCCGAGGAGTAAACCAACTCATCAGTGGGATTCGGGATCCAACTATCATCGCATGATAACGTGACGGAATCCGCTCACGCTATCACACTCCAGAAGGTATGCGCATATCTGGCAAGTTTCAGTTTCTTTAGAAACTCCCGATGTGGATTTTTTCCCCATGCTCTTATGACCTTGACGAAGGCCAACAAATCATAAGTCACATGTCAAGTTCTACCCGTCATTGTCCAGGTTAATTTGAACCCACCCGTACAAGCCCTTGACGAAGGCCAGCAAGGCTATACGACTGTCCCAAACCAACGCATCTATCTATGCAGCAGAAAAGTAACAAGCAGCTACCATACACTATGCCTTGACGAAGGCCAACAAACATATCATGAATACTACGTGCTACCCGTCTGAAACGACGGAGGGCTACGAATGGTTTCTGGCGAAAACATTTAACGTAATGAACTTGATATCGTTGAAGGAACTGGATAGCTTTGGAAAAATATAGTGACGAAAACCTTTGCTAAAGAGGTCACTCCCGGTGAAAGGATCTCGGCTCTTTCCCCGTAGAATGAGGTGCAGGATATTCCAACTGAATACCACGATACAAAGCAAAAGTAATCGGCTATAGTGAAGTTATTGCCCTGACGCAAACTTCTGTCAAAGGGGTCACTCCCGGTGAAGGGATCTCGGCCCTTGCCTCGTCGACAAAGGAGCAGGATATTCCAACTGAATACCACTGTGCAAAACAAAAGTGAACGTCCTTGCAATAACAGCTTTTTGAAAAAGTGTTCCAACAACATCAGAATAGGTTTGTTTAACTTGCATTGATCCAAATCAACGCAGTCCTATCAATTGATCACACCAAAAAGAACGAAAATAATGATGTACGTATATGCCATCCGCATTCGCCACTGGGTCCTGTCATCACCCGTTAGGTTACTTAACTAACGACAGAGCGGGGACTGGACTAGCGCGGATGCAAAACATATACAACATCTACTAGTATATATATAATATATAATTTTCGCTCAAGGCGTGATAAAATGCAACATCACAGAAATGTACAGCATCACAGAACAATACAGATATGTGGGATCCCCGGGTTTCACAGAGCCGCTACTGAAACCCGACGTTCCCCTGGTCGTGTGGATAGCCTGTGCAATGAAATCCTAGACCCCTACGGGCGCGGCAAGTTACCCGGCAAAACCTGAAGCGAGGCAGCCCCCTTCAGCAACCTGAATGGACCACCCAGCACTTCACAGAATCCGGTAACTTGGGCACCCCACCTGGGTCAACCTATACCCCCTACGAGTGCGGCGAATAGCCCGCCAATTCTAGAGTGAAGCCCCCTTCGTCTCAAAGCCATGAGATGCGGGCTCGTTTCCCTCTAGAACCCGGCTATCCGTGCACCCCTCCTTGGAGTAATCCAAGTACAGAAAGTAAAATATACATACAAAGGGTACATCGACCGCAACCTGGTTGTGCCCAAAATAATAATACAAACAGGCAGTGACGGCAGTCCACATGTCGGACGCTCGCCCCGCAATAACAAATGTACATATAAAACAAAACTGTACTAATATTGCATCCAGGGTATCCCCCACGACCGATCCGCAAAAACACAACACAATCACAGAACATCAACGTGAATGTCACGTTCGCAAATCCGTCTAACCGGGCTATAGCAGTTAGACAGGATTTACCGATTAAGTGACATTCACGGTCGCAGATATAATGTAAATACAGTGAACTAGCATGTTTAAAATATCCGATCGATCAAATTTATCGAAGTGGGCCCCAAGCAGTACTGTAGCACTTACAGAAATTCTGGGCCTAAAAAGAATATCCCAAAACCCCTGTTTCCAACCCAAAAGCCTACTGTTAAAATTTGGTGCGATGAATAGTAAAAAGCGCGGCGGAACCACGGCCCAAGCATGGGTTTGGCGGCGGTTCCGCGGCGGTTTGGAGAGATCTCGCGACCAAATTTTCACAGATTTCGTAGATTTTCTTACACAGTATTCTGAAACAACCTGAAAAATTTTTGGAGCTAAAAAAAATTCGACAGAGAACAGTGCACTGAAAATACGGTTTTTGCGATTTTTGTTCGAACGGGTTTTAAACATACTAGAGCAAGCTAGGTTAGGTTAACGGCGTGGCTCAGATACCAATGTAAGTCCGCAGTGGCGCCCCGGTCGTCGTTCCGACGCCGGAAACGCGGAAACAAAAACTTTGCAAACTAGAAAACCGGCACCATCGCGCACTTTTCACCCGGATCGGGCCATTAACCTAGCAACTAGCAAAGTAAAATACGGGTAGAGAAGTATACCAAGCGATCCGTGTCCTTCGGTCTTCGTCTCCACTCCGATCTCCCGCGAATACTTCGTCCGTCACCTCCTCGTCGAAACGGGCACCACATCGCTAAAGTCTTTTACGAGCTCCCACCTCTGGACCGAGGGAACTCGGGCACGAAGTTGGCTAGCCGTCGCGTCCAAGGAGTGCTATAGATGTAGTGTAGAAACTTGTCTCTTTGGGGTCAAGAAGTTGCCATGGATGATGTGGAGGAAAGAATGAAGCATTTTGGAGAGGCTTGAAAAAGGAGCTATGAACTTTGATGCATGAATGAGATGAACATTTTTCTTCACCACAAAATGAATCCTCCCCTTCCTCCCAAAGTGGCCGGCCCTCTCTCCTCAAGAAGAAGATTGGAGAGAGAAAAAGACATCTCCAAGTATATATCAAAAGAATGATAATGTGAAAAAGAAATCATATAAGAAAAAGGCTCACATCAATTTCAAGCTCATATCCTTTCATCAACCATCATGAAAAAAGCAATGGAAAAGACAAGAAAAGAATCTCATGATGGTTGAACCACAAATGTGCAAGAAACCCCTCCACAAAATGTTATTTGCAAACTGCAAATAACACCCTCCATCGAAAGTCCGGCCGCGAAGGAACAAATAAAAACCGGTCGGAATGGAATGCAAACTGGCAACTTCAGAAAACTGATCGCGTAATAAATTACAGGAAAACCACATTACTGCATATACATGCCCACATTTGTATTCCCACTGAACACAAAAGCAAAGAGACAAAACTACACTATCTAATACTAGGATCCGGCTTAAGCCAAAGCCGGCTAGTAAAATCTGTCCGATCACGATCCGTGCAATACCGCACACATCTGATCGAACCCTGCCATATCTCCATACGGCCTCTAAAGCATTTCGCCCGAAACCTGAGTAACTGTGTGTGTGGTGGACTCTAAAGACTCGTCAATACTATGGCTGTGGATTTAACCACTAGCACGTCAGAGGTATTAGCCATACGTGACGGGCCACCAGCTATTGACGAAAAGGGACGCCGATGAGCGAACTCATCCTGACACCCTACTGAGCCTGTCAGTGACAATATCCGTACAGTCCGGTCCGTTCGTCTATGAGCATCGCATGGCGGGCCTAGGGGGTTGGTAAAAGTTAGACCCCCAATAGCGGTACAAGTCATGTCGAAGTATAGCCCAGAATACCCTGAGATACTACTGGAATACCAACCAGCAAATCTCCTGCCTTGGCCAAGGAATTTTCATGTTCTGGCTCTCGTAGACACAGCGCGACCTCACCCCCAATACCGGGAGAGACGAACCCCTGCAGATCCGCTCACTGCCTCCATGTGGCTCGGGACTGTACCCAACTAAAACCTGTTTGCACGACTCCTTTGAGCCGTGGTAGGGTAGTAATCAAAGCACAGTAGGAACTCACACGAGACAAATGACGATCTCAGGTCGATGAACTAACCTGTACACGTGTCACCAGGGAACTGCTATCTGACATCAGGTATAAAACCAACTAGCAGGTTCCCGGTGAGTCCTGTCCGGTGTACTCATAACCCAATGAGCACCTGTATACATCTTAGGTGAACCAACTGACACCAGTGGCTTGTGAGACCGGCCACCGCCCTTCGTCGGGGTCTCGACTGTATACACTAGTCTACTCTGGAGTATCGATACCCTGTCTCGAAACTCCCACGACTAGGGACCTTTTAAGGATGTGCTTATAGACTCCAGCTCTCACTTATATGATCGCCCTCATACTGCTGGTAGTCAAGCAAGAATCCTAGGGGCTCTGTAATAGCGACTCGTAAGGTCACCTAAAGCAGTACACGATGATAAAGATAAACCAGATAGCATACTATCATCTTGAATAAGACTGTCCTACTGGGACAGGTCCTCCCCTCAATCATTGCAATCACGTGTCTGTGATCCAATAATTGACTCTGAGGGCACTATCTCCAACAGTTCTAAAACTGCTTCCCAATGTTTCTTCAGGATTGGATTAATATAAACTTATCGCATCAAGTGCAAAAACAACATCTGGTGTGGTATTTTACATCTCATGATTGACTAAATTTCCTAAGCAAGTGATCTGCCAATCAGGCACATCCCTCTCTCCTTTAGTCTGTAAGACACCTTTAGAGAGGGTGACTCCATCATCTGCAGGTACACCACCATGCCAGGAGTCATCTATTCTAAAATACTATTAGAATACTGTCAAAGTACCCTGATTAGGAAACTACCCAATTCTAGATCTAAAACCATAGATCTAGTAACCAGAATGTCTGATATTATATCCATATCCTTTGTGGAGAAACAACTGTGTGACGACCACAGTACAACCGATCGTAGTATAGGAATTTTACTTCCTACTCTGTGTATGTCATCCAAATACCAGGACATCACACCCTACTACCTTCTTAACAGATCCACCCCCTATTCTGATGAAGTCAAACCCATGACTGTCACATCAAAAATTAGATGATCTATCTCCACTATATGTGCTCTAGTCAATAAATAGACATAAGCTACTGGCCCACTATGCTTCCGCTGCTCCCACTGACTACAACAACCCTCTGGCAGAATAATATATACGTACACTTCTAAAGCTAGTTTAGAACGACGTTATACTTATCCTCTTGCCGGGTCTCATAGTTTGGAACAACAGTAGTGTCAAGTCTAGGTACACAAGAACCTCCCTGTCATCGTCCTTGAGGCTACCGGAGTACCTCTCGGGTGTCTGAGGTTACCCACCATATCTGCGGAGTGGCTATTGGAATGTCAAACCTGATTAAATATATAGGTCCTATTAAATTTTCCGTAATTGTTTGCGGTTCTGGAATCACTTCCAGTTCTACCATACTCCCACTACTGTTTTCTGAAAAAATCCATTTTACTAAAACTGTGGCGAGTCAAGAACAATATTACTATTGATCTGCCAGATGGTAGAAAATCAACCCTCGACATAGCCCGGGTCAACCCACAAACTGCCATTACAGAAACGTGCCTTCAGTTATCCAGAGTCTGGTTTTAAGAATAAGCCGGACAACTCCCCGTTTCTTAACACCGTTAAGATATGAACCATTCTATAACAATATAGAAATAGAGGCATAAATTTAACTGGAACCAGATTCAAACCATGCAGCTGTCTCCAGTGCATATCAACTTAATGGAGAGAGGCTAATCAGCATTACTCAAATTAGGAATACATCCAATTATGAATAACCCGAAAGAGAAACATGTTTCTCAAAACCATTACCTGAATACCAATCACAAGAATCTACATCTTCGATCTCTTTGAAGAATCCCGATACTTGCGATACCTGGTTCTCTACTTTATTCTTATACCCACAACTTCTCAAAACATAGACATTGTATTTCTACGAAACACTTGTCTAAAAACTAGAGAAGTCACAAGTAAACAGAACATAGTACGAGGACCTACCCCTTTGTCCTGACGGACACTGGACAACATACAATACACTGTATAAGTCCGCTGAGTTGAATAACTCAAAACCTGTGCATCGTAGGATGAAAACTGTACCCAGGAGATTTCCTCAAATATCACCAATTACAACGAATTCCGATATAATGAGGATGATCACCTTATTCCCAATAACCTACTCCCACTCACCATCTGTAAAAACCATACAGATGTGAGAATCATACCTGGTAAATACATACCCTGGAGTAAGTATCTAATCGGGAAATCAGTTTTCCTTTAACAATGCACTGAAACATGAAAATGTTTCATAGGGGTATCCTGGTATTCATAGTAATGCCTCTTCCATAATCCAATTCATGACATTAACCGTATATCTCTTTGCCATCTCTCCAAATCCCTTTATTTGTCTTTAGTCGTTACCTTCTGTTGTAACGTTTTGAAAATCGTTTCGGTGAAATTTCGGAAAATCGGTAAAATAATGGGGGTTTCTGTAACAAGTCAAAATACAAATATCTTTATTATAAAATTAAATATACATATTCTAGCTATGTAATTGCTAGTATTTGGTGTTTATTGAGCCACCGATGAAATTTTAAATTTTCTGAAAATTTTTCCGAAAATAATTATTTTAATATTATTTTAAGCCGTCACTAATACATTTAATTAGGGAAAATTACAAATTGGAATGAGTTGAAACAAATTTTGTGCATCATAACACATTATACAAAATTTTATCATGTGGTTTTTGAAATGAAATAGTTTGCCAAAACGGTGTTGGAAAATATCGAAGAAAAAAGGCTTAAATAGTGAAATTAGTGTTAATGGAAATTGGGGTATATCATTTATTATTTTTCCCTCAACCACACAAACCAAATTTCCCCTCCTTAGCTGAGCCCATGGCAGCCCATTACCCAAGTTCCCACTTAAAAAATGAGAGAAGCGAAACAAATGAAAAGAAAACAAAAGAAATGAGTGAAATAGTAAAATGAGTTTGGGCTTTGACTTTGGTGGACTTTGGACTTTACTCCCTTGACTTTTCCCCACCTCACCCTCTCTTCCTCACCCTTGTAGCCGGCCCTAGGTAGCAGCCCTCCCTCCCTCTTCACAATTCCCATCACATTCTCACATCATTTAATAGAAAAAGGGAATTGTAAAAATGGTGTAATGAAGGGTTTATTTGAAAAGATGCATTAAATGAGGTGGTTCTACACATACACCCACATTTCCACTCTCTTTCTCTCTCCCATTTCATGCAACATGGTCGAACCTCCTCGATGACCAGACCAAAAAAATTCTCCTCCTCATTTTTGGCTTAAAAATCTTCTCATTTCCAATATAATGCTTCCAAATTAACACTAATTCCTAGTTAACTCCTAACCCTTTATTTCCTTGGCCAATCAAGTGTGGATCTTGGGCAATGAAGCTAGATTTGGGAGGCTAAGTTTCTTGTAGATCTACAAAATTGTGAGGTACAAATCTCAACCCATATTTTCATCTAGCCTAATTAGGTATTATTGTGGTTTAATTTCTATATTTGGAAATTCTAGGAGTAGGGTTTGAATATGAATTATGGCTTAACCATCACACTAGGTTAATCAAGTGTAAATTAACGTCCTAAGATGTGCACAATCTAGATTTGTTGTTAATTTTGTAATGAGTTACTTCAAAGTTGTTATGATTTGATAATTTTATAAACTAGGTTTTTGTAATCTATGAAAGTAACTAATAGAGAAATCCAATTAGGTTATTTATGACTTTATTAACATTTTAAATTGTAGTTTAATGTTTTAGATTATGCAAATCCAAGCTAAATTGTTGTTTGTGCATTTTTGATATAAAATGGTTGAAATTGGTTAATTTTGTTAACTAGATTTTTGGGTTAATGTAATTTATTGAGATAAAAAATGTGGAGGTGATTTGTATGACCTAATTATGTTATTAAGTGAGCATTTTGGCCATTAGAATCGTTAAAATATTTAGTTTGGGTAAAACATCAAGTTTTGAACCGAAATGGGAATTTATGCTAACTAGGTTTTTGGTAAATGAAACGATTTGTTTACTTTTATGGTTTTGTTAAATTAAAACCTATTTCTTATATAATTAGTGAGTTTTGAAACCATTGAGATTTTCGCGATCACTCAGCGTTTGTACGCCGATGTCGAGGGTTTTGGGTTGATTTGTGAAAGCAAACCATAGGTTTTGACCTATGTGGGATTCATGTGTCGTTTCGGTCATGAGTCGGATTTTAATGCAATACGGTGCGTTATGATATGTAGGTAACCCATGTGGACTTCGAGACGACAAGCAAGCGCGTATCGACGTCGGCACCGGTGAGCGAGGACCAAGTGAGTAGATTTATATCTATGGGGAGAAGTCTGGTGGATGGCGTATAGCACCCCCGCAGTCCGTAGTATAGTTCATATATATATATATGTTTATATAGGTGTTTTACGATACGAGAATGTTTATTCATGATATGATTATGTGTTCATGGATTAGCTTTGGGTTAGTTGCGAAACCCTAAAGTAGTTGTTATACCCACATACACACACACAGACTTGCATACATTACTTTCTTGTGCGTAGATGGGGATGTGTATATATGTATATACGCGTGGGTATGGGACTATGCATATATACATTCATATACACATGCATGTATGATGAGGATAGTACTTGGGATTTGAGATGAGTCGATGAGATCGGTGATATGGCAGAGTTCGTATTTGAGATACGACATGACGTTGTAGCGGGTCCTTGACGTAGTGTTTCACACACGTGCATGCATACTTAGGCGGTATCAGTATTGTACTAGACGTAGATCAGTACCCCGATCATGATATTTGATTAAGAGGATACCAGATGAATAGTATGATGAATGTGATATTGACCCGTACCCAGATTTGGGATGCCGTACGACGGATTTACGTACGAGCTATATATTGATGATTGATCCGCACTATTGACTTGGGAATGTCTGATTATAGATATGGTATCGGATGTGATATTATTGAGGCGGGATCACCGACTAATATATATATATATATATATGTATCGATTCAGATGTTAGGCGGTTTCCTTACCTTCAGTTAGCTTGTTAGCTTAGCCCTATAGTTTAGTATAGTTGGTAGACAAGATTCGACTCCTACCTATTTCAAAAGCTAACGAATCGCGGGTATTTTAAAAGACAGGTCAAGGTATTCTACGGATATTTCAAAAGACGTATCTTTTCTTAAAAACACCGTAGCCCTTATTTTCAAAACACCGCGATTCGTGTTAGTTTTAAAAGGCATCATTGTTTGACTTATAGTTATCGTTGTGTCTAGTATTCTGCTCCCGCACATTATTGCTGTTCGCTCCGCATCGCATATTCATATTGTGATTTCATATGCTATTGTTGATATTATGCTGTTAGGACACCAACACCATTACCGATGATGCGTATGTACCACGTACACTTACTTGCCGGCTCACACACATCTTTATCGGTAATTTCCATGTCACGTACACTTAGAAAATACTATTACATTGACATAGCTTGTTAGCTAATAGTTTAGACATAATATTAGTGTACTTGCCTTATATGCTAGTTCAGACATTATATTTATTACCTGCTACTTCATGCATGTTATTATTCACTGTTATGCCACATTCATGGATTCTCATGCCTATATTCACAGTTTACATGCTATTGAGGATTTGGATTTGGATTTTCATGAGATTTCCTGGATTTGGTGGAAAACCGCAAAAATATTTATAAACTTCTTTTCTCTCTCTTTTAAATGAAAAGTGCAGTTTTCCCATGATGTATGAGTCGTCCACCATGAGCTTGCTGATGGATTTCGAGACCCGATTCGAGGAGTTGGATGAACCGTTTCGGGTACATGGTGGGCCCGGTGCGGTACCCCGGGGCGAGAAGGTCGTGTTGTTGACGTTGAGCCTGGCAGGGGAGCACTACCGACCGGTGATTTTACCTGACGCGTCGGATATCCGGAGGATACCGTCGTGGTCTTGAGATTAATGGTAGGGGCCGGTCTGGATTGACGGCGCCTTAGATAGTGAGATTGAGACATTGAGATCCTGAGATATTGAGACATTGGGATTTATGTTTTTTGTCGATGCTAGACACTGTTTATGCTGATTTCATTTATGATACCTCTTTTAAAAGTACAGAAATCTCACTAAATTTTGAAAGCAGTTTTATTCAGTACATGCATTCTGTTTCATTCATTCATACATCATCCATATGATATATTGCTACCTGAAGCACTGACACGGGCACATGGGATTACACTCGGGTTAGATATTTACCCTAGTCATTGTTATAGGCTGCATGTTATATATATTTGAGTATATATTATGATCGTTGACCTAGGATTGCGTTGTTCATGCGGTTTCTGTTCGTAGATGTTTTTCTATTCACGAGTTGGCAACTCACCCCCATTGTGCCACAGTTCTTGCAGGTTTTGCCGTACAGGTTCCATTACGGCTTTGCTGGCACTGCTCCTTTCGGGTGACTTGCTAGTAGGTGGGTTTATTGGTATCATACCCATCATATTACTTTGTATAATATTATTCAGTTGTATCTAGTAAATTCCATCAACCAAACATGTATTTATTTTGAGATAGAGACCAGTGATGTTATTCTTTCAACCTTAGAGTCGCGCGTTATATTTCTGTGGATTTCTTGTGGTTTTGAGTTTCCTTTTAAGTTTTTGATCCTCACCCTTGGCGCTGTATATTATATGGCTTGTGTGGTTGTGACCGTCGATTGACGAAGAGCTAGCTCCCGCTTGGGGATGCCTTTTATTGATTTCGTATACTATTCATGTTGTATCCCGTTTGGGGGCAGGTATTTACAAAGGAGACTCTGCCGAAATTTTCAAGAAATATTTGATGTTTTTATAAACGTATAATTCGGCTAATAAAACTACTTGATTTAAATTGCTTTTTCCTTCACTCTACTACTTTTCTTGGTTTGGATTTCTGGGTTTTCGGCTTACTTAGATTACGTACGCCTCGAGACGTTTCGTAGTTTAAGTGTCGGTCATGTTCCGTACTTTCGGGACTTAACATCTGTACACCATCGTTAGGTTATATGGTTTTCTTCCTTCCCTACCGTTCGGCACCAGCCTATGGTATGGAAGAAGACTATCCAGTAAGCATAATAGGTGTACCGTCCTAAGCCAAGGAGTACTCGCAGCTTGAGAGAAGGTGATGATAAAAGACAACTGAATAATACTTTATTCTATTTCTCCCGAACTGGGGAAAAAGCAAAGGTGAAATAGGAGTGGCGATGAAGTGCGCGGTTTGGTCGTGAATGATAGCAGTCGCAATTTACTTTGCCCTCTTTCTAATCCCTTTATTTTGTCTTTAGTTATTACTTTCTGTACACACTACTTAGGCTAATTGGTTTTCTTCATTCCCTACCTTTCGGCACCTGCCTATGGTTTGGAATAAGACTATCCAATAAGCGTAATAGGTGTACCCTCCTAAACTAAGGAGTACTCGCAACCTAAGAGAAGGTGATAATAAAAGACAACTGAATAAACCAATTTTATTTCTCCTGAACCTGGATCCATCCTCGAAGAAGTCCTTCGGGTTCGTATATAACCATACGATGGATCTATCCAATGGAAGTGGATGTCTGTAGTAATACGGGGTGTTCTGAGAAATACAAAGGATAAAAGAAGGAGCGGCAATGACTTATGCAACTTGGACAATCCAAAAGCCAGTATTTCAAGAAGGTTCGGTCAATTTGGTCACTGAGTCATAGCCTAGGGTCGGTCAAAGGTCGCTGCCAAAGAGAGAGAGAAAAGAAACACTCTGCGTGCACTCTAACCTAGATCAGAATGGTTATAACTTTATCTAATCAGGAAACCTCCCACTGTAATCTCAAATTCTCTTCCAAACCTGAAAGAAGAATTAGTCGGGATCACCCGAAGAGTAAACCAACTCATCAGTGAGAATCACGATCCAACTGTCATCGCATGATAACTTGTTGGAAGCCACTCAAGTTATCATACTCCAGAAGGTATGCGCATGCCTGACAAGTTTCATGTATCTTTAGAAACTCCTGATATGATTTTTGCCCCATGCTCTTATGACCTTGGCGTTGGTCAAAATGTCATAAGTCACATGCCAAGTTCTACCCGTCACTATCCAGGTCAATTTGAACCCACCCGCACATGCCCTTGACGTTGGCCAAAATGGCATAACGACTGTCCCAAACCAACTCATCTATCTATGCAAACAAATGAATACCCAGCAGCTACCAAACACTATGCCTTGGCATTGGTCAAAATGCATGGCTTGAATACTACTGAATACCCAAAAGAAATGACGGAGGGCTACGGCTGGTTTTTGGCGAAAAACCTTTAACGTAATGAACTTGATCTCGTTGAAGGAACCTGATAGCTTTTTAGAAAAAAAAATATAGTGGCAAAAACCTTTTGCTAAAGAGGTCAATCCCGGCGAAGGGATCTCGGCACTTTTCTCATGGAATGAGGTGCATGATATTCTAACTGAATACTGCTATGCAAAGCAACTTGTAATCGACTATAGTGAAGTTATTACCCTGATGTAAACTTCTGCCCAAGGGGTCACTCCTGGTGAATGGATCTCGGCCCTTGCCTCGACGAATGAGGTGCAGGATATTCCAACTGAATACCGCTATGCAAAACAAAAGGAAATATCTTTTTAATAACACCTTTTAAAATTTGTTCCAACAACATCAAATATAGGTTTGTTTTACATGCATTGATAAGAATCAACGCAGTCCCATCAATTAATCACACCACAAAAGAACGAAAAATAAAATGTATGTATATGCCATCCGCATTCGCCACTGGGTCACGTCATCACCCGTTAGGTTACTTAACTAATGACAGAGTGGGGAATGGACTAGCGCGAGTGTAAAACATATACAACATCTAATAGTATATATACCAATATACAATAATTGCTCCAGGCGTGATAATATGAAACATTACAGAAAAGTAATAAGCATCACAGAACATTACAGATAAACTGGGATCCCCGGGTTTCACAGAGCCGCTACTGAAACCCGACGTTCCCCTGGTCGTGTGGATAGCCTGTGCAATGAAACCTAGACCCCTACGGGTGTGGCAAGTTACCCGCCAAAACCAGAAGCGAGGCAGCCCCCTACATCAAAGTGAATGGACCACCCGGCACTTCACGGAATCCGGTAACTTGAGCACCCCTCCTTGGGTCAACCTGTACCCCCTACAAGTGCGGTGAATAGTCTGCCAATTCTAGAGTGAGGCCTCTCTGCCTCTCAAAGCCATGAGATGCGGACCCGTTGCCCTCCAGAACCCGGCTATCAGTGAACTCCGTCGCGGGGTAATCCTAGTACATAAAAGAAAATAAAATATACAACGGGTACATCGACCTCAGCCCGGTCGTACCCTAAAAGAATATTATACAAATAGGCAGTGACGACAGTCCACATGTTGGACGCTCGCCCCGTAATATCAAATGTACAAATAAATCCAAATTGCACTACCATTGCACACTGCTATCCACCACGACAAATCCGCAACATCACAGCACAACACAGAACATCAACGCGAATGTCACGTTCGCAAATCCGTCTAAAAGGACTATAGCAATTAGACGCAATTTACCGCTCAAATGACATTCCCGGTCGGAGATATAATATAAGTACTGCATACTAACAAGTTTAAAATTTCGATCGACAAAACTTCCCGTAGTGGGCCCCACGTACATATGCTGTATAGTAACAAAATATGGGCCCAAAAGAAATATTCCAAAAGCCACAATTTTCCATGTAGAACATACTGTAGAAATTTGGCTCACTCTTCCTACAAAAGCGCGGCGGATCAGCGGCCAAACCCTGGTTTGGGCCGCGGATCCACGGCCGTTCTGTGGCATCACGTGACCAAATTTCACCAGTTTGCTTAGAATTACCTGCACAATTTTCTGTGATGCACAAAATAATTTTTATGCCAGATTTAAAATCGACAGAAACTTTTGTACAGAAAATTGTAGTTTTCGAAATTCCGTTCGATCGATATTTTAAACGCGTTAGCATAAGTTAGTAAAGCTTAATGGTGAGGCTCTGATACCACTGTAAGTCCACGGTAGCGCCCCGGCCGTCTAACAGACTCCAAATGCGGAACAAAAACTTTTAGAACTGGCGCTATCGAGTACTATCACTCGGATCTGCCATTAAAGCTAAACTAACAAACTACAAAGTGGGTCGAAATGTTATACCGAACGATCCGAGTCCTTCGATCTTCAACCATCATCCCACGCTTTGTTGCGGCTGCTCCGATCTCCTGAATCTCCAGTCTCCTCGTCCAGGGGGCACCACGTCGACGGATCTTTAAACGGGCTCCCGCCACTGAACCGAGGCAACTCGGTCGTCAAGTTTGCTAAAAGAGACGACCAAGATGATGTAGAGAATGAGTAGAACACTTTGTCTGACTTCGTCCAAAGCCATGGACGAACGGTTAATGAAGTTGCCTTTTGGATCGGGTGAAATGAGAAATGAGGCTATCTAATTTCCATGAATCCAAAACATATTCTTTTCCAAATCAACAACCATCCTCATTTCAAGATAGGGATCGGCCATTTATCAAGAGGGAGGAGGTGAGTGTAGGAAGGGGGGAGAGTGACCATAAGAATCAATCAACTAATGAGTCATTTTCCACCTTGCATAAACATTAATGCAACAATGAATCACCTAACCTTGTCATCAAAAACATTAAATGAACATTTAAAGCACAAATGAGTCATGAAGCCTAGTCACCATCTAGAAACTTCTAGAACCTTCCACACACTCATGACTCACCCTCAAGAAAAGATAAATCCGCATTTAACCGAATGTTAAAGCGGGTGATAGAAAACCGGAAACTGGCAACTTCCAAAAGCGATCCCGAAACGAATTTCAGGATAACCCCGTAACAGTATAAACATACCCGCATTTGTATTACGAACGAATACAAATGCAACTGAGACAAAGATATATATCTACACAGTATAATACTCGGATCCGGCTTAAACCAAAGCCCACCAGTATTATCTGCCCGAAATATGACACGTGCGTAAACGCACGTGCAATTTCCGAACCCTGCCATAAAACCATACGGCCTCTACAACGTTTCGCCCGAACTTAGGAAACTGTCTGTGGGGGACTCTAATGACACATCAACACACTGGCACTGGGTTTAACCACTAGCACGTCAGAGGTACTAGCTGTATGTAACGGTTGCCTATGTATTGATTGGAAGGGAAGCTGACGAGCGAACTCATCCAGAAACCCTACTGAGCCTAACAGTGACAATATACTTACAGTCCGGTCCGTTTGTCTATGAGTATCGCATATCGGCCTAGGGGGCTGGTAACGTCAGACCCCAAATAGCGGTATAAGTCATGTCAGAGAGTAACCCAGAACACCCTGAGATACTACTGGAGTACCAACCAGTAAATCTCCTGCCTCGGCCAAGGGCTTTGTGTAATGGCTCTCCTAGACATAGCGCGATCTCACCCCCAATATCGGGAGAGACGAAACCCCTGTCGATCCGCTCACTTGCCTCCATGTGGCTCGGGACTTTATCCAAAAAAGACCTGTTTGCACGACTCCTTTGAGCCGTGGTAGGGTAGAAATCAAAGCACAGTGGGAACTCACACGAGACAAATGACGACCTCAGGTCGATGAACTAACCTGTACACATGTCACCAGGGAACTGCTATCTGACGCTAGGTATAATACCAACTAGCAGGTTCCCGGCGAGTCATGTCCGGTGTATTCATAACCCAATGAGCACCTGTATACATCTTAGGTGAACCAACTGACACCAATGGCTTGTGAGACCGGCCACCGCCCCTCGTCGGGGTCTCGACTGTATACACTAGTCTACTCTGGAGTATCGATGCCTTGTTTCGAAACTCCCACGACTAGGGACACTTTAAGGATGTGCTTACAGACCCCAGCTCCCACGTATATGATCGCCATCATATTGCTGGCAGTCAAGCAAGAATCCTATGGGCTCTATCAACATGCAATAGCGAACTAAAGCATATATACGATGATAAAGACAAACCATATAGCATACTATCATCTCGAGCAAGACTGTCATATCGGTATAGGTCATGCCTCAATCATTGCAATCACATACCTGCGATCCAATAATTGACTTTGAAGGCACTATATCCAACAATGATCACATCAAAGATATCGCAGCAGAAGAATCATATGAAATAATAGATATACTAGGAGGTCCGTGTTTTTTTTTGAGCCTCTATAAAACACGGATTCCACGGTCGCGATGAATAGCCAAACCCACACCCCTAGACCCCAACAAGAGTGACAAGCAACCCTTCCAATTCGAGAGTTAGGAGACCCGGACTCGACTCCTCGAGTTGGTCTCCCGCTGGACTCTAGAACCCGGTTACTTGTGCTCTCCTCCTTGGGTCTATCCTAGTGCGGAAAAGTAAAAAATATATAAATGGTGACATCAACCTCATCCCGGAAATTCCACAATAAAAGAATATTACATACAATGAATTTTACATGAATGAAAATAAAAAACCCTCATCTCACATAAAACCCCCGGCTATTCAGAACACGACGATCCAATATAACATATCACAACAACACATAACATCACATGCCATCAACGTAAGTAAATATGCGCATCCTAATTGTCGTTGACATATAGCAACGAAACCGGCGATATCACATATTACACTTACGGTCGCAGAAAAGAAAGTGTAAAACTACAACATTTGGAATCCACAATCTCTTTAAACATCATAAATCCAAAATATCACATACTTCGCATTTATGCCTAACTATATGAATTCCACATATTGTATCACATTCCAGATAAATAGACGGTATTAAACTTTCCGATCGAATAATCAAATACCCAAGATTTCCTTAATAGCTCAACACTTGAGCGGAGTTCAAAAATTACAGAATATGTCACAGTACCAATGGTCCAGCCGTAGAAGGGTCAAGCCAACGCCTCACATGTGGCACGCCGTACTGCCCCAAACCCTAAGGTTTAGAGGCGGTTCAGACAGTCACATAATCGAGTTAAGGTTTGTGTTCTTCTAGAGGGTCCATCACGTTACTTGCACGTTTTTCCGAAAGATTTAAACTCAAGAAAAATTCAACACTTGAAAGTTTTTCGTGTCGGAAAAAAGCGAGTTAATGATATCCGTACGAACATTTTAATACTTTCTAAATTTTCCGGAAAAAGAACGAAATTAAATTTTCCGATCGAATCAACGAATACAAAATAATCCCCAGAACACTCAACACTTGAGTCAGATTAAAAATACCCAGAAGCAGCAACAAATACCAACGGATGTACTGTGCTAAAAATCTAAACCAAATTCTACTGTGCTGCCGCGGAACCGCCGTAGAAAGCATGGTACGGCCGCGGTTCCACGGCGCTTTAGTGGAATTGTGGTGTCGTTTTTCACAGTAACTCTTAGAATTCCCTGCTGATTTTTTAAGTATTTTTAATGCAGAAAAAATAACATTTTTAAAAATCTTCCAGAGAGGGGTTCAAAGTCGGTGTTTCGGGGTTCGATCGGAGTTTTAACTTCGTATACATGTCGCATAATGATCTAACTAGGCTCTGATACCACTGTAGGGTTCCTAGGCACTTTAACAAGGTTCTACAAGGCATCATCCATGCCCAATTTAAAATTTAGCCGTGCCGAACAACCCTAACCAAGATCTTAGACTAGAGATTAGGCGAAACTAAGCAAGTAAACCACTTTACAACTAAGTGAAATCGAAATACAACCTTTGTAGATCGGTCCTTCACTTCATAATCTCCTTGTAGTAGTCCCTTCACTGCGATCGTGATGCTTCCGGACTCTCGGACGGTTCCATGAGAAGATGGCAACGGTTTTGCTTGAAGTCTTCGAGACCGAAGATGATCTACGTCGAGGGAATACGAACTCAAGCTACCACTTCACCAAAGTGAAGCAAACACCCTATACTAAAGTGCTAGTCTAGTAGAGGATGAGGACATAAGAAATGGGTTCACTTTAGAATTTCTTTTCTCACAATATTTCTCTCTCTTTATCAAACCCTAGCAAGCATTTGAATGAGGAAGAAGATGAGCTCAAGAAAAATAAGACTGAAAAACTAATCAAGAGAGAGAATGAACCATGGGTGAGTTTATATCATATATTAACTCATGTAGAGACATAACCATGGCTACATTATAATGGTTAGGTTAATTATTATCTCAAGTAAAACAAAACTAGTAGACTAAGTCAATGCAACCCTAAGCTTCATTAAGCTTCATGCATGTGAGCTCATCATCCACTAATTTTAGAATTACTTTAAATATAAAAACCTAACACTATAATTAGTATGGTATAAGTCTTATACACCCATGTAAGTTGTATCAACAACCATGATACAAAATGAACACAAATAAATATATATCACATATATATTAAGTTGTGCACAAGTGAGAAAAACAAATGCTTAAGTGAACCAATGTTAGTTAATGTAATTTAGTATATCACATATACAATTATACACTAAATTATTAAATCAACACTTAACTTAATAATCCGGTTATAACACATATAACCGAGAAACATCCATTGTGTCGACTTATCGAATCAACCCTTGATTCGATAACCTGGTTATATCGCATATAACCGATCGATACAAACATTGCGAGAAAAGAATACGGTATCACATACTCGCATTATTCTCAGTCCCGCACATATCACATATGCGCTCCTATTTCGTTTTGCGTGAGCCAGTAAAACCTCTATGTAGGACTCTAAAAACTCGTCAATACGCCGGCAGTAGGTGATGATCATATCAAGCACCCACAAGCCGTCAGTGGTACTAGTGTTGGAGATAGTGCCCTCATAGTCAATTATTGGATCGCAGGTACGTGATTGCAATGATTGCGGAGGACCTATCCCGGTAGGACAGTCTTACTCGAGATGATAGTATGCTATCTGGTTTGCCTTTATCAGTCGTGTACATGTTCAGGTGACTGATTGCATGTTACACTTTGATAGAGCCCTTAGGATCTTGCTTTACTACCAACAGTATGATGGCGATCATATACGTGAGAGTTGGGTAGTTTATATGCATATCCTTAATTGTGGTCCCTAGTCGTGGGAGTTTTCGAGACAGGGCATCGATACTCCGGAGTAGACTAGTGTGTACAGTCGAGACCCCGACGAGGGGCGGTGGCCGGTCTCACAAGCCACTGGTGTTAGTTGGATCATCTAAGATGTATACAGGTGCTCATTGGGTTATGAGTACACCGGACAGGACTCGCCGGGAATCTGCTAGTTAGTACTATACCTATCGTCAGATAGCAGTTCCCTGGTGACATGTGTACAGGTTAGTTCATCGACCTGAGGTCGTCATTTGTCTCGTGTGAGTTCCCACTGTGCTTTGATTTCTACCCTACCACGGCTCAAAGGAGTCGTGCAAACAGGTAGCTTTTGGGTACAGTCCCGAGCCATATGGAGGCACGTGAGCGGATCGGCAGGGGATTCGTCTCTCCCGGTATTGGGGGCGAGGTCGTGCTGTGTCTAAGAGAGCCATTACACAAATCCATGGCCATGGTAGGAGATTTACTGGTAGGTAATCCAGTAGTATCTCAGGGTGTATTTGGGCTTCACTCCGACACGACTTATACTGCTATTAGGGGTCTGACGTTACTAGCCCCCTAGACAGATATGCGATACTCATAGACGAACGGACCGGACTGTATATACATAGTCACTGTTAGGCTCAGTAGGGTTTTCGGAGGAGTTCGCTCATCGGTCTCCCTTGAGTTCGCTCCTCGGACACCCTTGAGGTCAGTCCATGGGCAACCGTTATGCATAGCTAGTGCCGCTGACGGTTTGTGGTTAAACCCACTGCCAGGGTACTGACGAGTCATTAGAGTCCCCCACAGACAGTTTCCCAAGTTCGGGCGAAACGTTGTAGAGGCCGTATGGTTTTATGGCAGGGTTCGGAAAATGCACGTACGTTTACGCACGTGTCAGTTTTCGGGCAGATGATACTGGTCGGTTTTGGTTTAAGCTGGATCCGAGTATTATATTGAGTAGGTATAATATCTTTGTCTCAGTTGCATTTGTATTCGGTCGTAATACAAATGCGGGTATATTTATACAGTTTCGGGGCTGTCCTGAAATTCGTTTCAGGATCACTTTTGGAAGTTGCCAGTTTCCAGTTTTCTATCAGCCGTCTTTTAACATTCGTTTAAAGACGGATTTATCTTTTCTTGAGATGAGTGTGGATTCTTCTAGAAGTTTCTAGATGAGGTGACTGGGATTAATTAGTGTTGGATTTTCATTGGTTGCTTTAATGGTTCAATTAATGCATAATGACTCATGCTTTGTAATTAAGGTTTTTTGTTTTCCTTAAGATATTTTGTTCATAATATCTTATGCTTAAGGTCACCCCCCTCTCCTACGCTCACCTCCCTCTTGCTATATATGGCTTGCCCTCTCTCTCTCCTCACTCTCACTCTCACTTGAGTTTTCATTTCGGTTAGAAAAGATATGATAGTATTTGGGGTGCATGGAATTTTACAGTTCATTCCATCACCCAATTTCCACGGCAACTTCATTAACCGATCGTTCACGGATTTGGACGAAGTGAGACAAAGTCATCTACTCATTCTCTACATCAATCTTGGTCGTCTCTTTTAGCAAACTTGACGATCGAGTTGCCTCGAGTCAGAGGCGGGAGCCCGTTTAAAGAACCGATCATGTGGTGCCACCTCGACGAGGATATCGGAGATCGACGAGATCGGAGCAGCCGCAACGGAGCGTGGGATGATGGTTGAAGAACGAAGGACTCGGATCGTTCGGTATAACCATTCTACACTCTTTACAGTTTGTTAGTTTAGCAATAATGGCAGATCCGGGTTAAAGTATACGATAGCGCCAAGTTAAAAGTTTTTGTTCCGCATTTGGCGTCTGTAGACTGCCGGGACGCTAGCGTAGACTTACAGTGGTATCAGAGACTAACCATTTTGCTATACTAACTTGTGCTAACGTGTTTAAAACATCGATCGAACCAAAAATCGAAAAACACAATTTTCTCACCCGGCAGTTTCTGTCGATTTTAAATTGTCTCAAAATTTAATTCTACATGTCTGAAAAATCAGTGCAGGGTTTTTTAAGACATCTGAGAAAAAATGGTCACGAGATCCCACTAAAGAGCCGCGCTTCCGCGGTCAAACCTATGGTTGGACCGCGGAACCGCCGCTCTTCAGAGGGAACAGTGCACCAATTTTTCTCAGTTGGCTTTATTTGGGATTTTGTGATTTTTGGTATATATCATTTGCGCCCAGGTTTTGTTACTGTTCACCAGTAAGCAGTGGGGCCCACTTTTTGATATTTGGTCTTTGGTCGATCGAAATTTAAACACGTTAGTTTACAGTGCTTACATTATATCTCCGACCGGGAATGTCATTTGATCGGTAAACCGCGTTTAATTGCTATAGTTCTTTTAGACGGGTTTGCGAACGTGACATTCGCGTTGATGTTCTGTGTTGTGCTGTGATGTTGCGGATTTGTCGTGGTGGATAGCAGTGTGCAATGGTAGTACAGTTTGTGTTTATTTGTACATTTGATATTGCGGGGCGAGCGTCCAACTTGTGGACAGCCGTCACTGCCTTTTGTATAATATTCTTTTTGGGGCACGACCAGGTTGCGGTCGATGTACCTATTGTACTATTTTTCATTACTGTACTAGGTTTTGCCCCGCGACGGAGTGCACGGATAGCCGGGTTCGGGAAAGCAACGGGTCCGCATCTCATGGCTTTGAGAGGCAGAGAAGCCCCACTTCAGAATTGGCAGACTATTCGCCGCACTCGTAGGGGGTACAGGTTGACCCAAGGAGGGGTGCTCAATTTACCGGATTCCGTGAAGTGCCGGGTGTTCCATTCACTATGCTGTGGGGACTACCTCGCTTCAGGTTTTGGCGGGTAACTTGCCGCACCCATAGGGGTCTAGGTTTCATTGCACAGGCTATCCACACGACAGGGGAACGTCGAGTTTCAGCAGCGGCTCTGTGAAACTCGGGGATCCCAGATTATCTGTATTGTTCTGTGATGCTTATTACTTTTCTGTAATGTTGCATATTATCACGCCTGGAGCGATTATGTATATTGGTTTATATACTATTAGATGTTGTATATGTTTTACACCCGCGCTAGTGCAGTCCCCGCTCTGTCGTTAGTTAAGTAACCTAACGGGTGATGACGGGACCCAGTGACGAATGCGGATGGCATATACGTACATTTTATTTTCGTTCTTTTCTGGTGTGATTGATTGATGGGACTGCGTTGATTCTGATCAATGCAAAGTTAAAACAAACCTGTATACAGTTGTTGGAACAATTTAAAAAGTGTTATTGCAAAGACGTTTCCTTTTGTTATGCATAGCGGTATTCAGTGGAATATCCTGCACCTCATTCGACGAGGCAAGGGCTGATATCCCTTCACCGGGAAAGACCCCTTGGACAGAAGTTTGCGTCAGGGTAATAACTTCACTATAGTCGATTACATGTTGCTTTGCATAGCGGTATTCAGTGGAATATCCTGCACCTCATTCCGCGAGGAAAGAGCCGAGATCCCTTTACCGGGAGTGATCTCTTTAGCAAAAGGTTTTCGCCACTATATTTTAAAAAGCTATCAGGTTCCTTCAGCGATATCAAGTTCACTACGCTAAAGGTTTTTCGCCAAAAACCAGCCGTAGCCCTCCGTCATTTCTTTTGAATGGTCAGTAGTATTCAAGCTATGTTGGTCTAGCCCTTAGCTAGGACATAGTGATTGGTAGCTGCTGGGGTATTCAATTGTTGCATAGATAGATGAGTTGGTTTGGGACAGTCGTACAGCCTTGTTGGCCCTTAGTCAAGGGCGAGTACGGGTGGGTTCAAATTAACAAGATAATGATGGGAAGAACTTGACATGTGACTTATGGTGGGCTGGCCCTTAGTCACGATCATAAGAGCATGGGGCAAAAACTATATCGGGAGTTTCTAAAGAAACTGAAACTTGCCAAGTATGCGCATACCATCTGGAGTATGAGTAACGTGGATGCATTCCATCACGTTATCATGCGATGAGAGTTGGATCCTGATTCCCACTGATGAGTTGGTTTACTCTTCGGGTGATCCCGATTGATTCTTCTTTAGGTTTGGAGGAGAATTTGACAGGACAGTGGGAGGTTTCCGGATTAGATAAAATGATGACCATTCTGATCTAGGTTAGAGTGCACGCAGAGTGTTTCTTTTCTCTCTCTCTCTTTGGCAGCGACCTTTGACCGACCCTAGACTATGACTCAGTAACCAGGTTGACCGAACCTTCTTAAAATACTGGCTTTTGGATTGTCTGAGTTGCATAAGTCATTGCCACTCCTTCTTTTACCCTTTGAATTTCTCAGAACACCCGTATACTGCGGATATCCACTTCCATTGGATAGATCCATCGTATGGTTATATACGAAGTCGAAGGGACTTCTTCGGGGATGGATCCAGGTTCAGGAGAAATAGAATTGGTTTATTCAGTTGTCTTTTATTATCACCTTCTCTCAGGTTGCGAGAGCTCCTTGGTTTAGGAGAGTACACCTATTACGCCTATTGGATAGTCTTATTCCAAACCATAGGCTGGTGCCGAAAGGTAGGGAATGAAGAAAACCAATTAGCCTAAGTAGGGTGTGCAGAAGGTAATATGTAAAGACAAAATAAAGGGATTAGAAAGAGGGCAAAGTAAATTGCGACTGATATCATTCACGACCAAAACCGCGTACTTCATCGCCGCTCCTATTTCACCTTTAAAAGAATAAGGTATTATTCAATTGTCTTTTATCGTCACCTTCTCTCGAGATGCGAGTACTCCTTGGTTTAGGAGGGTACACCTATTATGCTTACTGGATAGTCTTCTTCCAAACCATAGGCTGGTGCCGAACGGTAGGGAAGGAAGAAAACCATTTAGCCTAACGATGGTGTACAGAAGGTAACGACTAAAGACAAATAAAGGGATTTGGAGAGATGGCAATAACATATACGGTTGAAGTCATGAATTGGATTATGGAAGAGGCATTGCTATGAATACCAGGATACCCCTACGAAACATTTTCATGTTTCAGTGCATTGTTAAAGGAAAAACTGTTTTCCCAATTAGACACTTACTCCAAGGGTATGTATTTACCAGGTTTCATTCTCATATCTGTATGGTTTTACAGATGATGAGTGGGAGTAAGATATTGGGAATTAGGTGATCATCCTCATTATATCGGAATTCGTTTTAATTGGTGATATTTGAGGAAATCGCCAGGGTACAGTTTTCAACCTACGACGCACAGGTTTTGAGTTGTTTAACTCAGCGGACTTATACAGAGTATTGTATGTTGTCCAAGTGTCTATCAGGACAAAGGGGTAGGTCCTCGTACTATGTTCTGTTTACTTATAACTTCTCTAGTATTTAGACGAGTGTTTCGTAGAAATACAATGTCTAAGTTTTGAGAAGTTGTGGGTATAAGAATAAAGTAGAGAACCAGGTGTCACAAGTATCGGGATTCTTCAAAGAGATAGAAGATGTAGATTCTTGTGATTGGTATTCAGATGATAGTGATGGTTTTGAGAAACGTGTTTCTCTTTCAGGCTACTCATAATTGGATGGATTCCTAAGTTGAGTAATGCTGATTAGCCTCTTTCCATTAAGTTGATATGCACTGGAGACAGCTGCATGATTTGAATCTTGGTTCCAATTAAATAAGTGCCAAAGTTTCTATATTGGATATAGAATGGATCGTACCTTAAAAGAAGTTAAGGTACGGGGAGTTGTCCAGCTTATGATTAAAACCAGACACTGGATAGCTCAGGGCACGTTTCTGTAATGGCTGTTTGTGGGTTGACCCTGGCTATGACGAGGGTTGATATTCTACCATTTCGAAGATCAATAGTGATATTGTTCTTGACTTGCCACAGTTTTAGTAAAAATGGATCTTTTTCAGAAAACAGTAGTGGGAGTATGGTAGAACTGGAAGTGATACCAGAACCGCGAACGATTACGGAAAATTTAATAGGACCTATATATTCAATCAGGTTTGACATTCCAATAGCCACTCCGCAGGTATGGTAGGTAACCTCAGACACCCGAGAGGTACTTCGGTAGCCTCAGAGACGGTGACAGGGAGGTTCTTATCTACCAAGACTTGACACTACTGTTGTTCCAGGATATGAGACCCGGTAGGAGGGTTGTCGTAGTCAGTGGGAGCAGCGGAAGCATAGTGGGCAAGATGCTTATATCTATTTATAGACTTGAGCAGTGATAGCGGAGATAGATCATCTAATTTTGATGTGACAGTCATGGGTTTGACTTCAATCAGAATAGGGGATGGATCAGTTAAGAAGGTAGTAGGGTGTGATGTCATGGTATATGGATGACATACACAGAGTAGGAAGTAAAATTCCTATACTACGATCGGTTGTACTGTGGTCGTCACACAGTTGTTTCTCCAGACAGGATATGGATATAATATTTGACATTTTGGTTTCTAGATCTATGGTTTTAGATCTGGATTTGGGTAGTTTCCCAATGTGGGTACTTTGACAGATATTCTAATGGTTTTTGGAATAGTTGACTCCTAGCATGGTGGTGTACCTGCAGGTGATGGAGTCACCCTCTCAAAAGGTGTCTTACAGACTAAAGGGGAGAGGGATGTGCATGATTGGCAGATCACTTGCTTAGGCAATTGAGTCAATCATGAGATGTCAAGTACCACACCAGATGTTGTTTTTGCACTAGATGCAATGAGTTTGTATTAATCCAATCCTGGAGAAATATAAGGAAGCAGTTTTAGAACATTGGTACATGTTCTACGGATTTGATAACGGCAGCCTCTTTCGGGAGACGGTTATCATTCCAGGCTTCAAAGGTGACATGGATGACAGAGTGATTGTCAGAGTTTTTAGTTTTCCCTCTGACGAGGGACAGTATTATGGACAGGTGGTTCCAGAGGATACTGTGGGTGGCATGGTGCCGGATACTGATTAGGTTCAGTGATCCATACAGTCTAAGAAGTTTGGATATGGAGTTCATTTATGAACTAAGGTCCCATCAGATATCCAGACATATTCTAAGACAGGGACTACTCAATTCGGGAGATGTTTTTCTCCGCGAACTTGAGATTAAGAGAGACATAGAAAGATACTTCTAGGCGAATCCACTCACTGAGGCTATTTCTCGAACACAATAGTTTTACAAACGGGCTTTGTGAACTGATTAGTAGAGGAGTTGGATGTTCGGTTTCGCACGGGCTGTGAGTAGTCGACATCGCAATATTAGCCTTGAGTGCAAGTGGGAGATTGTTGGAGATAGTGCCCTCATAGTCAATTATTGGATCGCAGGTACGTGATTGCAATGATTGCGGAGGACCTATCCCGGTAGGACAGTCTTACTCGAGATGATAGTATGCTATCTGGTTTGCCTTTATCAGTCGTGTACATGTTCAGGTGACTGATTGCATGTTACACTTTGATAGAGCCTTTAGGATCTTGCTTTACTACCAACAGTATGATGGCGATCATATACGTGAGAGTTGGGTAGTTTATATGCATATCCTTAATTGTGGTCCCTAGTCGTGGGAGTTTTCGAGACAGGGCATCGATACTCCGGAGTAGACTAGTGTGTACAGTCGAGACCCCGACGAGGGGCGGTGGCCGGTCTCACAAGCCACTGGTGTTAGTTGGATCACCTAAGATGTATACAGGTGCTCATTGGGTTATGAGTACACCGGACTGGACTCGCCGGGAATCTGCTAGTTAGTACTATACCTATCGTCAGATAGCAGTTCCCTGGTGACATGTGTACAGGTTAGTTCATCGACCTGAGGTCGTCATTTGTCTCGTGTGAGTTCCCACTGTGCTTTGATTTCTACCCTACCACGGCTCAAAGGAGTCGTGCAAACAGGTAGCTTTTGGGTACAGTCCCGAGCCATATGGAGGCACGTGAGCGGATCGGCAGGGGATTCGTCTCTCCCGGTATTGGGGGCGAGGTCGTGCTGTGTCTAAGAGAGCCATTACACAAATCCATGGCCATGGTAGGAGATTTACTGGTAGGTACTCCAGTAGTATCTCAGGGTGTATTTGGGCTTCACTCCGACACGACTTATACTGCTATTAGGGGTCTGACGTTACTAGCCCCCTAGACAGATATGCGATACTCATAGACGAACGGACCGGACTGTATATACATAGTCACTGTTCGCCTTAGTAGGGTTTTCGGAGGAGTTCGCTCATCGGTCTCCCTTGAGTTCGCTCCTCGGACACCCTTGAGGTCAGTCCATGGGCAGCCGTTACGCATAGCTAGTGCCGCTGACGGTTTGTGGTTAAACCCACTGCCAGGGTACTGACGAGTCATTAGAGTCCCCCACAAACAGTTTCCCAAGTTCGGGCGAAACGTTGTAGAGGCCGTATGGTTTTATGGCAGGGTTCGGAAAATGCACGTGCGTTTACGCACGTGTCAGTTTTCGGGCAGATGATACTGGTCGGCTTTGGTTTAAGCTGGATCCGAGTATTATATTGAGTAGGTATAATATCTTTGTCTCAGTTGCATTTGTATTCGGTCGTAATACAAATGCGGGTATATTTATTAAGTTTCGGGGCTGTCCTGAAATTCGTTTTAGGATCACTTTTGGAAGTTGCCAGTTTCCAGTTTTCTATCAGCCGTCTTTGAACATTCGGTTAAAGACGGATTTATCTTTTCTTGAGATGAGTGTGGATTCTTCTAGAAGTTTCTAGATGAGGTGACTGGGATTAATTGGTGTTGGATTTTCATTCGTTGCTTTAATGGTTCAATTAATGCATAATGACTCATGCTTTGTAATTAAGGTTTTTTGTTTTCCTTAAGATATTTTGTTCATAATATCTTATGCTTAAGGTCACCCCCCTCTCCTACGGTCACCTCCCTCTTGCTATATATGGCTTGCCCTCTCTCTCTCCTCACTCTCACTCTCACTCTCACTTGAGTTTTCATTTCGGTTAGAAAAGATATGATAGTATTTGGGGTGCATGGAATTTTACAGTTCATTCCATCACCCAATTTCCACGGCAACTTCATTAACCGATCGTCCACGGATTTGGACGAAGTGAGACAAAGTCATCTACTCATTCTCTACATCAATCTTGGTCGTCTCTTTTAGCAAACTTGACGATCGAGTTGCCTCGAGACAGAGGCGGGAGCCCGTTTAAAGAACCGATCATGTGGTGCCACCTCGACGAGGATATCGGAGATCGACGAGATCGGAGCAGCCGCAACGGAGCGTGGGATGATGGTTGAAGAACGAAGGACTCGGATCGTTCGGTATAACCATTCTACACTCTTTACAGTTTGTTAGTTTAGCAATAATGGCAGATCCGGGTTAAAGTATACGATAGCGCCAAGTTAAAAGTTTTTGTTCCGCATTTGGCGTCTGTAGACTGCCGGGGCGCTAGCGTAGACTTACAACTAGCTGGACGTAACGGCTACCCGGGTATTAAGCGATCAGAAGATCAGCAAGCAAGCCCGCTCCAACTCCTGCTAAAAGCCTGACAGTGACACTACCATACAGTCCGGTCTCTTCGTCTGATATGTCGCATATCAAGTCTAGGGGTGGTAAACGTCAGACCCCAATAACCGATAAGTCATGCCGATATGAGGCTCATAACGGGTCGAGAAACTACTGGTAACACTTACCAATAAATCTCTAAACCAGCCCTGGCCAGGGACTTACCTGTTATGGCCAATCGAGCACAGCGCAACATCAACCCCCAATACCGGGAGAGACGAAACCCCTCCTATCACTCATTGCCTCCATGCGACTCGGGACTGTACCAAAAAACCACCGTTTTGCACGCCCTCTTGTACGTGGTACGGTGGAAATCAAAGCACAGTAGGAGTCACACAAGACTCTATGACGATCTCGGGTCTACAGACTAACCTGCACCAGTGTCACCAGAGAACTGCCATCTGACGCGAGTCCGTCCAGTGTACCCAGTCTCCACTGAGCACCCGTATATCATCTCTGATGTCAAACACCAATGGATATGGGATCATCCATCGTCCATCTATATGGGTCGAGAAACTATACGCTAGTCTACTCTGGTATATCGATCCCCCGTCTCGATACACCCACGACTAGGGACCTTAAAGGATGTACTTATGGACTACCATGTCCCTACTAGTATGATCTGCATCATAGTCCAGGTTGTCAAGTACACATCCTAAGGGCTTTACCAACATGTAACAGAGAGACAATCAGTGTACATGTTAAGGTAAAGAGTGACCAGATAGCATACTATCATGTCGAGCATGAAAGTCCTCCCTATATATGTCCATGCATCCACTACAATATACATCTCATGTATAGTAATGGCCTCTAGGGCATACATATAACTAACATGGTCTTATAACAATTATAAGATAGAGCGGAACCAACGTTCCCCAGCTCAGTATAACAAGCGGGTTCGGTCAATACATCCATATTATCATCTTGATTAAGGCATGACATGGTCGCTACCTGGAGAGAGAGAGAATAAAACACTGCGTACGCTCTTGCAAGATTAGATTGGTTATTTTCTTATCTAATCAGGATGGCTCCCACTGTTTTTATCAAATCTTCCTTCAAACTCTAAAAGGTAAGACTAGCCGGAATCAATTACACCCTACAAGTTTGCCAATCGTTCGGCCAGGCATGTATCGGTACTTTGAGGGAGGTTCCCCGTGCTTTCGCACGGACCTAATGAAAATAAACCTCGTTTTCCCAGGTGCGTAACCCCATTAACATCTTTCTAGACACTTACTGGATTAGCTATTTGTAAAGTGCAAAACTCTCCCAGGAGTAACACTTACTCGCAGTGGGTATCGGGATCCAACTATCTCATAGAAGGTATGCAATCTCATTGCAAATTTCAACACTTGAAATTCCCAATAATTTTTTGCCCCTAGCGTCCTATGACCTTGACGAAGGCCAACAAACCATAGGCCGCTAATCAAGTTCAACCCGTACATTTCGTGATTGAATTAAACCTACCCGCACGACCCTTGACGAAGGCTAACAAAGTCGTACGACTACCCTAATCCAATCGCATCATATGCAGCAGATAAGCACTAATCAGCTACCGCACAATACGCCTTGACGAAGGCAAACAAACGTAGCACGAATACTAAATAGTACTTATCTGAAATGACGGAGGGCTACGACAGGTTTTTAAGAAAACCTTTTGCGTAATGAACATGATATCATTGTAGAATCAAGTGATTTTGAAAAGGAGTGTTTTTTAGGCTTTTGCTAATTTTGCTAAAGACGTCACTCCCGGTGAAGGGATCTCGTCTCCTTCCTCATCGAATGAGATGCTGGATATTCATCAAGGAATACCACTATGTAAAGCAAGAACTAGAGAAGCAATCAAAAGACAAAACTGAGTGGGTTGTAGCATCTGCTAGCTTTTGCTAAAGTGGTCACTCCCGGTGAAGGGATCTCGGCTCTTTCCTTATCGAATGAGGTGCTGGATATTCATCAAGGAATACCACTATGCAAAGCAAAAACTAGAGCTACCCTTTTTGAAAATTTGATTCTACAACATCTTTAGGTTTCTTTCTTTTTCATTAATCTCATTAATGAAGTCCTATCATTTATGCTTCCTAAGCATCACAAAAGAAAAGAAAATACAACGTAAGCTTATGCCATTCGCATTCGCCAAAGGGTCCCATCATGCACCGTTAGGTTACTTAACTACCGGCAGAGCGGGGTAGGACTAGCACAGATGCAAAACATAATATATCATATATATAATATAAAGCATTCGTCTCAGCCAGTTATATGATCTCATCACAGAATATTGTAGCAGAAGTCAACATATGAAATATTGGATATACTAGGAGGTCCGTGTTTTAAATTAAGCCAGTCAAAAACACGGATTCCACAGTCGTGATGAATAGACAAACCCACATCCCTAGACCCCTACGAAAGCGGAAAGCAACCATACGAATTCTAGAGTTAAGAGACCCGAACTCGACTCCTCGAGATGGTCTCCCACTAGACTCTAGAACCCGGTTACTTGTGCTCCCCGCCTTGGGCCTATCCTAATGCGGAAAAGTAAATAATATACATCAATGGTGACATCATCCTCAACTCGGAATATCCCAATAAAAGAATATTACATACAAGTTTTTACATTGAATGAAAATGAAAAACTCTCATCTCACGAAAAAAACCCCGGCTATTCAAACACGGCGAGCGAATATAACATATCCCAGCAACACATAAAAACACATGTCATCAACGTAAGTAAATATGCGTATCCCAATTGTCGTTTACATATAGAAACGAAACCGGCGATACACCACATATTACACTTACGGTCGCAGAAAAGAAAGTAAAAACTACAACAATTTGAATCCGCAACATCCTTAGACATCATAAACCCGAAATATCACATACTTCGGATTTCATGCCTAACCGTATAAATTCCTTAGACATCGTAAACCCGGAATATCACATATTCCGAATTTCACGCCTAACATTATAAACCTGGCATTTTAGTCTCAAATTGAAAACACTTTTCAATATCCAGTCGGGCAATTCAATAAGATTCCTGACAAAAGATCGAATGCTCGTCGGAAACATTAGTAGACGGTCGCACCCCTGATGCCGTCGACGAAGTGCACTTAGGCGAAACACCGCGGCTGCGAGCACCCAAACGGATGCTTTTGGCTACAGGGTTCTCCTACAGTCACTTGGTCGGGGCTATACGTCGTGGCTATCTAGTAGTGTTACCCGGCGAGTGTTCGCGTACTATACGTGATTGAGACAGAGTTTTTATCCGAATCAAAACCCCGCGGCAACCGATCAAAAGAGACCAAATTGTTAGATTTACAAAGTACTAATTAGTTTTCAAAAAACTAATTATTGTAGATTTCAAATATTGTATCACATCACAGATATCTAGACAATGTTAAACATTTCGATCGATTTATCAAACACCCAAAATTCCCAGAGACCTCAACACTTGAGTCACAGTTAAAAATACCAGAGAGTGCCCTAAGTACCTACGGACCTACACAAGAAAGCACGCTTCCTGCCTCACCAACGGCGCCGCGGAACCGCCGCCAAAGGCATGCTTTGGCCGCGCTTCCGCGGTTGTTTGGTCGAGTTAGGTCGTCGTTTTTCTTGTGGGTCCATAGAAAACCCTGCACTATTTTCTGAATATTTTTAATTGGAAAAATTCCAACTTTTGAAAAAAATTCCAGAGAATGGGTTTTCGGGTTTTTGAATAATCGATATAACACTTTAACTTCGCCTAGACAACTTCTAATGCTCTAGCAAGGCTCTGATACCACTGTGGAGTTCGCTTAGCACCCTCGACGGATTTCGGCAAGCATCAACTATGCTATATTAAAAATTTAGGGTGCCGAGCGAGCCTGAACCAAGGATCTAACTAGAGAATTAGGGTTTTGATAGAATGTAAACAAACTTTACACTAAGTGAAATAAGAATACAACCTTTGTAGACCAGTCCTTCACTTCTAAAGCTTCGTGTAGTAGTCCCTTTGCTCCAAGTAGTGGTCTCCCGAACACTTCTTAAGCTCCACTAGGCGAAAGGAACGATCTTGCTTAAGGATCTTCGACGCCGAAAATGATCTACGTCGAAGAATCTCTAACTCAAGCTACCTCTTCACTGATTGAGAATTAGTGAAGCAAACAACCTATACTAAATGGCTAGTTTTGTATAAATTGATGAATTAGGAATTTTTCTCACTTTAGAATAATTTTTCTCTCTTTTCTTTTTCACCTCACTCAAAACTAGAGAGCAAGAAGGAGATGAAGAAGGAAACTCAAGTGATCAAGTCTTGAACCATGGGTGAGAAAATATCTTATATAAACTCATGTAGAGACTAAAACATGGCTAAAAATAATAGTTAGGTTAATAAATATCTAAAGTAAAACAAAATTAGTTGACTAAAGTCAAGGTTTCTACATGCTTTCACAAGCATCTCAAGCCTTGCTAATTTCCACCTAATTTTGTTTTTCCCTTAATAATTAAATCCCCAAACTATCTTAAGTATGGTATGAGTCTCATATACCCAAGTCCTATGTATCATCGAGCATGACACATAAATAAATACATTAATATATATTACATATATATTTAAATGTATTTGGAGAAAACAATTTCTTAAGTGAGCTAATATTAGTTAATGTTTATTAATATATCAAATATATAATCTTATATTAAATTATTAAATCAACACTTGATTTAATAGCCCGGCTGTATCGCATACAACCGACTAATATCATTCATATGTATATCAAATATACATACAACAAATTATCGAATCAACACTTGATTCAATAATCCGGTTATATCACATATAACCTATATCGCGAGATTAGAATACTGTATCATATACAAGTATCGATCTCGGTCCCGCACATATCACATATGTGCCCTACTTCGTTTCGCATGAGCTAGGAAACCTCTGTGTAGGACTCTAAAGACTCGTCAATAGGCCGGCAATAGGTGATGATCATATCAGTCACCCACAAGCCGTCAGCGGTACTAGCTGGACGTAACGGCTACCCGGGTATTGAGCGATCAGAAGATCAACAAGAAATCTTGTTCATGCTCCCGTGAATCGAACAGTGACACTACCGTACAGTCCAGTATCCTCGTCTGATATGTCGCATATCGAGTCTTGGGGTGGTAAACGTCAGACCCCAATAACTTGATAAGTCATGCCGATGAGAGGCTCATAACGGGTCGAGAAACTACTGATAACACTTACCAGTAAATCTCTGTATCAGCCCTGGCCAGGGACTTCCTGTTATGGCCAATCTAGCACAACGCAACATCAACCCTCAATACCGGGAAAGACGAAACCCCTCATATCGCTCATTGCCTCCATATGATTCGGGACTGTACCTAAAAATCACAATTTTGCACGTTCTCTTCAACGTGGTAAGTTAGAAATCAAAGTACAATGGGCATCATACAAGACTCTATGACGATCTCGGGTCTACATATTATCATGTACCAGTGTCACCAATGAACTCCTACCTGACGATAGGTATAATATCATTTAGGAGTTCTCGGCGAGTCCTGTTCAGTGTACCCAGTCTTCACTGAGCACCCACATACCATCTTTGATGTCAAACACCAATGGATATGTGATCATCTATCGCCCATCAAATAGGTCAAGAAGCGAATATGCTAGTCTACTCTGGAATATCGATGCCCCATCTCGATACACCCACGACTAGGAACAATTAAATGATGAACTTTTGGACTACCCTGGCCCTACTAGTATGATCTGCATCATAATCCTGGTAGTCAAGTACATCATAAGGGCTTTACCAACATGTGAGAGCAAGACAATATCAAACTACTAGTCTCCATATTAAGATAAAGAGCAACCGGATAGCATACTATCATGTCGAGCAAGAATGCCCTTTCAATATATGTCCAAGCATCCATTATAATATACAATCATGTACAATAATGGCCTCCAGGGCATACATATTACTAACAGAGTTTGTGCAGATTCTGGTTTAAAATATCAGCCGACGGACTACTCCATATACCTTAACATCGTTAAGATATGAATCCATTCTATTTCCATATGGAAACAAAGGCACTAATTTAATTTGAACCAGATTCAAAATACATGTAGCTGTTTCCAGTGCATATCAACTGAATGGAAGGAGGCCAAGCATCATTACTCATCAAGGAATGCACCTACATATGAGTAACCTGAAAGAGAAGCAAGTTCTCAAAACTATTACTTACAACAGAATACCTAACACAAGTATATACATCTTCGATTACCTTGAAGAATCCTGATACTTTGCAACAAATGGTTCTCTACTTTATTCTTATACCTATATCTTCTCAAAATGTGAACCTTGTATTTCAACGAAATACTTGTCTAAATCTAGAGAAATCATGAGTAAATAGAATATAGTACGAGTACCAACCCCTTTTTCGTAACAGACTCCGGACAACATACAATACTCTGTATAAGTCCACCAAGTTTAATAACTCAAACCCTGTGCATCGTAGGTTGAAAACTGTGTTATGGTTAAGAAGAATTACATCGTTGTTGAATACTCCTTACCTAACCATCAACTGATATAGGTAAATGTCATAGACATAATTTCAAAATTTTATTTCTCACTTCATAAAATAAATGTACAGATATATCGGTTTGAAATTGGTGCATAACAACGGATATTCAAAACCAAATATTTGAAGTCAGGAAAAACCCAGGTGATTTCCTCAAATATCACCAATTACAAAAAATTCCGATATATAAAGGATCTAATTACCCAATTTCCAATATCTTACTCCCACTCAGCATCTGTAACGCTATACAGATGTGAGAATCAAATCCGGTAAATACATACCCTGGAGTTAGAATCTAATTGGGAAAACAGTTTTCAATTAACACCGCACAGTGAAACTGAAACATGAAAATGTTTCGAAGTGATGGCCGGGTATTCCTAGTAATGCCTCTTCCACTATCCAGATTCATGCTAGTAGCCTTATATTTTCTTGCCCTCACTATAATCCCTTTACATGTCTTTACTTATTACCTTCTGGACACCACACTTAGGCTAATTGGTTTTCTTCCTTCCCTACCCTTCAGCACATGCTTAAGGTTTGGAAGAAGACTATCCAATAAGCGTAATAGGTATACTCTCCTAATACTAGAAGCCCTCACAACCTTAGAGAAGATAAAGAGAAAAGAAAAATGAATAATCCTTATTATATTTCTCCAGAACCAGAAACAATTCTCGAACTAGAACAAGTTCCTTCGAGTTCGTATGTAAATAAACGATGGAAATATCCAAGTAATATATGGATCTTTGTAGTGATACAGAATGTTCTGGAGAAAAGCAAAGGTGAAAGTAGGAGTGGTGGGGGTATACACGATTTTGTCGTGAATGATAGTGGTCGCAATTTTCTTTGCCCTAAATCTAATCCTTTTATATGCCTTTACTTATTACCTTCTGTACACCACACTTAGGCTAATTGGTTTTCTTCCTTCCCTACCTGTCGGCACCAGCCTAAGGTTTGGAATAAGACTATCCAATAAGAGCAATAGGTGTACTTTCCTAATACCAGGAGCTCTCGCAACATGAAAGAAGGTAAAGGGAAAAGACAACCGAATAATCCTATTCAATTTCTCCAGAACCAGAATCCATCCTCGAACTGGAACGAGTTCCTTCGAGTTCGAATGTAACTATACGATGGAATATCCGAGAAATGTGGATCTTCGTAGTGATACGGGGTGTTCTGTAGAAACGCAAAGGTGATATAGAAGTGGTAATGATATATGCGACTAAGTGACAATCCAAAAGCCAAAGTGTTTTAAGAAGGTTCGGTTAACTTGGTTCATGATTTTTTGTCTAGGGTCGGGCTATGGTCGCTGCCAAAGAGAGAGAGAAAAGAAACACTCAGCGTGCACTCTAACCTAGATTAGAATGGTTAATCACTTTATCTAATCAGGATAGCTCCCACCGTTTCCTCGAATTCTCCTTCATACCCTAAAAGGAGAATTAGTCGGGATCATCCAAAATCACCCGAGGAGTAACACCTACTCATCAGTGGGAATCGGGATCCAACTATCATCGCATGATAACTTGATGGAAGCCACTCAAGTCACCACACTCCAGAAGGTATGCGCAGGCCTGGAAAGTTTCCTGTATGTTTGAAACTCCCGATGTGGTTTTTACCCCTAAAATCCAAGTGACCTTGACAAGGTCAACAAGTCAAAGGATCTTAGTCAAGTTCAACCCGTCATTATCCTGATTGCATTAAACCCAACCGCACAGACCCTTGACAAGGTCAACAAGGTCATACGACTGTCCTAATCAATCAACATATCTATGCGACAGAAAAGTATTACAGAGCTACCACACACTACGCCTTGACAAGGTCAACAAACGCAGCACGAATACTAAGGAATACTAATCTGAAATGACAGAGGGCTACGAATGGTTTTTGGCGAAAAACCTTTAACGTAATGAACTTGATATTGTTGAATGGAACCCGAGCAGTTTTACAAATATATAGTGGCGCAAAATTTTGCTAAAGAGGTCACTCCCTATGAAAGGATCTCGGCTGTTTACTCGTCGAATGAGGTGCAGGATATTCCAAACTGAATACCACGATGCAAAGAAAAAGAATCGACTATAGTGAAGTTATTACAATAACGCAAACTTTCGCTCAATAGGTCACTCCCGATGAAGGGATCTCGGCTCTTGCCTCGTTGAATGAGGTGCTAGATATTCATAACCGAATACCACTGTGCAAAGCAAAAGGAAACGTCTGTAATGTCAGTTTTTAAAAACTTGGTTCCAACAACATCATATAGGTTTGTTTTTCCTTGCTTTGATCAGAATCAACACAGCCCCATCAATTAAACCATATCACAACACAGATAAGGAAAGAAAATAAAATGTACGTATATGCCATCGGCATTCTCCACTGGGCCCCGTCATCACCTGTTAGGTTACTTAACTAACGACTGAGCGGGGGCTAGACTAGCGCGGGTGCAAAACATATACAACTTCTACTAGTATATATATAAATATATATAACATTCGTCCCAGGCATGATATAAGAAACATCACAGAATCTCAGCAAGCATCACAGAGTGATGGATAATCCTGGAGCCTCGGGTTTCATTTGAGCCAAAAATGAGACCCTGTTGGGATACCTACAACGGCAGCAAGGTTTCGGGAGGCATCGTCCATGCCAAGTTTAAATTTTTGTCGTTCTAGATAACCCTAAACCAAGAATCTTAACTAAAGAATCATAACGAATCGAAATGTAAACACTTTACAACTAAGAGTTAGGGATTACAACCTTTGTAGTCCGTTCTTTCGCTTCATAAGCTCCTTGTTGTAGTCCCTTCGCTGCGATCATCAAGTTTCCGGACTCTCGAGAGGCTTCATGAGGTGAATGATGCATCTTGCTTGAAGTCTTCGAAATCTAAACCGATCAACCTTGAAGAAATATAAAACCAAGCTTTCACTTCACTAATGAGGTATTAGTGAAGCAAACACCCTAATCTAAGTGGCTAGAATAGATGAGAATGATGAAGTAGGAATTTTTCTCTCTTTAGTTTTTTTTATCTCACTTTAATTCATCACAAAAGAAATAGCTAGTGAGCTTTTGTGAGAAGGAAGAAGAAGATAATTGTAATGAATCATTGTTATGAGGTTAGAAATGCAATCATGGGTTAAGCATGGCATGCTTAACCCTTGTAGAGAATAAACCATAGGCTAGGGTTAAAGTTAGGTTAACAAATATCTAGGAAAATATCTAAAGGGAGGACTTTAGTCAAGGCAACAAAATATCTCAACAATAATCCATAATTTAGAATAAACCAAAAATAAAATGTTAACCCTAATCTAAAACCTAGCACGGTTTAATCTCATAAACCCTAGTTGCATTTGTAACCTAACATGCTACAATATTATATATCATATATATAATATTTAATGCGGCAAAAGAAAATAATAAAATTAACATATATCACATATATATCAATGTATTATCAAGTGAGAAAAAGAATCATTTAAGTGAGCTTATATTAGTGAATGTAATGTAATATATCACATATATAATTATACATTAAATTATTAAATCAACACTTGATTTAATAATCCGGCTATGTTACAAATAACCGACTAATATAATATGTATGTATTCATCGAATCAACACTTGATCCGATGACCCGGCTATATTACATATACTCGGCCGATATCTTATATCGCGGGAATCGAATACGGTATCACATACACGTATTATTCTCGGTCCCGCACATATCACATATGTGCTCCTACTCCGTTTTTCCTAAGCCAGGAAACATCAGTGTAGGACTCTAAAGAATCGTCAATACGCCGACAGTAGGTGATGATCATATCAAACACCCACAAGCTGCAAGCGATCAGCTAAACATAACAGCCACTCGGGTATTGAGCGATCAGAAGATCAACAAGCAATCCTGCACACACTCCTATGAATCCAATCAGTAACACTACCGTACAGTCCGGTCTCTTCGTCTGATATGTCGCATATCTAGTCTAGGGGTGGTAAACGTCAGACCCCAGTAACCGATAAGTCGTGTCGATGTGAGGCTCATAACGGGTCGAGAAACTACTGATAACACTTACCAGTATATCTCCATATCTTCCCTTGCCAGGGAATTCCAGTTATAGCCAATCGAACACAGTGCAACATCAACCCTCAATACCAGGAGAGACGAAACCCCTCCTATCCCTCATTGCCTCCATGTGATTCGGGACTGTACCCAAAAGCCACCGTTTTGCACGTTCTCATGAACATGGTAAGGTGGAAATCAAAGCACAGTGGGAATCACATAAGACTCTATGACGTTCTCTGGTCTATAGATTAACCTGTACTATTGTCACCAGAGAACTGCTACCTGACGATAGGTATAATACCATCTAGGAGCTCTCGCCGAGTCCGTTCAGTGTACCCAGTCTCCACTGAGCACCTGATTGATACGAATTCTCGGTGTTTATATAGAAAATGTATAGAAATCACAACCAAAAATATTTTGACCGCAATCAATAACGGTATCGAATATAGCGCGTTAGTAAGTGCGGATCGTCCACAGGGAAAGTGTAATCGTTCGTGTTTCGATTTAGATGAGTTGAAACTTTAAAGAAAAGAAAACAAACAATTCATGGTTTGTAAATTGAATTTCAAGAATTAGAAAAATCTAGTCTAAATCAAGAAATGATAAAATCGAGAATTGAGAATTTATGATGATTTCCAAACCAACAATCAAGATTCGAAGTGTGGCTCGTAGGAGTAGATCGGATCATAGATGTGATAAGATCTAACGATTTCATATTCTTATCCATAAATGAATTGATACTAGATCGATGCCGATTTATCGAGGTTAAGGATCTTGCGAAGAAGCTAGGGTTTCCTCATCTTATCCTTTATCCCTTCGATGAATCTCATTCACAAACTAGCTTCAAGTAAATCTAATGATCGATCGTTGATCTCTAGTTTCGAGCGAACACAATCAAGAAAGCATCGTCACGAAACTAGGTCATCGATCATTTGATTTACAAGAATTTACAAACGTTATAGGATTTAAGAATTGTAAAAGAATCTAAATCATCATCATTCTATCGATCGTCTCGACTCCTTTACGAGCGGAGTTTTACTCAAACATTATCACAAAGCAAACATTCAAGAATCTAGATTGAATCATAATGCTTGAATTCAAAAGATAAGCAAGATAAAAGAATTGTCACCTTTATTATATCAACAATTAGTTACAACTCTCAAGAACTATAAGAGGAAGGAACTTTGATCGTTGAATTTGGCGTCACTCGGCTCCTTGAGTCGCTGATCGGCTTTGATCACTTGCTCGGATGAAGATCGGCTTCGCGCAAAAAGGATCTCGGCTTCTTGCTTTGATTGAACTCGGAATTCTTGATCTTGGATTGGAATTAGGTTTAGGGTTTTGAGGCGCAAGTCGTTTCACTCAACTTGAGGGTGGAAGAGGAGGAGAGAAGAACCAACCTTCAACAACCTTTTTCATCCTAGATCTAGGCTCCCTTTTATAAGCTTTTATAACACTAGATCTAGGATTCAAAATTTGAATTTCCCTCCAAAAGTTTGTTAGCTAGAGAGGCTTCTAGAAGTAGTTAGTTGGAGGGATGCTTCTAGAACTAGGTTGTTAGGAAGTTGATTAGCTTAATCATGATTAGCTTCCTTAATGATCCTTGCTGATCTGGCAGAAGCTTCAAAAGTTCTGTAGAAATTGCCATAGTTTTCTGAGATGTAGGAACTGAGAGAGGAGTACTGCAGTGAAACTTTGATGATGACGTGGCAATGATGCCATGGATCCGCGGCATGAGCCTGCTTAGGCCGCGGATCAGCGGCCCAATAGGAGGCTTAGGGCTTCAATTTGGTACAGTTGCTTCCTGATGGCTTCCTGGTATTCTTATGATATATTGAATCTCACAATTCCTTCTAGATTACTACCAGATCTCAAATCCTTGAGTTGGCGTATTTTTAACAGCACTGTTTCACAAATTTGGCCTTTCTCCTGGAATTTCGTGCACAGATTTCGAAACAAGTGTTGCGCAATACGAGGATGATGCGATGCTATGACTAACAGTCAATTTCCCTAAAAATGCCGATTTTAGTATACAACACAGGTAATCTGGTATTTTACGAATGTTTTGCTAATATGTGCAATATGCAAACCGAACACTACTAGATGAGTGCAAATGATAGGGAAATTGACGTGTTAAAAATGCAGTATTTTCGACTGATCAAATTCCCCCAAACTTATTTTTGGTCGTCTCGAGTGAACTGTTCTATTAAAAAGAGAAGGAGAAAATAAAGAAAGATAAAAACTAACTAGCACACTTTCGTAGGCAGCACGATTGCACTGAGCACGTGCAACAAGCCTTTAAACCTCTAGGTGTCCCTAGTAGGAGGAGTGTTGTCTCCTGAGGGTTTTCAGCGGATTGCACCAACAAAATCCAATAATAAAAGGAAAATCGTGAATATTACATTTAAAGAAAAGAATTGTAAAAGAAAAGTTTTGAAAATTAGGGTTTCCAACTAAGCTAGCTTTTCGGTTGTCATGAGCCCTATCTTAATAGTCATGAAAAGATATTAGAAATCACATAACCCCTCAATAAAACATCGTCTTATTCTTCATTCCTATCTTTCTTCCAAACTTCGATCATATCACCCTACGTGTGAGTAATAGACATCCCTACACCCGAAGAATTCAATTCAAGCTATCATACTCTTGTCCATCTGCCTCAGTACTTTTTAATTAATGAATATTTAGATGAGATTGCTCACACACTTTCATGCGAACGTTAATAGTTCTTGAGGTACTAACCGATCGATTACTCATGTGCTTGCTTATACGGTGTTTTTCCTCGCCTTGCACTACCTAAGGCTTAGCAGTGACTCCCAGACCAGTTGGTATAAGGCACTAGGTGAAGAGGCACCCTCGCTATATTTTTTTATTGCTGCCTTGGCGATTACAAAACCAGTGTTCATTTTTCTGCACGGTTTTTATATTTTCTTCATTTTTTTTCCTTCATACATCGGCTTTTAGACAAGAGCATTTCAAGGTATCCTCTACTATCCCGAGTTTCAAGACGTTTGTAAGTGCGAATAGCAGGTTATCAACGTTCAAAATGTTTGGCTTCCCGAATAGAAACTATTTTTCAGACTTATTTTTATCCTTAGATTAGTAACTTCCTTCATCTTACTAACTCTTGGGACAACGGCTCATAACTACTTATTACTAGTTCGTTTAAGAAAACTTCTAATTTTCTAGGTTTTCTTAAATTTTTCTAATCTTTTGGATGTAATTTTAACTATCTAATCTTTTATTATCTTATTTATGTACAAAAATGTTTTTATTTTTTTTTAAATTTTTTCAATTTTTATAGGTTTCAAATTTTTTTAAATTTTTATAGTTTTTTAAAGAAATGTTTTGTGCTTATGCAAATGATATGCAAATGATGCAAAAATAAGCACAAACCTCCCCCATACTTGTTTTCAACAGTGTTCTCACTGTTGCCATTTACTAAATCTTGAAAAACCTGTAATCTCGGGAGGAATTTTATTAATGGGGGCAAAAAATTTAAGTGAAGATCCTCCCCCAAACTTATTTTTGGCTCATAATTTTGAGTAAAAATTTTATTTTCAAGAACCAGATTATCCCCCCCAAACTTGAGTTAAGCAATGTTAATCTTTGAAAATCACAAGAGGGGGTCAAGAATCATTGGTCGATGCCAAACTTTGCAAAGACCGAAAGTTAACACCAACCATTCGAAAATTTTATCAATGCAGTGCTCTGGTTGGTGGAAGAAAAAGTGGGGAAAAGGTAAGTGGTGGAATAGAATGTGCGTGCGCCTCATTTTGGAGAGACGATGCCGTGATTGTGATGGATTACTCGCATTCTTTTTACAGTTCAGAAGAAGGGGTGGAGATTCAATTTCATTGATTGGGAGATGATTCATCTCAACACCTGTGTCATTCAAAAATGCGAGTTCATCAGCGAAGATCTCCTCAAAAGTTCCATCAATACCCCGATGAATAATGTCATCAGAAAGTGCGGGGTGATCTTCAGACTCTAAGAACGGTTCATAATCAGTGTTAGTTGTTGATCCGGACATCTCGGTGGAAGAGTCCGTATGTGTATGATACATAGTTGGGTCAAACAACAACGTATGAAAAGAGTCAAGATCAGTATCATGAGGATCATCAAATTCGCTGCTGTCAACATCCATTAAGTCAACAGAACAGACCTGAGTAGTAGGTTCGAAGGGTACACTTCCCAACTTGTAAATGTTCAGCTCTATTGACCTATTCCCGAAAGATAGGGTCATAGAGCCATTACGACAGTTGATGATAGCATTGGAAGTGGCCAAAAAGGGGTGACCTAAAATCACCGGAATTTGATTCCGTGGGTTCGCTACTGGCTGTGTATCAATTACAATAAAGTCCACAGGGAATACAAATTCCCCAATTTTTATTAACACATCCTCCAGTTCACCCGTAGGTTTGGTGCTTGATCGGTCAGCCATCTGGAGAGTGCAATGGGCTGGTTTCAACTCTCCGATCCCTAACTGCTCGTAGACCGAGAAGGAAGCAGGTTAACACTTGCACCAAGGTCGAGTAGAGCACGGTTGATGTGTTTCTTCCCAATAGAAATGGAAATCGTAGGATAGCCAGGATCCTTACGTTTCCTCGGTAATTGTTGGGGAAAAGCCGTGTCTACTGTCTTTGCCATGAATATCTTCTTGGGCACTTGAGTCTTCCTCTTTCTAGTGCACAAGTCCTTAAGAGTTTTCGCATAAGTGGGGACTTGTTGGATTGCATCTAGAAGAGGGATGTTGATGTTAACCTATTTCAAGATTTCAGTGATCTTCTCCATTTGTGGACTCAGTGTGTTTCCCTTTAACCGATTCGGATAAGGAGCTTGGGCAATATGATCAGGGTCCAACACTGGAGAAGATCGTATGGGTAGGAACGATCTAAGAATAGGAGTGGGGATTGTTTTCGGTGTACTAGAAGAGGTGGGCTGAGGTGTCGAGCCTTGTGGGAAACGGAGAACATGCTCGAATGAAGATGGTGGGGTAGACGAACTGGGGTTAGAAGTAGAAGTAGAAGTGGAAGGAAAGGTCTCAGCCGGGGTATCATCGATAGATTTTTCTGTGTCATCAATCTCTTCCCCAACATGATTGTCAAGCACTCTTCCAGATCTCAACGTGATTGCATTCACATAATGTGAATAGCCAGGATTGGGTAGAGGTTGGGCTGGAAGTTTCCCTTTCTCTCTGGTACTCATTTCAGCTTTTAATCGTGCAATTTCTTCTTCCATCGATTTAATAGTCTCGCTTTGGGACGCAGAGTTTTTCTTTATATCATCGACGGAAGTCTTTATTGTTAAAAGAAAGTTCATGAATGAAGAGGATTCATCAGTACCGGTTAACTGCAAAGGATTAGACGGTGCAGGTGTGTTGAACGGATTTTGAAAGTTTTGTGCTGACTCAATTGAAGTGGTTGCTGTTGTGGTGGAGGAGCCCTTTGAAAATTGTTTTGATTTGGAACAGTGATTTGATTTTGTTGTTGGTTCCAAGCAAAGTTAGGGTGATTCCTCCAACCCTGATTATATGTGGAAGAATATAGATCGTTCCTAGGTCTTTGAAATGCGGCATTGGTATGCTCTTGACCTTGAAACGGAGAATTAAGTGGACATTCTTCTGTCAAATGAGAAGGATCAGAACAGCATCCACATATAGTTTTGGAGAGTGACATTTGATTTAGGGCGGCATCTAAAAATTTATTTTCCATATTGTCGAATTTCTAGTGTAAAGCTGAAATTTCAGCTCTAACTCCTATGGAAACATCCGACTGGTTATTGCCCCCCTTCTTGACGATTGACTCATAACCTCCCACTGTAAACATTTTTCAGCGAAATCTTCTAGGAATTTCCAGGCTTACCCATCATCTTTGGTCATGAAGTTGCCTTGACACATTAATTCAAGGGTCTGTTTTGTGTTAGTATTAATGCCCTCATGAATGATTCGGCACAGATCCCATCTCGGGATTCCGTGATGTGGACATTGAACTAACAAATTCTTGAAGCGTTCAAGACATTTTGAAAATGGTTCATTTGGAAGATGGGTGAATTGATTTATTTCGCTACGGACTCGAGCTGTTTTATGATTGGGGTAGAATTTCTTTAAGAATGCTTTTACGAATTCTTCCCAATTTGAAATGGAATGTGCGGTTTTGTTATACAACCACTTCTCGGCTATATCGCACAAGGTAAATGGGAGAATACGAAGACGCATAGCATCCACAGAAAGCTGTGAAGTACCCATCATTGCGCATACATTTCAAATTTGGTGATAAAGACATATGCGTCTTCAGTCTCGAGACCGTGATATTTGGGTAGAAGGTTGATGTGTTGGGGTTTAATATGAAAATACTGTAGCTCTAAAATGGCGGCGGAACCGCGGCCAAACTAGGGTTTGTGCGGCGGTTCAGCGGCGCTTTGGAGTCAACAGTTGACCAAATTTCACCAGTATTCTTAAAAAAGCCTGCACAATTTTCTGAGATGCTCAAAATGATTTTTAGACCAGATTAAAAATTCGACAGAAACTTTACACCGAAAATTGTAGTTTACGAAATTATGTTCGATCGATGTTTTAAACGCGTTAGCACAAGTTAGTAAAGCTTAATGGCGTGGCTCTGATACCAATGTAAGTCTACTGTAGCGCCCCGGCCGTCTAACAGACGCCAAATGCGGAACAAAAACTTTTTAACTGGCGCTATCGTATACTATAACCCGGATCCGCCATTATTGCTAAACTAACAAACTACAAAGAGGGTAGAAAGGTTATACCGAACGATCCGAGTCCTTCGTTCTTTAACCATCATCCCATGCTCCGTTGCGGCTGCTCTGATCTCGTCGATCTCCGACCTCCTCGTCCAGGTGGCACCACGTCAACGAATCTTTAAACGGGCTCCCGCCTCTGACCCGAGGCAACTCGGTCATCAAGTTTACTAAAAGAGATGACCAAGATTGATGTAGAGAATGAGTAGAACACTTTGTCTCGTTTCGTCCAAAGCCATGGACGAACGGTTAATGAAGTTGCCATTTGAAATGATATGAAATGAGAAATGAGCTATGAAATTTCATGAACCAAATCACATAAACTTTTAATCAACCATCTCTTTTCTTTTGCAAATCAATCAATGGGGCACCATAAGGGGCCGGCCACTATAAAATAGGAGGGGGTGAGTGTAGGAACCAAAAAGGTGACCATTAGCACTAAAACAAATGAATGAGTCATATAGAATACCTTGCATAACAATAAATGAAACCTAATGAGTCATAAGCCAAGTCACCATTCATTTAATGCATACAAAGATTCATGAACCTAGTCAGCACTTCTAGAACCTTCTAGAATCACGACTCACCCCATGACTCACCCAAGTGACGAAAAGATAAATCCGCATTTAACCGAACGTTAAATACGGGTGATAGAAAACTGGAAACTGGCAACTTCCAAAAGCAATCCTGAAACGAATTTCAGGACAACCCCGTAACAGTATAAACATACCCGCATTTGTATTACGACCGAATACAAATGCAACTGAGACAAAGATATTATATCTACACAGTATAATACTCGGATCCGGCTTAAACCAAAGCCCGCCAGTATTTTCTGCCCGAAATATGACACGTGTGTAAACGCACGTGCATTTTCCGAACCCTGCCATAAAACCATACGGCCTCTACAACGTTTCGCCCGAACTTGGGAAACTATCTGTGGGGGACTCTAATGACTCGTCAGTACCCTGACAGTGGGTTTAACCACAAGCCGTCAGCGGCACTAGCTGTGCGTAACGGCGGCCCATGCACTGACCTCCAGGGAGGCCGATGAGCGAACTCATCTGGAAACCCTACTGAGCCTAACAGTGACAATGTATATACAGTCCGGTCCGTTCGTCTATGAGTATCGCATATCTGCCCAGGGGGCTGGTAACGTCAGACCCCCAATAGTGGTATAAGTCGTGTCGGAGTGTAGCCCAAAAACACCCTGAGATACTACTGGAGTACCTACCAGTAAATCTCCGGCCTCGGCCGAGGGCTATATGTAATGGCTCTCCTAGACACAGCGCGATCTCACCCCCAACACCGGGAGAGACGAATCCCCTGCCGATCCGCTCACTTGCCTCCATGTGGCTCGGGACTGTACCCAAAAACTACCTGTTTGCACGACTCCTTTGAGCCATGGTAGGGTAGAAATCAAAGCACAGTGGGAACTCACATGAGAAAAATGACGACCTCAGGTCGATGAACTAACCTGTACACATGTCACCAGGGAACTGCTATCTGACGATAAGTATAATACCAACTAGCAGATTCCCGGCGAGTCCTGTCCGGTGTACTCATAACCTAATGAGCACCTGTATACATCTTAGGTGATCCAACTGACACAAGTGTCTTGTGAGACCGGCCACCGCCCCTCGTCGGGGTCTCGACTGTATACACTAGTCTACTCCGGAGTATCGATGCCCTGTCTCGAAACTCCCACGACTAGGGACCACAATTAAGGATGTGCTTATAGACTACCCAACTCTCACGTATATGATCTCCATCATACTGTTGGTAGTCAAGCAAGATCCTAAGGGCTTTATCAACGTGTAACAGTGATCAGTCACCTGAGCCTATACACGACTGATAAAGGTAAACCAGATAGCATATTATCATCTCGAGTAAGACTGTCCTACTGGTATAGGTCCTCCTCAATCATTGCAATCACGTGCCTGCGATCCAATAATTAACTTTGAGGGCACTATGTCCAACAATCTCCCACTTGCACTTAAGGCTAATTATTGCGATGTCGCATACTCACAGCCCGTGTGATACCGAACATCCAACTCCTCTACTAATCTGTTTCACAAAGCTCGTTTGTAAAACTATTGTGTTCGAGAAATAGCCTCAGCGAGTGGATCCGCCCTGATGATTCTTTCTTTGTCTCTCTTAATCTCAAGTTCGCGGAGAAAGCCATCTTCCGAATTGAGTAATACCTGTCTTAGAATATATCTGGATATCTGATGGGACCTAGTTCATAAATGAACTCCAAATCCAAACTTCTTAGACTGTATCGATCACTGAACCTAATCAGTATCCAGCACCAAGCCTCCCACAGTATCCTCTTGGACCACCTGTCCATAATATTGTCCCTCATCAGAGGGAAAACTATAACTCTGACAATCTTTCTGTCATCCATGTCACCTTTGAATCCTGGAATGATAACCGTCTCCCGAAGGAGGCTGCCGTCATCAAATCCGTTAGAACATGCACATATGTTCTAAAACTGCTTCCTTATGTTTCTCCAGGATTGGATTAATACAAACTTATCGCATCTAGTGCAAAAACAACATTTGGTGTGGTACTTGATATCTCATGATTGACTCAATTGCCTAAGCAAGTGATCTGCCAATCATGCACATCCCTCTCCCCTTTAGTCTGTAAGATATCTTTACCTGAAGGTACACTACCATGCCAGGAGTCATCTATTCTAAAACCATTAGAATACTGTCAAAGTACCCACATTGGGAAACTACCCAAATCTAGATCTAAAACCATAGATCTAGAAACCAGAATGTCAGATATTATAATCATATCCTGTCTGGAGAAACAACTGTGTGACGACCAAAGTAAAACCGATCGTAGTATAGGAATTTTACTTCCCACTCTGTGTATGTCATCCAAATACCAGGACATCACACCCTACTACCTTCTCAACAGATCCATCCCTATTCTGATGAAGTCAAAGCCATGACTGTCACATCAAAATTAGATGATCTATCTCAGCTATAACTGCTCTAGTCTATAAATAGACTTAAGCTACTTGCCCACTATGCTTCTGCTGCTCCCATTGACCACAACAACCTTCTGGCAGAATAATATATATGTGCACTTCTAAAGCTAGTTTAGAACGACGCTATACTTAACCTCCTGCCGGGTCTCATAGCCTGGAGAAACAGTAGTGTCATGTCTGGGTAAGAAAGAACCTCCCTGTCACCGTCCTTGAGGCTACCGGAGTACCTCTCGGGTGTCTGAGGTTACCCACCATATCTGCGGAGTGGCTAATGGAATATCAAACCTGATTGAATCTTTAGGTCCTATTAAATTTTCCGTAATCGTTTGCGGTTCTGGAATCACTTCCAGTTCTACCATCCTCCCACTACTGTTTTCTGAAAAAATCTATTTTACTAAAACTGTGGCAAGTCAAGAACAATATCACTATTGATCTTACAGATGGTAGAAAGTCAACCCTCGTCATAGCCTGGGCAAACCCACAAACTGCCATTACAGAAACGTGCCCTGAGTTATCCAGAGTCTGGTTTTAAGCATAAGCCGGACAACTCTCCGTACCTTAACATCGTTAAGATACGAACCATTCTATATCCAATATAGAAACTTTGGCATTTATTTAATTGGAACCAGATTCTAATCATGCAGCTGTCTCAAGTGCATATCAACTTAATGGAGAGAGGCTAATCAGCATTACTCAACTTAGGAATACATCCAATTATGTGTAACCTGAAAGAGAAACAAGTTTCTCAAAACCATTACTATCATCTGAATACCAATCACAAGTATCTACATCTTCGATCTCTTTGAAGAATCCCGATACTTACGACACCTGGTTCTCTACTTTATTCTTATACCCACAACTTCTCAAAACTTAGACTTTGTATTTCGGCGAAATACTTGTCTAAAAAACTAGAGAAGTCATAAGTAAACAGAACATAGTACGAGGACCAACCCCTTTGTCCTGATGGACACTGGACAACATACAATAATCTGTATAAGTCCGCTGAGTTGAATAACTCAAAACCTGTGCGTCGTAGGTTAAAAACTGTACCCAGGAGATTTCCTCAAATATCACCAATTACAACGAATTCCGATATAATGAGGATGATCACCTTATTCCTAATAACTTACTCCTACTAATCATCTGTAAAACCATACAGATATGAGAATGAAACCTGGTAAATACTTACCCTTGGAGTAAGTATCTAATCGGGAAAACAATTTTCCTTTAACAATGCACTGAAACATGAAAATGTTTTGTAGGGGTATCCTGGTATTCCTAGTAATGCCTCTTCCATAATCCAATTCATGATTGTAACCGTATATTTCTTTGTCATCTCTCCAAATCCCTTTATTTGTCTTTAGTCGTTACCTTATGTACACCATCGTTAGGCTAAATGGTTTTCTTTCTTACCTACCGTTCGGCACCAGCCTATGGTTTGGAAGAAGCCTATCCAGTAAGCATAATAGGTATACTCTCCTAATCCTAGGAGTACTCGCAACTTGAGAGAAGGTGATGATAAAAGACAACTGAATAATACCTTATTCTTTTAAAGGTGAAATAGGAGTGGCGATGAAGTTCGCGGTTTGGTCGTGAATGATAACAGTCGCAATTTACTTTGCCCTCTTTCCAATCCCTTTATTTTGTCTTTACATATTACCTTCTGTACACCCTACTTAGGCTAATTGGTTTTCTTCATTCCCTACCTTTCGGCACCTGCCTATGGTTTGGAATAAGACTACCCAATAAGCATAATAGGTGTACTCTCCTAAACTAAGGAGCCCTCGCAACCTGAGAGAAGGTGATAATAAAAGACAACTGAATAAACCAATTCTATTTCTCCTGAACCTGGATCCATCCTCGAAGAAGTCCTTTCGAGTTCGTATATAACTATACGATGGATCTATCCAATGGATGTGGATGTCCGTAGTAATACGGGGTGTTCTGAGAAATGCAAAGGGTAAAAGAAGGAGTGGCAATGACTTATGCAACTTAGTCAATCCAAAAGCCAGTATTTTAAGAAGGTTCGGTCAACTTGGTCACTGAGTCATAGTCTAGGGTCGGTCAAAGGTCGCTGCCAAAAAGAGAGAGAAAAGAAACACTCTGCGTGCACTCTAACCTAGATCAGAATGGTTATCACTTTATATAATCCGGAAACCTCCCACTGTAATTTCAAATTCTCCTCCAAACCTAAAAGAAGAATCAATCGGGATCACCCGAAGAGTAAACCAACTCATCAGTGGGAATCAGGATCCAACTCTCATCGCATGATAACGTGACGGAATCCACTCATGTTATCACACTCAAGAAGGTATGCGCATACTTGGCAAGTTTCAGTTTCTTTAGAAACTCCCGATATGATTTTTTCCCCATGCTCTTTGACCTTGCCGTTGGTCAAAATGTCATAAGTCACATGCCAAGTTCTACCCGTCACTATCTTGTCAATTTGAACCCACCCGCACATGCCCTTGACGTTGGCCAAAATGGCAGAACGACTGTCCCAAACCAACTCATCTATCTATGCAACAGATGAATACCCAGCAGCTACCAAACACTATGCCTTGGCATTGGTCAAAATACATAGCTTGAATACTACTGAATACCCAAATGAAATGACGGAGGGCTACGGCTAGTTTTTGGCGAAAAACCTTTAACGTAACGAACTTGATATCGCTGAAGGAACCTGATAGCTTTTTATAAAAATATAGTGGCGAAAAACCTTTGCTAAAGAGGTCACTCCCGGTGAAGGGATCTCGGCTCTTTCCTCGTGGAATGAGGTGCAGGATATTCTAACTGAATACCGCGATGCAAAGCAACTTGTAATCGACTATAGTGAAGTTATTAACCTGACGCAAACTTCTGCCCAAGGGGTCACTCCCGGTGAAGGGATATCGGCCCTTGCCCCGTCGAATGAGGTGCAGGATATTCCAAATGAGTACCACTATGCATGACAAAAGGAAACGTATTTGCAATAATACTTTTTAAAACTGTTCTAACAACATCCAAACAGGTTTGTTTTTCTTTGCATTGATCAAAATCAACGCAGTCCCATCAATTAATCACACCAGAAAAGAACGAAAATAAAATGTACGTATATGCCATCCGCATTCGCCACTGGGTCCCGTCATCACCCGTTAGGTTACTTAACTAACGACAGAGTGGGGTCTGAACTAGCACGGGTGCAAAACATATACAACATCTACTAGTATATATACCAATATACAATAATCTCTCCAGGCGTGATAATATGCAACATTACAGAAAAGTAAAAAGCATCACAGAACAATACAGATAATCTGGGATCCCCGGGTTTCACAGAGCCGCTGCTGAAACCCGACGTTCCCCTGGTCGTGTGGATAGCCTGTGCAATGAAACCTAGACCCCTACGGGTGCGGCAAGTTACCAGCCAAAATCTGAAGCGAGGCAGCCCCTTACAGCATAGTGAATGGACCACCCGACACTTCACGGAATCCGGTAACTTGAGCACCCCCTCCTTGGGTAAACCTGTACCCCCAACGAGTGCGGCGAATAGTCTGCCAATTCTAGAGTGAGGCCCCTCTGCCTCTCAAAGCCATGAGATGCGGACCCGCTGCCCTCTAGAACTCGGCTATCCGTGCACTCCGTCGCGGGGTAAAACCTAGTACAGAAATGAAAAATATGTACAACGGGTACATCGAACTCAGCCCGGTCGTGCCCTAAAAGAATATTATACAAACAGGCAGTGACGGCAGTCCATATGTTGGAAGCTCGCCCCGCAATATCAAATGTACAAATAAATCCAAACTGCACTACCATTGTACACTGCTATCCACCACGACATATCCGCAACATCACAGCACAACACAGAACATCAACGCGAATGTCACGTTCGCAAATCCATCTAAAAGGACTATAGCAATTAGACGCAATTTACTGCTCAAATGACATTCCCGGTCGGAGATATAATGTAAGTACTGTAAACTAACACGTTTAAATTTCGAACGACAAAATTTCCCGATGTGGGCCCTACGTATATCTGCTGTACAGTAACAAAATTTGGGCCCAAAAGAAATATTCCAGAAACCATAATTTCCTATGAAGAACCTACTGTAGAAAAATGGTTCATTGTAGCTCTAAAACGGCGGCGGAACCGCGGCCAAACTAGGGTTTGTGCAGCGGTTCCGCGTCGCTTTGGAGTCAACAGTTGACCAAAATTCACTAGTATTCTTAAAAAAGCCTGCACAATTTTCTGAGATGCTCAAAATGATTTTTAGACCAGATTAAAAATTCGACAGAAACTTTACACAGAAAATTGTAGTTTTCGAAATTTCGTTCGATCGTTGTTTTAAATGCGTTAGCACAAGTTAGTAAAGTTTAATGGCGTGGCTCTGATACCAATGTAAGTCTACGGTAGCGCCCCGGCCGTCTAACAGATGCCAAATGCGGAACAAAAACTTTTTAACTGGCGCTATTGTATACTATAACCCGGATCCGCCATTATTGCTAAACTAACAAACTACAAAGAGGGTAGAAAGGTTATACCGAACGATCTGAATCCTTCGTTCTTTAACCATCATCCCATGCTCCGTTGCGGCTGCTCCGATCTCGTCGATCTCCGACCTCCTCGTCCAGGTGGCACCACGTCAACGGATCTTTAAACGGGCTCCCGCCTCTGACCCGAGGCAACTCGGTCATCAAGTTTGCTAAAAGAGATGACCAAGATTGATGTAGAGAATGAGTAGTACACTTTGTCTCGTTTCGTCCAAAGCCATGGACGAACGGTTAATGAAGTTGCCATTTGAAATGATATGAAATGAGAAATGAGCTATGAAATTTCATGAACTAAATCACATAAACTTTTAATCAACCATCTCTTTTCTTTTGCAAATCAATCAATAGGGCACCATAAGGGGCCAGCCACTATAAAAGAGGAGGGGGGTGAGTGTAGGAACCAAAAAGGTGACCATTAGCACTAAAACAAATGAATGAGTCATATAGAACACCTTGCATAACAATAAATGAAACCTAATGAGTCATAAGCCAAGTCACCATTCATTTAATGCATACAAAGATTCATGAACCTAGTCAGCACTTCTAGAACCTTCTAGAATCACGACTCACCCCATGACTCACCCAAGTGACGAAAAGATAAATCCGCATTTAACCGAATGTTAAATACGGGTGATAGAAAACTGGAAACTGGCAACTTCCAAAAGCGATCCTGAAACGAATTTCAGGACAACCCCGTAACAGTATAAACATACCCGCATTTGTATTACGACCGAATACAAATGCAACTGAGACAAAGATATTATATCTACACAGTATAATACTCGGATGCGGCTTAAACCAAAGCCCACCAGTATTATCTGCTCGAAATATGACACGTGTGTAAACATACGTGCATTTTCCGAACCCTGACATAAAACCATACGGCCTCTACAACGTTTCGCCCGAACTTGGGAAACTATCTGTGGGGGACTCTAATGACTCGTCAGTACCCTGACAGTGGGTTTAACCACAAGCCGTCAGCGGCACTAGCTGTGCGTAACGGTTGCCTATGCACTGACCTTAAGGGAGGCCGATGAGCGAACTCATCCGGAAACCCTACTGAGACTAACAGTGACAATGTATATACAGTCCGGTCCGTTCGTCTATGAGTATCGCATATCTGCCTAGGGGGCTGGTAACGTCAGACCCCCAATAGCGGTATAAGTCGTGTCGGAGTGTAGCCCAAAAACACCCTGAGATACTACTGGAGTACCTACCCGTAAATCTCCTGCCTCAGCCGAGGGCTATATGTAATGGCTCTCCTAGACACGGCACGATCTCACCCCCAATACCGGGAGAGACGAATCCCCTGCCGATCTGCTCACTTGCTTCCATGTGGCTCGGGACTGTACCCAAAAACTACCTGTTTGCGCGACTCCTTCGAGCCATGGTAGGGTATAAATCAAAGAACAGTGGGAACACACACGAGACAAATGTCGACCTCAGGTCGATGAACTAACCTGTATACATGTCACCAGGGAACTGCTATCTGACGATAGGTGTAATACCAACTAGCAGATTCCCGGCGAGTCCTGTCCGGTGTACTCATAACCCAATGAGCACCTGTATACATCTTAGGTGATCCAACGGACACCAGTGGCTTGTGAGACCAGCCACCGTCCCTCGTCGGGGTCTCGACTGTATACACTAGTCTACTCCGGAGTATCGATGCCCTGTCTCGGAACTCCCACGACTAGGGACCACAATTAAGGATGTGCTTATAGACTACCCAACTCTCACGTATATGATCGCCATCATACTGTTGGTAGTCAAGCAAGATCTTAAGGGCTCTATCAACGTGTAATAGTGATCAGTCACCTGAACCTGTACACGACTGATAAAGGTAAACCAGATAGCATACTATCATCTCGAGTAAGACTGTCCTACCGGTATAGGTCCTCCTCAATCATTGCAATCACATGCCTGCGATCCAATAATTGACTTTGAGGGCACCATGTCTGATCAGTCGAAAATAATGTATTTTTAACACGGCAATTTCCCTATCATTTGCACTCATTTAGAAGTGTTCGGTATTCATATTTCACATATTAGCAAAACAGTCCTGAAATACCAGAATGCATGTGTTAGACTTTTAAACCGGCATTTTTAGGGAAATTGACTGTATTTTATGGCATCGCATCATCCCTGTATTGCACAACACTTGTGTCGAGATTTGTGCAGGAAATTGCAGGAACAAAGCCAAAAGGAGCTGATCAAAAATACGCCAACTCAAAGGCTAAAGATCTGGTAGCAATACAGAAGGCAAAATAAAAATCAATATATCAGAGAAAGGCCCATGAGACAGCCCAAACATTCACCAGAAATCCCAAGCTCCAAAGCTCCAGAGCCGCCGCGGAACCGCGGAGGGAGCGCGCTTGCGCCGCGGTTCCGCGGCGCTATGGTGGCTTCAAGTGCTCAAATTTCCTCCTCGTGTCACCTCTTGTAAGTCGATGTACAACACCCCACGACTTGCGGGGAGGCGGAAATATGAAAAACGATCTTGTTCTTTTCTTAAACATCGACTAACCGCATGAATCGAAGCTAAACGATAACTAACAACAAACATAGAAGTTCTAAACTACTATGTGAAGTGATTATACTTAAAGAACCGTGTCCTTCGTCTTTACGAACTCCACCTCCTCATCGGCCTTCTCCAAGTAGTAGACGATCCACCACGAAAGCTTTACTCCAAGCTTTGCCTCTAAACTTGAGGCAACTAGGTTTCTTTAAGTGCTAATCAAAGTACCTAGATGATATAGAGTGAGGGTTATGGATTAAGTAGTCTAACTAATCCTTGTACTCAACACATGAGAGGGGAGGATTAGGGTTTGGAGAAAGAGAGCTTGAGGAGAGAGAAGATGGACATAATAATTGAAATGAGAAAATGAGTTATCATAATATATATCAAGCATTATTGCTTTTCAAGAAAAGAAAAGAAAATGATTAACAACCATGCTTGATAAATATCTTATGGTGATTCATCTCCATGAGTCATTAAGCAATTATGAAGCATTAATGATATGGATGAAACATCCATATGACTCACTAATCTCATTCAATGTATATGCCACCTAAACCTCCTTAGTCACCATCTTCTAGAAGCTTCTCGCCCAATTACAAGAACGCCCCTCATATCCGTGAAAACACGGAAAAACATTAGACTGTATAAATCCAATAACCGAATACTAGTAACTGGCTTAAACCAAAGCCGACTAGTAAAAACTGTCCGAAAGTCGTACGTGCGTAAACACACGTATGCGTCCGAACCCTTGTCGTAAAACCATACGACCTCTATATCGTTTCGCCTGGAGTAGGGAAACTCTCTGTGTGGGACTCTAGAGACTCGACTACTACGCTGGCAGTGGGTTTAACCACAGACCGCAAGCGGCACTAGCTGTACATAACGGTCCCCAGGTAGATGTCGATAAGAAGGCCGATGAGGAAACCCATCCGAACTACTACTGAGTCTGATGTGACAATCTCCATACAGTCCGGTCCGTTCGTCTAAGACTATCGCATATCGGGCCTAGGGGGCGGCAAGCGTCAGTCCCCTAAAAGCGGTATAAGTCGTGTCAGAGCGAAGCCCATTACACCTTGAGAAACTACTGGAATCTACCAGCAAATCTCGCTTGCCCTGGCCAGGGACTTTGCGTAATAGCTCTCTGACACAGCGCGATATCAACCCCCAATACCGGGAAAGACGAATCCTGTCTAACCGCCACTGCCTCCAAGTGCTCGGGACTGCACCCAACTGCTACCTGTTTGCACAACTCCTTTGAGCCGTGGTAGGGTAGCAATCTAAGAACAGTGGGACACACTCGAGGCGAAGTAGCAATGTCAAGTCTGCGGACTATGCTGTACTCATGTCACCTAGGAACTGTTCACTGACGACTGGTATAAAACCAACCAACAGTTCCCTGTGAGTCCTGTCCGGTGTACCCGTAACCTAACGAGCACCTGCATACTATCTCCAGTACGACGTACTGACGGCTGTGGGACAAACCATCTCCCCAACAGGGATGAGAAGCGTACACACTAGTCTATTCCGGAGTATCGATGCCCTGTCTCGATAATCCTACGACTAGGGACCTGAATAAGGATGTGCTTGTAGACTACCCAGCCCCCACTAGTGTGACTGCCATCACAACGCTGGTAGTCAAGCAAGATCCTAAGAGCTCTATCAATACGTATACTCACATATTAAGATAGAAAAACCAAGTAGCAAACTACCATGTTTAGCAAGATTGTTATATACATGTGAATATCCCAAGCTTCCATTAAGTAATATACAAACTAGTATGATACAGTAATGGACTTCTAGGGCATAAACACTAACAATCTCCCACTTGCACTAGGGTCATGTACTGGCGTATCGAAGACCGATGATCTCGAGTAGCCTCTCGAACTGAATCTGAGGTAGGGCCTTAGTGAATGGATCAGCAATGTTATCCTCTGTATTTACTCTCTTTACCTCGATCTCCCGGCGTTCTACGATCTCCCTGATCAGGTGATACCGCCTTAAGATGTGTCTGGACTTCTGATGGGACCTGGGTTCCTTCGCTAAAGCTATAGCGCCGTTGTTGTGGCAATACAGAGGTATTGGACCAACACTGGTAGGAACCACCTGAAGTTCTGTGAGGAACTTCTTCATCCAGACAGCTTCTTTTGCGGCATCGCAAGCAGCTTTGTACTCCGCTTCCATCGTTGAGTCAGCAACGGTGTCCTGCTTGGAACTCTTCCCACAGACCGCCCCTCCATTGAGGGTAAAGACATAACCCGACATGGACTTGGAGTCATCCTTGTCACTCTGGAAGCCGGAATCAGCATAGGCCTCCATCCTGAGGTCTTTTCCGCCGTAAACCAAGAACATCTCCTTAGTCCTCCTCAGGTACTTGAGAATGTTCTTTACTGCTATCCAGTGATTCTCCCCTGGGTTTGCCTGATACCGGCTTACAACGCTCAATGCGTATGCTACATCTGGTCTGGTACATAACATCGCATACATTATAGAGCCTACCGCAGAAGCGTAGGGTATAATCGACATGCGTTCCCTTTCCAAATCAGTCTTGGGAGACATCTCTTTGGAGAGGGTGATTCCGTGACAAGCCGGTAGGTTACCGCGCTTAGAATCTTCCATACTGAATCTTTTCAATATGGTGTCTATGTACCTGGACTGTGAAAGTCCCAACATCCTCTTTGATCTATCACGATAGATCTGGATCCCCAGAATGTAGGTGGCATCACCCAGGTCTTTCATGGAGAATTTCTGTGACAAGAATCTTTTGACTGACTGTAGCATAGGAATATCATTTCCTATTAGGAGAATGTCATCCACGTACAAGACGAGGAATACAACTACTCTCCCTACAATCTTACTGTATATGCATGGTTCATCTGGATTTTTGATAAATTCAAATTCTTTGACAGTATCATCAAAACAGATGTTCCAACTCCGTGATGCCTGCTTTAGTCCATAAATGGACTTAAGCAGCTTGCATATTTTGTAAGGTTAGTATAGCACCCTATGAAGAGTTTTGAAGCATCACATGACCCAAAGTTATAATTTTTAAGTTGCTAAACTAACATGCAAGTGGATCGATCCTAGAAAATTAGGGTTATTCAACTTTAAACTTGAAAAGATTAGGGTTTGAAGGCTACAACCTTTGTAGCTCCCCTTTGCTAGACTCCTTGGTGCTTTGGGTGTTGAGTCGAGGTCCTCTTGAAGTTCCCTTGCGTCCACGACGATCCACCACGGAGATCTCTGTCCAAGCTCGCAACTTCGACAAACCGAAGAGAACACTCTAAACTAAGCGGCTAAGCTTGTGTAGAATGATGTTGTGGTTTGGGATCTCACTTCAAAAACCTATCTTTATGTGGTATTTGCTCACTAAGAAAATCAAGAGAGCAAAGGAGCTAGAGGAAGAAGATGGTGGCTAATATTAACAAGAGGTAAAGAGATAACTCTTGAGTTAAGAAGAAAAAGAAATATATATAAATATATATATATTTATTTCCTTCTTGACTTCAACCATGATTAAAATGATGGATAGTTAATTTAACTTGGGTTTTAAATGATAAAGAGAATGATAACCATAGGTTAGTGGTAGTTGAGCATGGTTAGGTCAATGGAAGAATGTGGAAGCATGAATGATTATCCTTTCCTTTTCATTTTCTTTTAAAACCAAAATTAAATAATAATCCATTATATAATTCATGGTGTGAGTCTTATATTGCCACCATTTCCATATGCTAACAACCATGATGGATGGGTGTATGTATGTATGCATGTATGCACATTCACATGTGCATGAAACTAGCATGAAAGAAAGAAAGAAAAACACACATGCATACACACATCCATCATCCAAGAATAGGTTTTAAGTGAGAAAACTAATGGTTAAATGATAAATCAACACTTGATTTATCAATCCGGTCATATCTCATACGACCCCACCAAAAGCAGTTCACCCGATCAATGTTCGGTATCATATACGCACATTTCAATCGGGTGCATGCGCATATCGCATACGTGCACCACAACGTTTCGCCTGGACTGGGTAACTCCTTTGTGGGACTCTAAGACTCGTCAATACGCCGGCAGAGGGTAATGATCATATCAAGTACCCTCAAGCTGCAAGCGGTCAGCTAAACGTAACGGCCACCCGGGTATTGAGCGATCAGAAGACAACAAGCGAACCTGCTACAACTCCCGTCGAGCCATCCGGCAACACTACCGTACAGTCCGGTCTCTTCGTCAGATATGCTGCATATCGAGCCTAGGGATGGTCATGTCGACCCCAATAACTCAATAAGTCGTGTCTGTGAATGGTCTATAACAGATCGAGAAACTACTGATAACACTTATCAGCAAATCTCAGCAGCCCTGGCCAGGGACTTGCTGTTATAACCATTCAGGCACAGCACAGCATCAACTCCTAATAACGGGAGAGACGAAACCCCTCCTATCGCTCATCGTCTTCGTTTGTCTCGGGACTGTACCCAACGGCCACCTGTTTGCACGACTCAGTAGAGCCGTGGTAGGGTGGCAATCAAAGTACAGTGGGAGAACACACAAGACTCCATGACGATCTCGGGTCTACAGAATAACCTGTACCAGTGTCACCTGAGAACTGCTATCCGACGATAGATATAATTCCATATAGGAGTTCTCGGTGAGTCCGTCCAGTGTACCCAGTCACCACTGAGAACCCGTATATGATCTTGATGTCAAACATCGATGAATGTGGGAACATTCATCGCCCATCGTATGGGTCTAGTATCATATACGCTAGTCTACTCTGGTATATCAATGCCCCGTCTCGATATACCTACGACTAGGGACGTTCCAGGATATGCTTATAGACTATAGATGTCCCATTAGTATGATCTCCATCATAATCAGAGTAGTCAAGCCAATATCCTCAGGGCTTTATCAGCATGTATGAATGAATAAAAGCATGATCAAATCAACATGTCAGATAAAGAATAACCAGATATCATACTATCATGTCGAGCAAGAATGCAAACTGAATATATATACATGTATAGATACATCCACTATCACATAATGGCCTCTAGGGCATACATATATCCAACATATTTTACCGCTGCTCCCACTCTGAATGAATCCCTCTGGCTGATCCATATAGACGCTCTCTTCTAAATTTCCATTTAGAATGGCCGTCTTTACGTCCATCTGCTAGATTTCATAATCATGGAAGGCAGCAATAGCAAGAAGGACCCGAATGGATTTCAGCATAGCCACTGGAGAAAAGGTTTCGTCATAGTCCAAACCAGGTCTTTGACGGAAACCCTTTGCAACAAGTCTAGCCTTATAGGTTTCAACCTGTCCATCTACACCAATCTTCTTTCTGAAGATCCACTTGCATCCTACGGGTTTTACCCCATCTGGAGTAGTGTCCAAAGTCCATACTTTGTTAGTGTACATGGACTCCATTTCGGTCCGCATTGCATCCAGCCATTTTACCGAGTCGCCGCTCTGAATGGCTTGTTGGAAGCTAGTAGGGTCGTCATTATCAATGACGCAATCTTCTCGATCCCCGTCTATGAGAAAACCTTAGTATCTCTCAGGCGGATGAGACTGCCTACTACTTCTGCGGATAGGCGCTGGTATGTCCCTTTCTTCTAAAACTTCTTGTTCTACCAAACTTTCAGTAACAGCTTGTGGTTCTGGAATTTCTTCCAGTTCTACTGCGCTCCCACTCTTCTGATTTTCTAAAAATTCAGTTTCTAAGAAGCGGGCATGACGAGAAACAAAAACCTTTTGTTCCTCTGCGTAGTAGAAGCAATATCCCATTCAAACTTACACTCTACTGAGCGTGCCCCGGGCTTGTCCAGATGCTGCTTTTTTACAAAAGCTGGACATCCCCATGTCTTCAGGTACTGAAGATTGGGTTTCTTCCCACTCCACATCTGATATGGCGTGGTAGGAACAATCTTGGTTGGAACCTTGTTCAAAAGATATGCCGCTGATTCTAGCGCATAACCCCAGAATGATCGCGGTAACTCAGCCTTACTCATCATGGAACGAACCATATCTAATAGGGTTCGATTCCTCCTTTCCGATACACCGTTGTGTTGTGGTGTGTATGGAGGAGTAAGTTGAGAGAGAATTCATTTCTCTTTTAAGTAACCCAGGAACTCGGCACTTAAGTATTCACCACCTCGATCAGATCTCAGTATCTTAATACTTTTGCCTGTTTGGTTTTCCACTTCATTCTTGTATTCCTGGAATTTCTCAAAGGCCTCGGATTTATGCTTCATCAAGAAGACATGTCCATACCTAGAGAAATCATCCGTAAAAGTAATGAAGTAGGAATAACCACCTCGCGCATGTGTAGACATTGGACCGCACACGTCACTGTTTACGAGTCCTAAGAGCTCGCTCGCTCTTACTCCGCGTCCAGTAAACGGAGTCTTTGTCATCTTTCCCATGAGACAAGATTCACAAGTGGCATAAGATTGATATTCGAACGGATTCAAATATCCTTCTCTATGTAACTTCGTTAATCGTGTTTCATTGATATGACCTAGTCTACAATGCCATAAGAAAGCCTGATTCATTTCTGGAGAATTTCTTTTAAGTGTGTTCTGGACATTGAAAACCTGAGCTTGATTCAATACGTATATACCGTCATCTAATGTACCGGACCCAATCAGAACTTGATTTAGGTGGATGTGTACTACATCGCTTACGAATGTAAAGTCATATCCCTCTCTTGAAAGTGAGGACACTGATATGATATTACAAGTCAAACTAGGTACATACAGACAGTTACGTAGAATCAATATCTGCCCACTTGTCAAACCTAGGCGATATTCTCCCACGGATTCAGCGTCCACGCTCATTCCGTTTGCAACTCTGAGAGACAAATCACCTATCCTTATAAATTTACGGTTTCTCAAAGCATGTAACGAATTACAGATATGAGATCCTGCTCCGGTATCTAGTACCCAGGAAGTAGAGTTAATTGACAAACAGTTCTCAATTACAAACACACTTGAGGCTGAAGCCACAACATGCTTCGTATCCTGGCTACTGGCTTCCAAAGCCATGCAATCCTTCTGCCAATGTCCGTTCCCATAACAATAGGAACATCCCTCCTTCCCTACACCAATTCCCGAAACTTTTGCTCTTCCCTTTCCTCCTACTTTACTGACACTGTATATCGGCTTTGTAGAGGTCTTCTTCCTTTTATCCTTTGCTTTCGCCTTGGATGTAGAAGAAGAAGGTCCCCCATTAAGCAGAGTTTGTGTCTCCCTGGTTTCTTTCAGGGTATAAGTAGAGGGTAGGGACTGTGGAAATAAGTCAACATATGACCTGTTTCCCAACGTGGTCTCTAGGTCCTTGAGCTCATCAATATAGCTAGTCATCGTAAGGACGTCGTCCCTTACAAATGACCCGTCAGCCGACCACGCTTGAATTAATTCGTTCAAGGCCTCATATCTTGCGATATGAGATTGCTCTCCATATAAATCTTTGTTATGGAGAAAGATGGAAACTGAGTCCATCTTCTCATGCTGCTTCTGGTTTATACCATCAACTGAAGCCAACACGAGGCACTTGGCTTTCGCTTTTTCCTTTTCCTTTGTCTGACGGATATCCATATCCGCGACGGTGGAAACTGGACCTGGGACGGCGGGATCTTGAGTAGTAATAGGTTGGTCCAGCTTGTCATAGGCAATGGTCATCAGGACAGACCTTTGCCAGTCATATAAGTTAGATTCAGTCAACTTGTTATCTAGATGTAACCTAGTCATGGTCACAAGGTCGCTGCAATGAGAGAGAGAGAAGAAAACACTTTAGCATGATGCTCTTGCAAGTTTAGATTGGTTTTTAATTTATCTAAACTGGATTGCTCCCACTGTTTCTCGAATCCTTCCTCAAACCATAAAAGAAGAATTAGCCAGGACTATTCTCACTGTACAATTCTTGCTTAACCGTTCAGCCAGGCTAGTGTCGATACTTCGAGGGAGGTTTTCCAACGCTTTCGCGAAGTTCCTTAATTAATGAACCTCTTTTCTCTGGGGGCGTAACCCCGCTGACACCTTTCTTGACACCTACTTGGTTTATAGCATTGATCGTTAAGTGACGAATATCCCGATGAGTAGCATATACTCACAGCAGGATCGGGATCCAAATATCATCGTATGATAATCTTGAAGGAATCCTACCAACATTCATCAAACTCCAAATGGTATGCATCTCTTTGCAAATTTCAGTTTCTTTAGAAATTCCCGATATACATGTTCTTATGACCTTGACGAAAGCCGACAAATCATAAAACACATGCCAAGTTCTGCCTATCATTATCTTGTTAATTTGAACCCACCCGTATATACCCTTGACAAAAGCCAACAAGGTTATACGACTGTCCCAAACCAACTCATCTATCTATGGAACAAATGAATACCCCAGCAGCTACCAAACACTATGCCTTGACGAAAGCCAACAAGCATAGCTTGAATACTACTGACCATCCATAAGAAATGACGGAGGGCTATGACTGGTTTTGGCAAAACCGTGAACGTAGTGAACTTGATATAATCGAAGGAACCTGATAGCTTTTTAAAAGGAGTGGTTAAAGCTCCGCAATTAAAAAATTCTGCTCTTTTAAAATAACCGAGTGGTTTCTTTTAAATTGTTCCAACGATTCAACTTTTGGTTTATTTTCTTTGCATTATAAATAATGCGTCCCATCATTAACCTATCATTGCAGAAAACAACGAAAATACAACGTCCTCTTATGCCATCAGCATTCACCACGGGGTAACGTCATCACCCGTTAGGTTACTTAACTAACGGCAGAGCGGGGGCTGGGCTAGCGCGGGTGTAAAACATAAGTGACATCTAAATAGCTATCATATATAGATTTTTTACATTCGTCAGACGCAATAATAGGCATTCCAGATCATAGATGAACTTTATTGGATTTGCAAGCAATCCGTGTTTGTTTTGAGCCTGCAACAAAAGACGGATTACACAGTTGTGATGAATAGCCATTACCCCACCCAAGACCCCAACGGGTACGGCAAACTACCCGCCCGACAGTTTGTGCACCCCACCTTGGGTCTGTCCTAGGAGCAAAAACAGTAAAATGAAATAATACAACGGTGGCTACAACCGCAACCTGGATGTGATCCGCAAAATAATATTACAACAAATTACATTTACATCAAATGAATTAAATAATAACCCATCACATAACCCCGGCTATACATCACAACAGTCCAACACAGTTCATATACACAAACAGACAAAATAAATTACAGAAATGTGCAACCCCCTGCCAACCGACATACTAGAAGTTAGGGGAGGTTTACGAACACATTATACAAACACAGATTTAATCAAATTAGCAAACATCGTAAAATTTCGATCGTGCAAACACATTAGATTCTACTCCAATACTTCTCTGAAAACACAAAAATATCACAGAAGAATTACTCGTGAAAATTGGGTTGAATCGGCCCCAACTCGGCCGTGGTTCCGCGGCGGATCGGTGGGATCCGCCGCGGTTCCGCGGTCGTTTGGCCGATTCAGGAACCCATTTTTCACCAGTTTTCTTATATCTCTCTGTAGGTTATTCTGAAGCACCCTGAAAAAATTTTAGAGCCTGTTTAAAATTCGACAGAAAATAGTGATATCGATGTCGGTTTTTGGTTCGTTTTGCGTTCGAATATCTTACGACTTTGCTAATTAGTTAATTATTGTTTAGCGAGGCTCTGATACTACTGTAAGTCGATGTACAACACCCCACGACTTGCGGGGAGGCGGAAATATGAAAAACGATCTTGTTCTTTGCTTAAACATCGACTAACCGCATGAATCGAAGCTAAACGATAACTAACAACAAACATAGAAGTTCTAAACTACTATGTGAAGTGATTATACCTAAAGAACCGTGTCCTTCGTCTTTACGAACTCCACCTCCTCCTCGGCCTTCCCCAAGTAGTAGACGATCTACCATGAGAGCTTTACTCCAAGCTTTGCCTCTAAACTTGAGGCAACTAGGTTTCTTTAAGTGCTAATCAAAATACCTAGATAATATAGAGTGAGGGTTATGGATTAAGTAGTCTAACTAATCCTTGTACTCAACACATGAGAGGGGAGGATTAGGGTTTGAAGAGAGAGAGCTTGAGGAGAGAGAAGATGGACATAATAATTGAAATGAGAAAATGAGTTATCATAATATATATCAAGCATTATTGTTTTTCAAGAAAAGAAAAGAAAATGATTAACAACCATGCTTGATAAATATCTTATGGTGATTCATCTCCATGAGTCCTTAAGCAATTATGAAGCATTAATGACATGGATGAATCATCCATATGACTCACTAATCTCATTCAATGTATATGCCACCTAAACCTCCTTAGTCACCATCTTCTAGAAGCTTCTCACGCAATTACGAGAACGCCCCTCCTATCCGTGAAAACACGTAAAAACTTTAGACTGTATAAATACAATAACCGGATACTAGTAACTGGCTTAAACCAAAGCCGACTAGTAAAAATTTTCCGAAAGTCGTACGTGCGTAAACACACGTATGCGTCCGAACCCTTGTCGTAAAACCATACGACCTCGATATCGTTTCGCCTGGAGTAGGGAAACTCTCTGTGTGGGACTCTAGAGACTCGACTACTACGCTGGCAGTGGGTTTAACCATAGACCGCAAGCTGTACTAGCTGTACGTAATGGTCCCAAGGTAGATGTCGATAAGAAGGACGATGAGGAAACCCATCCGAACTCCTACTGAGTCTGATGTGACAATCTCCATACAGTCCGGTCCGTTCGTCTAAGACTATCGCATATCGGGCCTAGGGGGGCGGTAAGCGTCAGTCCCCTAATAGAGGTATAAGTCGTGTCGGAGCGAAGCCCATTACACCCTGAGAAACTACTGGAAGCTACCAGCAAATCTCGCTTGCCCTAGCCAGGGACTTTGCGTAATGGCTCTCTGACACAGCGCGATATCAACCCCCAATACCAGGAGAGACGAATCCTGTCTAACCGCCACTACCTCCAAGTGCTCGGGAATGCACCCAACTGCTACCTATTTGCACGACTCCTTTGAGCCGTGGTAGGGTAGCAATCTAAGAACAGCGGGACACACTCGAGGCGAAGTAGCAGTGTCAAGTCTACGGACTATGCTGTACTCATGTCACCTGGGAACTGTTCACTGACGACTGGTATAAAACCAACCAACAGTTCCCTGTGAATCCTGTCCGGTATACCCGTAACCTAACGAGCACCTGCATACTATCTCCAGTACGACGTACTGACGGCTGTGGGACAGACCATCTCCCCAACTGGGATGAGAAGCGTACACACTAGTCTACTCCGGAGTATCGATGCCCTGTCTCGATAATCCTACGACTAGGGACCTGAATAAGGATGTGCTTGTAGACTACCCAGCCCCCACTAGTGTGACTGCCATCACAATGCTGGTAGTCAAGCAAGATCCTAAGAGCTCTATCAATACGTATACTCACATATTAAGATAGAAAAACCAAGTAGCATACTACCATGTTTAGCAAGACTGTTATATACATGTGAATATCCCAAGCTTCCATTAAGTAATATACAAACTAGTATGATACAGTAATGGCCTTCTAGGGCATAAACACTAACACCTCTAACGGCCCAAGCTTCCAGAACATTGTAGAAACGCCACGTAGCACATCTAGAAGGCTCGGCTTAACAAACTTCATCTAGAAGCTTCTCCTCAACAAACTTTTGGAGGGAAACTAAAAATTCAAATCCTTGATCTAGGGTTTTAGGAAATCTATAAATAGAAGCCTAGTCCTAAGGTTAAACTTCTTCCATAATCTTTAGTCTTCTTCAATCTTTAGTAGTTCAATTTTTCATCTTCTTCCACAAGTCTAGCGACAAGACTTGTGCGAAACCCTAACCCTAATTCCACTCCAAATTCAAGACCCCGAGTACCAAATCAAGCGAGAAGCCCTTCAACCTTTTAGGAGCGGAGCCAATCTTCAACAGAGCAAGTGGTCCAAGCCGATCCACGACTTACAGAGACAAGCGAAGCCAAATCGACAATCGAGTTCTTCCTCTTGTAATTCTTGAGCGACTGTAATGAAATTGTTGATATAAATAAAAGGTGAAATTCTTTAATCTTGTTTTCTTTAAATTCTTGCATCATGATTCGATCTCAATTTGTAATTGTAGTTCTTGTTGTGATGTTTGAGTAAAACTCCGCTCGTCAAGGAGTCGAGACAATTAATAGAATAATGATGTAACAAATCTTAAAACGATTCTTGATTCCTACGAGTTTTGTAAACCCTCGCAAGTTCAAGAATCGATGACCTAGTTTCGTTGCGATGCTTTCTTGATTGTTATCGCTCGAAATTAGGGATTTACGATCGTTTCTTGAATTTACTAGAGGCTAGAATGTGAATGATATCGATGAAAGAACAAGGGATAAATGATGAAACCCTAGTTTCACTAGAAATCCCTGACTCTCGTCGATCATCATCGATCTAGTATCAACTCATCGAAGGATAAGAATATGACATCTTGAGATTACATCACATCTATAGATCCGATCGATTCCTACGAGCCTCATTTCGATTCTTGATATTTGGTTGGAAAAATCATCACAAATTACCACTTCTTGATTTTAATGCTTTCTTAGATCTAGATTTTTTCTCTTTCTTGAATTGGAATTACAAATCTTGAATTGTTTTCTTTTCTTTTCTTTAAAGTTTCGACTCATCTAATTCAAAAGACGAACGATTACACTTTTCCTGTGGACGATCCGCACTCGCTAACGATCTACATCCGACACCGTAGTTGATTGCGGTCAAATAATTTTTGGCTGTGATTTCTTTACAATTTTCATATTACACAATCCGAAATCGTTTTCAATCAAATGGCGCCATTGCCGGGGATCATTTGTTTTGATTTACACAAACAAGAATTCTTAACAATCAAATGGCGCCGTTGCCGGGGATCATTTGATTTGATTTACACAAACAAGAATTTCATTCAATCAAATGGCGCCGTTGCCGGGGATCATTTGATTTGATTTACACAAACAAGAATTCTTAACAATCAAATGGCGCCGTTGCCGGGGATAGTGCGCTAATTGTTCGTATTTTGAAATTTGAGTTGAAAAATTTATTCCATTATAATTTTTAGATCTAAACTCGCACAAACTCTAATACGTGTGTTGTGATTTGATTGCGAGGAAATCTGGAATTATTGGAGCTGGAGGAAAAATTTTCTGATCATTCCAGAGAGATCTTGAGGTGAATAGGAGCTTACTGAAGAATTTTTATGCAGTGAACAGCACAATAGACCGCGATTCCGCGGCATTTGGGCGCTATTGCGGCGGATCCGCCGCAAGTTGATTTGATCCCTGTACAAAATTTTGCAGGTATTCTTATTATTTTCTTATCTTCTCCCTCAGCTGCTCCAAATAACAATTTGCTGCAGGTTTCTTTGCAAATAATCACAGCGCCGCAAAAGCAAAATAAATTGTGCGTGTTTTTGATTCTTGGTTGTTTGCATATTAATACGGAAATTAAGGGGCAAAGACCAAATCCAGATTTAGTGTGGAGGTCATTACCCTTCCTAAGCACCAAAAATCAGAAACATGCATCCTCATTTACCCTAATTAACTAAAAAATATCTAGATATGACTCTAAGGACCGTCGCGCTCACTTAGGACAGAAGAAGGCCGTGGGTAATTCATTGCTTATCCGCGTTTTCTTGTGGTGTCTAAGGCAAGTGTGTCGAAGGCTAGTGGTTATTAATTAGGCCCACTACTTACGTAGTTGAGTACCTTCCCACTTACCTGGCACTTACCTGGCCACAGGAGGACAAAGAGGCAGTGGAGGATTTTATCCTGCGTCTTGTCTTCTGGCAGTTAGGAGCGGTCTAGAGATCTGACCTAGGCGACCAATAGAATTAGGGTTTTGTGTGTTGCATTTGTTGTGTTGCATCATTTTTTTTCAAAAATCCGTATATTTTCAAAACAAACACCGCATTCATATCATTTCCCCTAATTATAAATTCACGCTGCCACTTGTATTAACCCTTTTTAGTGCAAGATAGGCTGGACACGGGATTCTAGTGCCCGTTAGTCCGCGTTTCCTTTTATCGACCCAAAAGTCGGTATTTCTACATTTACCCTTTCTTTTACCCACCACCACACCCACATCGATGGATCCACCTCCATCGAATTTCTTTTCCACTAATCTGCCGCCGTCCGTTGGTGCGCAGAATCCACCTCGCATCTCTCTCCAAGAGAGGTGCTATCCTACACGAGGTCCCCTTTCCACCTGTCTTTCCATTCCACCAGCCAACGGGGAAAATTTTCAAATAAAACCCCAATACAACAACCTTCTACCAAAATTTCACGGTCTCGAGTCTGAAGAAGCATATGCATTTATCACCAAATTTGAAAATGTATGCGCAATGATGGGTACTTCACAGCTTTCTGTGGATGCTATGCGTCTACGTCTTCTCTCATTCACTTTGTGCGATTTAGCCGAGAAGTGGCTATATAACACTACCGCACATTCCATTTCAAATTGGGACGAATTCATCAAAGCATTCCTTAAGAAATTCTACCCACAATAACAGACAGCTCGAGTCCGTAGCGAAATCTATCAATTCACCCAGCTTCCAAATGAACCATTTTCAAAATGTCTTGAACGTTTCAAGGATCTGTTAGTTCAATGTCCTCATCACGGAATCCCGAGATTGGAACTGTGCCGAATCATTTATGAGGGCATTAATCCTAACACAAAACAGACCCTTGAATCCATGTGTTGAGGCAACTTCATGACTAAAGACGATGGGGATGCCTGGAATTTTCTAGAAAATTTCGCTGAAAAATCTTTATAGTGGGAGGGTGTGAGTCAATCGTCTAGGGATGGAAATGATATTTCCGTAAGAATTAGAGCTGAAATTTCAGCTTTACACAAGAAAATTGACGCTATGGAAAACAAATTTTTAGCTGCCGCCCTAAGTCCAATGTCCCTCTCCAAAACTGTATGTGGATGCTGTTCTGATCCTTCTCACTTGACGGAAGAATGTCCGTTTCAAGGTCATGAGCATACCAATGCCGCATTTCAAAGACCTAGAAACGATCCATTTTCTTCCACATATAATCAGGGTTGGAGGAATCACCCAAATTTTGCTTGGAACCAATCACAATCTCAAAACACGGTTCCAACCCAAAACAATTTCCAAAGGCTCCCTCCACCACAACAGCAACCACAACTTCAATTGAGTCAGCACCCCTTTCAAGCACAAAATTTCCAAAATCCGGTCAACACACCCGCACCATCTAATCTTTTGCAGTTGACCGGAACTGATGAATCCTCTTCATTCATAAACTTGCTTCTAACAAATCTCATGCAAGTATCGGCTGAAATAAAGACTTCTGTCGATGATATAAAAAAAAAACTCAGCGTCTCAAGCTGAGAGTATTAAATCGATGGAAGCAGAAATGGCACGATTAAAAGCCGAAATGAGGGCAAGAGAGAAAGGGAAACTTCCAGCTCAACCTTTACCCAATCCTGTCTATTCACATCATGTGAATGCAATCACGTTGAGATCTGGAAGAGTGCTTGACAATCACGTTGGGGAAGAGTTTGATGATACTGATAAATCAATCAATGATACCCCGGCTGAGACCTTTCCTTCTAATTCTGACCCTAGTTCTTCTACCCCACCACCTTCTAGCGAGCCTATTCTTCATTTCCCATAAGGCTCGCCACTTCAGCCCACCTCTTCTACTCCTCCACCGACGATCCCCACTTCTATTTTGGGATCGGGTCCACACACACTTCCCTCTCCTATGATGGACCCAGCGCTTATTGCAATCACCTTATCCTAATCGGTTAAGGGCTAACACATCTAGTCCACATATGGAGAAGATTATGGACATTTTTAAGCAAGTTAACATCAACATCCCTCTCCTAGATGCTATCCAACAAGTTCCGTCCTATGCGAAAACTCTTAAGAACTTGTGCACTAGGAAGAGGAAGACTCAAGTGCCCAAGAAGATTTTTATGGCAGAGACAGTAGACACGGCCTTCCCCCAACAATTACCGAGGAAATGTAAGGATCCTGGATATCCTACTATTTCCATTTCTATTGGGGAAAAACACATCAACCGTGCTTTACTAGACCTTGGCGCTAGTGTTAACTTGCTTCCATACTCAGTTTATGAGCAACTAGGTATCGGAGAGTTGAAGCCAACCCATTGCACTCTCCAGATGGCTGGCAGATCAATCACCAAACCTAGGGGTGAACTGGAGGATGTGTTAATAAAAATCGGGGAATTTATCTTCCCTGTGGACTTTATTGTAATTGATACACAGCCTGTAGCGAACCCACGGAATCAAATTCCGGTGATTTTAGGTCGCCCCTTTTTGGCCACTTCCAATGCTATAATCAACTGTCGTAATGGCTCTATGACCCTATCTTTCGGGAATAGGTCAATAGAGCTGAACATTTACAAGTTAGGAAGTGTACCCTCCGAACCTACTGCTCAGGTCTGTTCTGTCGACTTAATGGATGTCGACAGCAGCGAATTTGATGATCCTCCCGATATTGATCTAGACTCTTTTCATGCGTTATTGTTTGACCCAACTATATATCATACACATACGGACTCTTCCACCGAGATGTCCGGGTCAACAACTAACACTGATTATGAACTTTTCTTAGAGTCTAAAGATCACCCCGCACTTTTTGATGACATTATTTATCGGGGTATAGATGGAACTTTTGAGGAAATCTTCGCTGATGAACTCGCATTTTTGAATGACACGGGTGTTGAGATGAATCATCTCCCAAACATTGAAATTGAACCTCCACCCCTTCTTCTGAACTGTACAAAGAATGCGAGTAATCCATCACATACACTGCATCGTCTCTCCAAAATGAGACGCACACACATTCTTTTCCACCCCTTACCCTTTCCCCACTTCTTCTTCCACCAACCAGAGCACTGCATTGATAAAATTTTTGAATGGTTGGTGTTAACCTTCGGTCTTTGCAAAGTTTGGCATCGACCAATGATTTTTTTTGACCCCCTCATATGATTTTCAAAGATTAACATTGCATAACTCAAGTTTAGGGGGAGGTATAATCTGGCTCTTGAAAAGAAAATTTTTACAAACTTTTGAGCCAAAAAAATAAGTTTAGGGGAGGATCTTCACTTAAATATTTTGCCCCCACTAATAAATTCCTCCCAAGCTTACAGGTTTTTCGTGATTTAGTAGATGGCAACAGTAAGGACACTGTTGAAAACAAGTTTGGGGGAGGTTTGTGCTTATTTTCGCATCATTTGCATCATACTTTGCATAAGCACAAAACATTTTAAAAACCTATAAAAAATTAAAAATTTTCAAAAGATACAAATATTTTTTGTACATAAATAAGATAATAAAAGTTTAGATAGTGAAAAATTACATCCATAAGATTAGAAAAATTTAAGAAAACCAAGAAAATTAGAAGCTTTCTTAAAGGAACTAGTAATAAGTAGTTATGAGCCGTTGTCCCAAGGGTTAGTAAGATGAAGGACGTCACTAATCTGAGGATAAAAATAAGTCTGAAAAATAGTTTCTATTCTGGATGCCAAACATTTTGAACATTGATACCCTGCTATTCGCACTTACACACGTCTTAAAGCCTGGGATAGTAGAGGATACCTTGAAATGCTCTTGTCTTAAAGCCAAAAGTATGAAGAAAATAAAAAATGAAGAAAATATAAAATGGTGAGAAAAATGGACACTGGTTTTGTTATCGCCGAGGGCAATAATAAAATATAGAGCGAGGGTGCCTCTTCACCTAGTGCCCTAAGGCCAACTTGTCTGGGAGTCACTGCTATGCCTTAGGTGGTGCAAGACGAGGAAAATACACCAAGTAAGCAAGCACAGGAGTAATCGGTCGGTTAGTACCTAAAGAAGTATTAACGGTCGCATGAAAGTGTGTGAGAAATCTCATCTAAATATTCATTAATTAAAAAGTACCGAGGCTGATGGGCAAGAGTATGATAGCTTGAATTGAATTCTCCGGTTGTAGGGATGTCTTTACACACACGCAGGGTTATATGATCGATGTTTGGAAGAAAGATAGGAATGAAGAATAAGACGATGTTTTATTGAGGGAGGACGTGATTTCCGACATCTTTTCATGACCAGTAAGATAGGGCTCATGACAACCGAAAAGCTAGCTTAGTTGGAAACCCTAATTTTCAAAGCTTTTCTTTTACAATTATTTTCTTTAAATGTAATATTCATGATCTTTCTTTTAGTATTGGATTTTGTGGGTGCAATCCGCTGAAAACCCTCAGGAGACAACACTCCTCCTACTAGGGACACCTAGAGGTTTAAAGGCTTGTTGCACATGCTCAGTGCAATCGTGTTGCCTACGAAAGTGTGCTAGTTAGTTTTTCTCTTTCTTTATTTTCTCCTTCTATTTTTAATAAAACAGTTCGCTCGAGACGATCGAAAATAAGTTTGGGGGAATTTGATCAGTCGAAAATAATGTATTTTTAACACGGCAATTTCCCTATCATTTACACTCATTTAGAAGTGTTCGGTATTCATATTTCACATATTAGCAAAACAGTCCTGAAATACCAAAATGCATGTGTTAGACTTTTAAACCGGCATTTCTAGGGAAATTGACTGTATTTTATGGCATCGCATCATCCCTGTATTGCGCAACACTTGTGTCGAGATTTGTGCAGGAAATTGCAGGAACAAAGCCAAAAGGAGCTGATCAAAAATACGCCAACTCAAAGGCTAAAGATCTGGTAGAAATACAGAAGGCAAAATAAAAATCAATATATCAGAGAAAGGCCCATGAGACAGCCCAAACATTCACCAGAAAACCCAATCTCCAAAGCTCCAGAGCCGCCGCGGAACCGCGGCGGGAGCACGGTTGCGCCGCGGTTCCGCGGCGCTATGGTGGCTTCAAGTGCTCAAATTTCCTCCACGTGTCACCTCTAACGGCCCAAGCTTCCAGAACATTGTAGAAATGCTACGTGGCACATCTAGAAGGCTCGGCTTAACAAACTTCATCAAGAAGCTTCTCCTCAACAAACTTTTGGAGGGAAACTAAAAATTCAAATCCTAGATCTAGGGTTTTGGGAATTCTATAAATAGAAGCCTAGACCTAGGGTTAAACTTCTTCCATAATCTTTAGTCTTCTTCAATCTTTAGTAGTTCAATTCTTCATCTTCTTCCACAAGTCTAGTGACAAGACTTGTGCGAAACCCTAGCCCTAATTCCACTCCAAATTCAAGATCCCGAGTACCAAATAAAGAGAGAAGCCCTTCAACCTTTTAGGAGCGGAGTCAATCTTCAACAGAGCAAGTGTCCAAGCCGATCCACGACTCACGGAGACAAGCGAAGCCAAATCGACAATCGAGTTCTTCCTCTTGTAGTTCTTGAGCGACTGTAATGAAATTGTTGATATAAATAAAAGGTGAAATTCTTTAATCTTATTTTCTTTAAATTCTTGCATCATGATTCGATCTCAATTTATAATTGTAGTTCTTGTTGTGATGTTTGAGTAAAACTCCGCTCGTCAAGGAGTCGAGACGATTAATAGAATGATGATGTAACAAATCTTAAAACGATTCTTGATTCCTATGAGTTTTGTAAACCCTAGCAAGTTCAAGAATTGATGACCTAGTTTCGTTGCGATGCTTTCTTGATTGTTATCGCTCGAAATTAGGGATTTACGATCGTTTCTTGAATTTACTAGAGGCTAGAATGTGAATGATATCTACGAAAGAACAAGGGATAAATGATGAAACCCTATTTTCACTAGAAATCCCTAACTCTCTTCGATCATCATCGATCTAGTATCAACTCATCGAAGGATAAGAATACGACATCTTGAGATTACATCACATCTATAGATCCGATCGATTCCTACGTGCCTCATTTCGATTCTTGATATTTGGTTGGAAAAATCATCACAAATTACCACTTCTTGATTTTAATGCTTTCTTAGATCTAGATTTTTTCTCTTTCTTGAATTGCAATTACAAATCATGAATTGTTTTCTTTTCTTTTCTTTAAAGTTTTGACTCATCTAATTCAAAAGACGAACGATTACACTTTCCCTATGGACGATCCGCACTCGCTAACGATCTACATCCGACACCGTAGTTGATTGCGGTCAAATAATTTTTGGTTGTGATTTCTTTACAATTTTCATATTACACAATCCGAAATCGTTTTCAATAAATGTCCAACAACTACGTAAGTAGTGGGACTAATTAAGTAACCACTAGCCTTCGACACACATGCCTTAGACACCACAAAAGAAATGCGGATAAGCAATGAATTACCCACGGCTTTCTCTTGTCCTATGTGAGCACGACGGTCCTTAGAGTCATCTCTAGATCTTTTTGAGTTAATGAGGGTAAATGCGGATGCAAGTTTGTGATTTTTGGGGCTTAGGAAGGGTAATGAACTCCCCACCTAATCTGGATTTGGCCGTGCCCCTTAATTTCCGTATTAATATGCAAACAACCAAAAATCAAAAACACGGACAATTTATTTTGCTTTTTGCGGCGCTGCGATTTATTTGCAAAGAAACCTGCAGCAAATTGTTCATTGGAGAAGATTTAGGAAGGAGATAAGAAAGATAGAGGTCACTTGAGAAAAATGGCACAGAGAGGCTACAGTATGACCGCGGTTCAGCCGCACGAGTCGCCTTATGCCGTGGATGCGCGGCGCTTCAAGCTCTTCTCTGCACAAAAATTTAACAGCAAGCTACTGTTCCCTTCCTCAGTCCTCTGGAATACTCTGAAATTTTTTTCCACAGCTCCACAAATTCCAGATTTCCTCGCAACAAATCACAACAACACGTTTAGAGTTTGCGCGAATTTTGATCTAAAAATATAGATGGAAAAACTTTTCAACTCAAATTTAAAAAATATGAACAATTAGCGCACTATACCCGGCAACGGCGCCATTTGATTGTTTGAATTTCTCGATTGTGTAAGTAAATCAAATGATCCCCGGCAACGGCGCCATTTGATTGATACGATTTCGGATTGTGTAGTATGGAAATTGTAAAGAAATCACAACCAAAAATTATTTGACCGCAAACAATAACGGTGTCAAATGTAGCGCGTTAGTAAGTGCGGATCGTCCACAGGGAAAATATAATCGTTCGTGTTTCGATTTAGATGAGTTGAAACTTTAAAGAAAAGAAAACAAACAACAATTCATGATTTAAAGATTTGAAGTTCAAGAATTAGAAAAATCTAGTCTAAATCAAGAAACGATAAAATCAAGAATTGAGAATTTGTGATGATTTCCAAACCAACAATCAAGATTCGAAGTGTGGCTCGTAGGAGTAGATCGGATCTATAGATGTGATCAGATCTAATGATTTCATATTCTTATCCAGTAACGAATTGATACTAGATCGATGACGATTTATCGAGGTTAAGGATCTTGCGAAGAAACTAGGGTTTCCTCATCCCATCCTTTGTCCTTTCGATGAATCTCATTCACAAACTAGCTTCTAGTAAATCAAATGATCGATCGTTGATCTCTAGTTTCGAGTGAACACAATCAAGAAAGCATCGTCTCGAAACTAGGTCATCGATCATTCGATTCACAAGAATTTACAAACGTTATAGGATTTAAGAATTATAAAAGAATCTAAATCATCATCATTCTATCGATCATCTCGACTCCTTTACGAGCAGAGTTTACTCAAACATCATCACAAAGAATACATTCAAGAATCGAAATCGAATCATAATGCTTGAATTGAAAGATAAGCAAGTTAAAAGAATCTTGGCTTGGATCACTTGCTCGATTGTAGATCGGCTTCGCGCCAAAAGGATCTCGGCTTCTTGCTTTGATTGAACTCGGAATTCATGATCTTGGATTGGAATTAGGGTTAGGGTTTTGAGGCGCAAGTCGTGTCACTCAACTTGCGGGTGGAAGAGGAAGAGAGAAGAACCAACCTTCAACAACATTTTTCATCATAGATCTAGGCTCCCTTTTATAAGCTTTCATAACCCTAGATCTAGGATTCAAAATTTGAATTTCCCTCCAAAAGTTTGTTAGCTAGAGAGACTTCTAGAAGTAGTTAGTTGGAGGGATGCTTCTAGAACTAGGTTGTTAGGAGGTTGATTAGCTTAATCATGATTAGCTTGCTTAATGATCCTTGCTGATCTGGCAGAAGCTTCGAGAGTTCTGTAGAAATTGCCATAGTTTTCTGAGATGTAGGAACTGAGAGAGGAGTACTGCAGTGAAACTTTGACGATGACGTGGCAATGATGCTGCGGATCCGTGGCACGAGCCTACTTAGGCCGCGGATCCGCGGCCCAATAGGAGGCTTAGGGCTTCAATTTGGTACAGTTACTTCCTGATGGCTTCGTGGTATTTTTATGATATATTGAATCTCACAATTCCTTCTAGATTACTACCAGATCTTAAATCCTTGAGTTGGCTTCTTTTTAACAGCACTGTATCACAAATTTTGCCTTTCTCCTGGAATTTCCTGCACATACTTCGAAACAAGTGTTGCGCAATACAAGGATGATGCGATGCCATGATGAACAATCAATTTCCCTAAAAATGCCGGTTTTAGTATACAACACAGGTAATCTGGTATTTTATGACTGTTTTGCTAATATGTGCAATATGCAAACCGAACACTACTAGATGAGTGCAAATGATAGGGAAATTGACGTGTTAAAAATGCAGTATTTTCGACTGATCAGCACCCGTACACCATCTTTGATGTCAAACACCGATGGATATGGGATCATCCATCGACCAACATATGGGTCAAGATGCGTATACGCTAGTCTACTCTGCAGTATCGATGCCCTGTCTCGATACACCCTCGACTAGGAGCAGTTATAGGATGTACTCTTGGACTACCCTGGCCCCAGTAGTATGATCTGCATCATAGTCCTAGTAGTCGAGTACATATCCTAAAGGCTTTATCAACATGTGAGAGAAAGACAGTAAACCAATACAAGTCAACATGTTAAGACAAAGTGAAACCAGAGAAACATACTATCATATCGAGAAAGAAAGTCCTCTCTATATATATCCAAGCATCCACTATAATATACATCATATGTACAATAATGGCCTCTAGGGCATATACATAAGTAACAATCTCCTACTTGCACTAAGGCCAGCTATTGTAGTATCTCATACCCAACATCCCGAAGAGTCTATCAAATTGTATCTAAGGTATGGCCTTCGTGAGTGGATCCGCAGTGTTGTCCTTCATGTCAACTCTCCTGACCTCGATCTCTCGGCGATCAACTATCTCCCGGATCAGGTGATGCCGTCTCAGAATATGCCTGGATCTCTGATGGGACCTGGGTTCCTTGGCCAAAGCCACAGCTCTATTGTTATCACAATACAAAGGTATTGGATGCTCAATCGATGGAACCATTCCAAGTTCAGTTATGAACTTCTTGATCCAGATAGCCTCTTTGGCAGCATCGTTGGCAATGATGTATTCAGCCTCCATCGTCGAGTCTGCCACGGTTTCCTGTTTGGAACTCTTCCAACAAACCGCCCCTCCATTGAGGGTAAAAACAAATCCCGAGTGCGACTTAGAGTCGTCCTTATCACTTTGGAAGCTCGAATCGGTAAAGGACTCCACCTGGAGTTCTCCGTTACCATACACCAAGAACATCTCTTTAGTCCTTCTCAAGTACTTGAGAATGTTCTTCACAGCTGTCCAGTGACTCTCTCCTGGATCTGCTTGATACCTAGTCACTACACTTAGTGAGTATGCTACATCGGGTCTGGTACATAGCATCGCGTACATGATAGAGCCTACTTCCGAAGCATTGGGTATCCCTTGCATGCGAGCTCTCTCCAAATCAGTCTTGGGAGACATCTCTTTGGAGAGAGTGAGTCCAGAGATCGTGGATAAATTCCTACGCTTGGATTCTTCCATTCTAAACCTCTTTAGTTTGGTTTCAATGTACCTGGATTGGGACAATCCCAGTATCCGCTTAGATCTATCTCTATAGATCTTAATTCCCAAAATGCAGGAGGCATCGCCTAGATCTTTCATTGAGAATCTATGTGATAAGAAGAGCTTGACTGAGTGCAGCATAGGAACATCATTTCCTATCAAGAGTATGTCATCCACGTACAATACGAGGAAGACAACCTTACTCTCTGCCACCTTCTTGTAAATACAAGGTTTATCTATGTTTTTGATGAAGTCAAACTCTCTGACTACAACATCAAAACAGATGTTCGAACTCCGCGATGCCTGCTTTAACCCGTAGATTGATTTAAGCAGCTTGCACACCTTTCTGCTGCTCCCACTGTCTATGAAGTGCTCTGGCTGAGTCATGTACACGCACTCCTCTAAATCACCATTTAGAAAGGCGGTCTTAACATCCATTTGCCAGATTTCGTAGTCATGGTATGCAACAATGGCAAGTAAGATCCGGATGGACTTAAGCATAGCCACTGGAAAAAAGGTTTCGTCATAATCCACACCTGGTCGTTGACGAAAAACTTTTGCAACAAGTCTAGCTTTGAAAGTCTCAACTTTTCCATCTACACCAAGTTTCTTCTTAAAAATCCATTTGCTCCCAATGGGTTTTACCCCTTCAGGAGCAACTTCTAAAGTCCATACTTTGTTGGTGTACATGGATTCCATCTCAGATCGCATTGCATCCAGCCATTTCACAGAGTCCCCACTCGTGATGGCCTGTTCGAAGCTAGTCGGGTCATCATCTTCCATGATGCAATCCTCGCTCCCACCATCAATGAGAAAACTGTAGTATCTCTTGGTGGATGAGGAACCTTACTAGATTGGCGGAGAGGCTGAGGTTCGTTGGGAGCTATCGAATCATCTGGTTCCACCAAATCGTCAGTTGTAGCCTGCGCTGCTGGAACTTCTTCCAGTTCTACCTCATTGCCACTTATTTGTTTCATAAGAAAACCCTTTTCTAAGAAGGTGGCATGTCGAGAAACAAATACCTTTTGTTCCTCGGAGTAGTAGAAGATATACCCTCGCGAATGCTTGGGATATTCTATAAACTTGCATAGAACTAACCTTTTCTCGAGATTGTCCGGATTTTGTGTTTTCACATATGCCGGACAACCCCATATCTTAACGTAATTAAGATATGGTCTCTTTCCTTTCCATATCTCATATGGAGTGGTAGGTACAGATTTGGTGGGAACCATATTCAGTAGGTCTGCAGCTGTCTCTAGTGCATATCCCAAAAAGGAAATAAGTAACTCAGTGGTGCTCATCATAGAGTGCACCATATCTAATAGGGTGTGATTCCTCCATTCCGATACACCGTTGTGCTGTGGTGTATCAGGAGGAGTAAGCTGAGAGAGAATCCCATTCTCTTTTAGATAGTCCCGGAACTCATTTCTCAAGTATTCTCCTTCTCGATCAAATCGAAGGATTTTAATACTTTTGCCCGTTTGGTTCTCGACTTCGTGTTTATATTCTTCGAACTTCTCAAAATCTTCATACTTGTGTTTCAACAGGAACACATGTCCGTATCTTGAGAGATCGTCAGTGAATGTAATGAAGTACGAAGAACCATTCCTGGCATGTGTAGACATGGGACCGCATACATCACTATGTATCAGTCCCAAGAGTTCTGTAACTCTTTCTTCGTGTCCACTGAACGGAGTTTTGATCATCTTTCCTTTGAGACATGACTGGAAAGTGTCATGAGATGAAAATTCGAACGGATTCAAATATCCATCCTTATGTAACTTAGCTAGTCGTGTCGCATTGATATGACCTAGTCTACAATACCACAAGTAGGATTTATTCATTTCTGAACTCTTCCTCTTGTGTGTGTTATGTACATTAAGAACTGTGGTTTGATCTAGAATGTATATGCTATTGTTTAACGAGCCTGATCCAATCAACTTTTGATTCAGGAAGATGTTCATAACATTATCCTGTACTACAAAATTATATCCTTCTTTACTCAATAAAGAAACTGATATAAGATTGCATATCAAAGTCGGAATGTAATAGCATTCATTCAGAATCAATGTATTACCATTTGGAAATACAAGGTGATATTCACCAACAGCTTTGGCTTCAATATTTGCACCATTCCTTACTCTTACGGAATGATCACCCTCTCCCAGTTCTCTACCTTTCCTTAGCTCATGTAACATATTACATATGTGGGATCCTGATCCGGTATCTAATACCCAGGACGTAGAGTAAACTGAGAAATAGTTCTCGATAACAAACACACCCGAAGAAGATGCATCAACATGCTTATTCTTCGTTTGGGCGGCATGAGAATCCGGATATTCCCCTATTTCCTATTCAGTCTTTTAACATTTATAAGAAAGAATGGAACCAACATTCCCCTGCTCAGTATAACAAGCGGGTTCAGTCAATACATCCATATTATTATGTTGATTGAGGCCTGACATAGTCGCTACCTGGAGAGAGAGAGAAGAAAACAATTTAGCGTATGCTCTTGCAAGATTAGATCGGTTATTATCTTATCTAATCAGGATGGCTCCTACTGTTTTCATCAAATCTTTCTTCAAACCGTAAAAGGTAAGAATAGCCAGGATTAATTACACCTTACAAGTTCGCCAATCTTTTGACCAGGCCAATGTTGGTACTTTGAGGGGGTTCCCCGTGCTTTCGCACGGACCTAATTAGAATAAACATCATTTTCCCAGAGGCATAACCCCGTTAACACCTTTCTAGACACTTACTTTATTGGCTAATCGTGATGTGTAAAAGTCTCCCAGGAGCAACTCTTACTCGCAGTGGGTATCGGGATCCAACTATCTCATATAAGGTATGAAATCTCATTGCAAATTTCAACACTTGAAATTCCCGATAATACATTTTACCCCTAGCGTGCTATAACCTTGACGCAGGCCAAACAACCCATAGTCCGCTAGTCAATTTCAACCCGTGCATTTCCTGATTGAATTAAACATACCCGTACGACCCTTGACGCAGGCCAAACAACGCCGTACGAACACCCTAATCTCATGCTATAGATAAGTACTAATCAGCTACCGTACACTACGCCTTGACGCAGGCCAAACTACCGTAGCACGAATACTAAATATTACTTATCTGAAATGACGGAGGGCTACGCAGGTTTTTCAAAAAACCTTTTGCGTAAAGAACTTGATATCGTTGTAGAAACAAGTGATTTTGAAAAGAAGTGTTTTTTAGGCTATTACTAGTTTCGCTAAAGAGGTCACTCCCGGTGAAGGGATCTCGGCTCTTTCCTTATCGAATAAGGTGCAGGATATTTCACAAATACCACTATGAAAAGCAAGAACTATAGAAGCAATCAAAAAACAAAACCGAGTGAGTTGTAGCATCTGCAAGTTTTGCTAAAGAGGTTACTCCCGGTGAAGGGATCTCGGCTCTTTCCTTATCGAATAAGGTGCTGGATATTCTAAAAGGAATACCGCTATGCAAAGCAAAAACTAGAGCTACCCTTTTTATAAATTTGATTCTACAATATCTTTTAGGTTTCTTTTCTTTCATTAATCTCATTAATGACGTCCCATCATTTAAGCTTCCTAAGCATCACAGAAGAAACGAAAATACAACGTACGCTTATGCCATCCGCATTCGCCACAGTGTCCCGTTATGCACCGTTAGGTTACTTAACTAACGGCATACCGGGACGGGACTAGCGCGGGTGCAAAACATAAGCAACGTTTATTATATATCATATATACAATAATAAAGCATTCATCTCACGCATATAAAATGACCACATCACAGTATATCAGCAGCAGAAGATAACAAATGAAACATTGGATATACTAGGAGGTCCGTGTTTTATTTTGAGCCTGTAAAAAACACGGATTCCACGGTCACGATGAATAGCCAAACCCACAACCCTAGACCCCTACAAGAGCGGCAAGCAACCTTCCCAATTCTAGGGTTAGGAGACCCGGTCTCGACTCCTCAAGATGGCCTCCCACTGGACCCTAGAACCCGGTTGCTTGTGCTGTCCTCCTTGGGACTATCCTAATGCGGAAAAGTAAATAATATACAATGGTGACATCTTCCACAACCCGGAAGTACCCCAATAAAAGAATATTACATACAATGAATTTTACATGAATGAAAATTAAAACCCTCATCTCACATAAAAAAAACCCGTCTATTCAAAACACGACGATCCAATATAACATATCACAGCAACACATAACATCACATGTCATCAACGTAAGTAAATATGTGTATCCCAATTTATCGTTGATGTATAGCAACGAAACCGGCGATACACCACATATTACACTTACGGTCGTAGAAAAGAAAGTAAAAAACTACAACATTTGGAATCCACAATCAGTTTAGACATCGTAAACCCGAAATATCACATTTATGGATTTCATGCCTAACTTTATGAATTCCACATATTGTATCACATTACAGAAAAAACTAGATGACGTTAAACATTCCGATCGAATCAACAAACAACCAAAAATTCCCAAAAGCTCAACACTTGAGCGTAGTTTAAAATTATCCATCACATGCCACAGTAGCAATGAACCAGCCGTAGAAGGGTCAACCAATGCCTCACTTGTGCCACCGCTAAACAACCACAAACCCTAGGGTTTAGTGGCGGTTTTGACGGTCACAAAATCGAGTTAAGGTTTTGTTCTTCTAGAGGGTTCACCGTATCACTTGCACGATATTTGAATGTTCTTTAACTAAGCAAAAATCCATCACTTGAAAATTTTCCAGCAAGGGAAAAAGTGGGTATTTGATATCCGTTCGAACTTTTTAACACCGTCTAAAATAACCAAAACAAAACCTAGAATTACGAATACGAAACACTTCGAATTGCCTTTGCTAAAAGATAACATCATATGCAAAATTAGCAAAAACAAACAACACCTAAAGTACCAAAACCCAGAGCCTTAAACACTGTAAAAAATTCAATCCAGAACTGCCCGATCTGGCCGGTTTTGACACTGATGGGCTCAGACATTTTCCGAGGGAATGGGGTGAATTTTGTACAGTGTTCATTATGTATCTCATGCATCATTCTGCAACTTTTTAAAAAAAAATTTGACATCTAGAAAAAATCGACAGAAACTAGGATTTCGATTCGGATGATTCGGAGTTGTTTCGGTTTCGTAATCCTACACTTATCCGTCTAATTCTCTAGCTAGGCTCTGATAGGACTATTGGGATACCAACAACGGAAGCAAGGTTTCGGGAGGCAACGTCCATGCCAAGTTTAAATTTTTTCCGTTCTAGCTAACCCAAAACCTAGGATCTTAACTAAAGAATCATACGGAATCGAAATGTAAACACTTTACAACTAAGAATTAGGGATTACAACCTTTGTAGTCCGTTCCTTCACTTCATAAGCTCCTTGTTGTGGTCCCTTCGCTGCGATCATCAAGTTCTCGGACTCTCAAGAGGCTCCATGAGGTGAATGATGCATCTTGCTTGAAGTCTTCGAAATCCAAGTCGATCTACCTTGAGGAAACACAAACCCAAGATTTCACTTCACTAATAAGGTATTAGTGAAGCAAACACCCTAATCTAAGTGGCTAGAATAAATGAGGATGATGAAGTAGGAATTTTGCTCTCTTTAGTTTTCTTTATCTCACTTTAATTCATCACAAAAGAAAAGGCTAGTGAGCTTTTGTGAGGAGGAAGAAGAAGATAAGTGTGATGAATCATTGTTATGAGGTTAGAAATGCAACCATGGGTTAAGCATGGCATGCTTAACCCTTGTAGATAATAAACCATAGGCTAGGGTTAAAATTAGGTTTACAAATATCAAGGAAAATATCTAAAGGGTGGACTTCAGTCAAGGCAACAAAATATCTCAACAATAATCCATAATTTAGAATTAACCAAAAATAAAATGTTAACCCTAATCTAAACCCTAGCATGGTTAAATCTCATAAACCCCAGTTGCATTTGTAACCTAACATGCAACAATATTATATATCACATATATAATATTTAATGTAACAAAAGAAAATAATACAATTATCATATATCACATATATATCAATGTATTATCAAGTGAGAAAAAGAATCATTTAAGTGAGCTTATATTAGTTAATATAATGTAATATATCACATATATAATTATACATTAAATTATTAAATCAACACATGATTTAATAATCCGGCTATGTTACAGATAACCGACTAATATAATATGTATCAATTCATCGAATCAACACTTGATCCGATGACCCGGCTATATTACATATACCCGGCAGATATCACATATCGTGAGAATCGAATACGGTATCACACACACGTATTATTCTTGGTCCCGCACATATCACATATGTGCTCCTACTACATTTTTCCTGAGCCAGGAAACCTCTGTGTAGGACTCTAAGGAATTGTCAATACGCCGGCTGTAGGTGATGATCATATCAAACACCCACAAGCTGCAAGCGGTCAGCTAAATATAACAGCCACCCGGGTATTGAGCGATCAGAAGATCAACAAGCAAGCCTGCACACACTCCTGTGAATCCAATCAGTAACACTACCGTACAATCCGGTCTCTTTGTCTGATATGTCGCATATCCAGTCTAGGGGTGGTAAACGTTAGACCCCAGTAACCGATAAGTCGTGTCGATGTGAGGCTCATAACGGGTCGAGAAACTACTGATAACACTTACCAGTAAATCTCCATATCAACCCTGGCCAGGGACTTCCAGTTATAGCCAATCGAACACAGCGCAACATCAACCCCCAATACCGGGAGAGACGAAACCCTTCCTATCGCTCATTGCCTCCACGTGATTCGGGACTGTACCCAAAAGCCACCATTTTGCACGTTCTCATGAACGTGGTGAGGTGGAAATCATAGCACAGTGGGAATCACACAAGACTCTATGACGATCTCGGGTCCACAGACTAACCTGTACTAGTGTCACCAGAGAACCGCTACGTGACGATAGGTATAATACCATCTAGGAGCTCTCGCCGAGTCCGTTCAGTATACCCAGTCTCCACTAAGCACCCGTACACCATCTTTGATGTCAAACACCGATGGATATGGGATCATCCATCGCCCATCAGATGGGTCAAGATGCGTATACGCTAGTCTACTCTGGTGTATCGATGCCCTGTCTCGATAGACCCTCGACTAGGAACAGTTATAGGATGTACTCTTGGACTACCCTGGCCCCAGTAGTATGATCTGCATCATAGTCCTAGTAGTCGAGTACATATCCTAAGGGCTTTATCAACATGTGAGAGCAAGACAATAAACCAATACTTTTTAATATGTTAAGACAAAGTGAAACCAGATAGCATACTATCATATCGAGCAAGAAAGTCCTCTCTATATATATCCAAGCATCCACTATAATATACATCATATGTACAACAATGGCCTCTAGGGCATATACATAACTAACAGACCCGATGTTCCCTGTCATGTGGATAGCCTGTGCAACGAAAACCTGAACCCCTACGAGTGCAGCAAGTTACCCACCAATTCCAGAAGTGAGGCAATCCCAATCAACAAAGTGAATAGGCCACCCAGCACTTCACGGAATCCGGTAACTTGAGAACCCCTTCATGGGTCATACTATACCCTCTACAAGTGGAGCGAATAGCCCGCCAATTCTAGAGTAAGGTCCCATCCGTCTCAGCGCCATGAGATGCGGACCCGTTGCCCTCTAGAACCCGGCTATTCGTGCACTCCACCGTGGGGTAATCCTAGTACAGAAAAGAAAAATATATACAATGGTGATATCGACCTTAACCCGGTCGTGTCTCAATAAAAGAATATACAATCTGGCAGAGACGGCTTTCCACATGTCTGACGCTCGTCCCGCAATAACAAATATACAAATGAATCTAAACTGTACTACCATTGCACCACTGGCTATCTACCACGACAATCCAACCACAACCACAGCACAACACAGAACATAAACGTGAATGTCATGTTCGAAAACCCGTCTAAAAGAACATATAGCAATTAGACGAGTTGTACCTATGTAATGACATTCACGGTCGCAGATAGTAATGCATGTACTGAAAAACATTAAACAATGTTAAAAATACCGACTTCGAAATATTCCGGATTGCCCCCAAACAAAAGATAACATAATATGCAATCTGTGCAAAAAAAAAACAATACTAAAATACCAATATTCAAGAACCCGGAAAACACTAAAAAAACCAAGCCCAAACTCATTTATAAAACCGGCGGTGCCGAGTTTTCAGCCGATTTCGCCGGCCAAACCAAGGAGATTGGAGGTCATTTTTGGGGTGTGTTCTAGTTGTCACAAGGATAGTCTTCTGCAATTGTTAAAATAATTTTTGAAGACTTAATGAAAATCGACAGAAACTTGAATAATCCGTATTTTTTCAAAGTTTGTTTCGGTTTCTTTATTTAAAACATCGTTTAAACAGCTAGTCTAAGATTTATGGGTTGGCTCTGATACTATGCTAGGTTTTGCCGGTGCCCTTGCCATCTATCGTGGCCGATGCGGAACAAAAACTGGCGTTAAAATATTTTGGCGCAACAAAACCTGCCCCAAGATCGAAACCATAAACCATACTGGCTAACTAAAGAGAGCTAAACTACAAGGTTAGAATTGTTATACCGAATGAACCAATTCCTTCGGTCTTCTACAACCTTCATTAGCTCCTAGGGGTCGCGGATCGAATTTGGTTGCCGGTCTTTCTCCATCGATGATGATCCACCCTAAGGAAACGACACAGGCTCCAGCCTCGCCAAGCGAGGCAACCGACGCTCCAAAGTTTCCAGCAATGGAGAGTGGAGGTGTAGGAATGTCTCACTATATTTTTCTCTCATGCTAAATGCTCAAATGAGCAACTCAAGAAAAATAAGGAGGAGGTGAGGAAAACTAGTGGCATAAGCAACTCAAGAAATGGCTAAGTCTGACCAAGATAGTGTGAGAGTAATGAAGCAAGTGATGAATGAATAATAATCAATAACGGATGTGGATGGCATGTGGAGAAAAAAGGCTAAGTCATTTGCGACCATGCAACCTAAATATCTCTTTCATTTTCCAAATAAAATATCCAAGAGCCATGCCTCACCATGCTCATGCCAACTCACCCTCCACCTCATTTCCAAAATGATATTCTAAACAGGAAAATCATGTAATGAGGTGTCAATCTTCTAGAAGTAATTCCGTATAAATACGGAATACAACCTGGTATACGTATCGAAATACATATACGCGTATTCGTACAAAAATATGAATAGCCAAGAGAGAAAATGAATATTGAACAATAATACTAGAATACATATATAAATATATATATATATATAAATTATTAAATAAAAACCTGATTTAATAATCCGGCTTAATCCTAAGCCGCTAGTATTATCAACCGCCCGATTAAAGTCTGTATGGTCTGTACACATATTTAATCGGGCACTTGTATAGAACATACTTAATCTACACCATATCGCCTGAACCGTGAAAACTCTCTGTGTGGGACTCTAAAGACTCGTCAATACGCTGGCAGTGGGTTTAACCACAAGCACGTCAGCGGTACTAGCTGTAGGTAACGGCTACCCAGGTATTGTGCGAAAGGAAGGCCGACGAGCAAACTCATATATACCCCTACTGAGTCTGTCCATGACAATCTCCATATAGTGCGGTCTGTTCGTCTAAGTGTATCGCATATCAAGTCTAGAGGGGTGGATAAATTCAGACCCCTAATAACGCGATATTTCGTGTCGGCATGAAGCCCATCATCTACTGAGAAACTACTGATCCAAATCAGTAATTCTCAACTACCATGGCTAAGGATTTCTGGTGATGGACACCCGTTCACAACGCGACATCAACCACCAATACCGGGAGAGACGAGTTCTCGACGATCCGCTTACTGCCTCCATGTGGCTCGGGATTGTACCCAACTAAAACCTGTTTACACGACTCTTTTGAGCCGTGGTATGGCAGTAATCAAAGCAGAGTGGGAACTCATACGAGACAAATGACGATCTCAGGTCGGCAGACTAACCTGTACTCATGTCACCTGGGTACTGCAATCTGACAATAGGTATAATACTATCTAGCAGGTTCCCGACGAGTCCGTCCAGTGTACTCATAACCCAATGAGCACCTGTATACTATCTTAGGTGACAAACTGACACTAATGGCTAGTGAGACCGGCCACCGCCCCTCGTCGGGGTCTCGATAAGTATGCACTAGTCTACTCCGGAGTATCGATTCCCAGTCTCGACATTCCCACGACTAGGGACATTTAAGGATGTACTTATAGACCATCCAACTCCCACTTATATGATCTCCATCATAATGCTGGTAGTCAAGCAAGAATCCTATGGGCTCTATCAACATGTAATAGTGATCTGTAATGCCACCTAATGTTGTACATGATGATAAAGACAAACAAGATAGCATACTATCATCTCGAGTAAGACTGTTCTACCGGTATAGGTCCTCCCTCAGTCATCACAATCGCATACATGCGATTCAATAATTGACTTGAGGGCACTATATCCAACAGTTGGTCCAACAGTTGGATATGTATGCGCTAGAGGCTTTCATTGTATAGGATGCTAACGATATGTATGTACAGGACAATATTGCTCGATATGATAGTATGCTATTTGGTTTGTCTTTATCTTAACATGTGATGTGTTTTACTTAGTATTTCATATCTTGTATACATGTTGATAAAGCCCGTAGGATCCTTGCTTGACTACTAGCATTGTGATGGAAACCATACTTATGGGAGCTGGGTAGTCGATAAGCACATCCTTAAAATGTCCCTAGTCATGGGAGTATCGAGACTGGGCATCGATACTCCAGAGTAGACTAGTGTATACATATCTAGACCCTGAAGAGGGGCGATGGATTGGTCCCGCAGTCATTGGTATCGTGTACCTAAGATTGTATACAGGTGCTCACTGGGAGTGAGTACATTGGACGGACTCGCCGAGAACAGGCTAGATGGTATTATACCTAGCGTCAGATAGCAGTTCTCTGGTGATATGAGTGCAGATAGTCTGTCGACCTGATGTCATCATTTGTCTCGTGTGAGTTCCCACTGTGCTTTGATTACTACCCTACCATGGCTTTACTGAGTTGTGCAAACAGGTTTTAGTTGGGTACAGTCCCGAGCCAAATGGAGGCAGTGAGTGACTGTTGGGAATTTGTCTCTCCCGGTATAGGGAGTCGATGTCGCGCTGTGATCGATTGACCAACACCATAAGTGCTTCGCCAGGGCGGATTAAGAATTACTAGTAGTTGGACCAGTAGATTCTCGGATGGTCTTGAGTGACACCGGCATGACTTCTCAGGTTATTAAGGGTCTGATATTTTCCACCCCCTAGACCCGACTTGCTATACTCTCAGACGAACAGACCAGACTGCATGGAGATTGTCACGGACATGCTCGGAATAGGTTTGGATGAGTTTGCTTGTCGGCCTTCTTTTCGATAGGTACCTGGGTAGCTGTTACGTACAGCTAGTGCCACTGACGGACTTGTGGTTAAACTCACTGCCAGCATACTGTCGAGTATTTAGAGTCCCACACAGAGGGTTTTCCTGGTTCGGGAGAAACGATGTAGAGGCCGAATGGTTTTACGTGTAGGGTTCCGATCATATACGTGCACTACCTGCACAGATGTTGTTCGGAAGGATAATACTGGTGGGCTTTGGATTAAGCCGGATTCTAGAATTATATTATTGGATTATAATTATCTTATCGTATTAGTATTTGTTTTTCAGTACGAGTACGGGTATATATATATATACGGTGAGTGTATTCTTGTAATTTTACAAGAGATGTTTCTAGAAAGGGACACATCATATTAGATTTGTCTATTTTTGGAAATAGATTAATGAGGTGGAAAATGGAGATATTTGTGGCATGGTTGAAGCATGGCTAATTCATTCGTTTATTGCATTTGACTTTAGTATTCAAGCATGGTTGCTAATTTTCTATTGAAAATATTGCATGCTTGATTATTGTGAATGACTTAGTCATTCCTCACTTGCCTCTTCACTCAAGCTCATTTGTGTTTTATCTTTCTCTCTCCATTTTTCCTCTCCTCCTTCTTCCTCAAGCCTTAACCCTCACATGTGTTGTGAATCCTAGGGTTTCTTGAGATAAAATAGTGTAATTAACATTCTACAACTCCTAAGCTATCTGGATTAGCAAACTAGATACCTTAGTTACCTTATTCTTGAGGACCTTAGTTACCTCATTCCTCAAGCCCTAACTCTCATTACAAATTGTACTAATTTATTCACTCCATTCTCATCCTCAAGTTCGTACTCTATTTCTTTTTCCCTTCCGCCATTCTTCTCCTTATATACCGGGACCATATATCACTTCCTTACCCATACGGTCTCGCGTATTCTCCATTTCTTTCCTCTCAGCATTCTTTCACCAGCACGGGCCTTATCCCAATAAAATTTTTGAATGGTTGGTGCTCACTTTTGGCCTGTGTAAGGACTTGTATAGATCGAAACTGTTCTCTCCCCCTTAATCCTGAACTTTACCGCTTAAACAGTGGAAACACCGTTTCACTTAAGTTTGGGGGGGAACTTTTTGTGTATATATTTTTGGTTTGCCTTTTGTTTTGTATAAAATATAAAAATATTTAAAAATTAAAAAAATACCAAGGGAGCACCAACAATTTTGACCCTCTTAGTGTAGCCTGACAGTGAGGGCACTGTGAAGTTTAAGTTTGTGGGTGTGCTCGGTAAGCTTTCTACCTTCGCATTCATGTGTATATTTTGCATTTGCATACTTATTTAAAAACCCATAAAAATCGAAAATTTTTACAAAAATATAAAAACTTTGTCGTCAAATTAGCTAATAGGGTAACTTAGATTTCTATTTCCGAAAGTTAAGTTGATACGTTAGAAATAACTAAATCATAAGCTTAAGAATTGAAAACCCTCAAAATAACCATCATTCTATTTAACCTTGGTAATTATACGTCCTTACAGTTTTTCTTATAGAAGTAGGTAATCTTGAGTTCAGTTCTTGAGTTAAGTCGAGATGAAGGGAAAGTATTGAAAGCTTTACTAAAGGATAAGTCTGAAAAATAGTTCTTATTCTTGAGTCCAAATTTAGAAAGTATATACCCTACAAACTGCACATACACGCACCTTGAAACTTGGGATAGTAGAGGATACATAGAAATACTCTTGCCTGAAAACCTAGTATGAAAAAAACGGTATTTAAAACTAACTACCAAAAGAGCATCATTGAAAAATATACCCGGTCTTGAAAAAGAAAAATAAAGAATAGAAAAGAAAAAATAAATAAATTCAAGACCTGGAAACTGCTATTTACGTTTTAATCTCGCACAATCAATAATCGGCTGTTAGTGACTCAAGAAGAATTAATAGTCGGATGAAAGGTTTGTGAGCAAAACCGTCCATCATTAATGAAAAGAAGTAGTATTTAGGTATTAGGGCAAGGGTACTATAGCTTGAATTGAATTATTAAGTGTAGGGGTGAAAATTTACACACATGTAGGGGTATACAATCGATCTTTAGAGGAAAGATAGAAATAAAGAAAAAGACTTCTGTTTTCCGTAAAGATGATAAAAATCCCTGATTGAAGACCGCAATTTTAGAAGGAAATCTCAAGAGATACAGAGATCTTTCTAAACTGTAAAACGTATAGGATCTAAGGTTGAATAAATTAGAGGCGTGAAACATAAGGGTTGAATATTTCTAACATAGGATAATAGAATTTCTAACTTAGATACTAAACTGTAGGAGTAGAATCGATGTTAACTCATGAAACTAGCTTGACGGGATATTGTGGGTAGTATCCGCTAAAAACCCTCAGGAGAAAACACTCCTCCTACTAGGGACACCTAGAGGTTTAACGGATTGTTGCACGAGCTCAGTGCTATCGCGTTCCCTACGAAAGCGAGGCTAGGATTTTTTTTTGCTCGGGACGAGCAAAAGATAAGTTTGGGGGTATTTGTTTATCACAGAAAACTGCATTTTAATACCACTCATTCATTATCTATTTTTTGTATATATCGTTACTATTAACCGGTGTCTGCTCAGTAAATACAGATTACAGGTATCCATGACACAATACTAGAAACACACTCAAAATCACGGATATAACATTTGTGAACCGACACTGCAACCGGAACTGCAAACCGATCGATGACCAAAGAGTTTTTGCAAACAAATGTGTGCACACAATTTTGGTCCAACACAATGCAAGTGTACACATGCTCTTTGGCACTTGGACCATGGTGGGGTTGCCCATGGCACACACAAATGATGACTTGTGCAAATAGTAGGCACACATGGGGGGACAAGAGTTATAAATGCAAAAAGATTTGATGTGATATAAAGCATCAAGTTTCCTTCCAAATCCCTGAGTGCAGACCAAGTTCATATAAACAAATCAAGTAGCACCAGTGGTCTTGTCGAGAGAACACAAGACCACCACATCAACACGAGCCAAGATGCTCGGATTAAGCCCGGCGACATACCCAAGTAAGTCGGCCCCACCAGTTTTGTGTAGCCCATTGCTCCACAATTTTCTGCTGTCCATCCCTTGCTGCCACAACATCCATATTTTATTGCTTTTTTAATCTCATTTTGTGCCTATAAAAGCAGATCAGTGAGCAAGGGATGAGGGGTCATACACTTAGATAATAAAAACACTTTTGTTTTCTTTTTGTTCTTGTACATAGCTAGTTGCCTTGAGTTCCTTGCCTTCTCTTGATCTTGCAATCTCTTCATTGAGCTTGCAAGTTTAAGTAAGAAATTTGTGGTCATGATGTAGAACTGGAAGGAGTTCCAGATGGACAAACTAACAGCTGATGATTTGGTGAAACCAAAGGATTCAATAGTCTCCAACGAACCTCAGCCTCTCCGCGAATCTGGTAGGGTTCCTCATCCACCTGAGAGATACTATGGTTTCCTCGGTGACGGTGGGAACGAGGATTGCATCATGGTAGATGATGAGCCAACCAGGTTCAGGCAGGCCATCACGAATGGGGACTCTGTGAAAAGGCTGGATGCTATGCGATCAAAGATGGAATCCATGTACACCAACAAAGTATGACTTTGAATGTTGCACTTGAAGGGGTAAAACCCATTAGGTGCAAATGGAACTTGAGAAGATTCTTGGTGTAAATGGAAAAGTTGAGACTTTCAAAGCTAGACTTGTAGTAAAAGGCTATCGTTAATAACCAGGTGTGGTTTATGATGAAACCTTTTCTCCAGTGGCTATGCTTAAGTCCATCAGGATTAAAGCACGCATCGCGGAGTCGGAACATCTATTTTGATGTGGCAGTCAAAGAGTTTGACCTCATCAAAAAGGTAGATGAACCTTGTATATACAAGAAGGTTGTAGAGAGTAAGGTTGCCTTCCACGCATTGTACGTAGATGGCATACTCTGGATAGGAAATGGTTTCCTATGCTACACTCGGTCAAGCTCCTCTTATCAAGAGGATTCTCCATGTAAGATCTGGATGATACCTACTACATCTTGTGGATACTGATCTATGGTGATAGATCTAAGTGAATGTTGGAGTATCCCAAATCCAGGTACATTAACACCGTACTAAAGGGGTTTAGTATGGATGATTCTAAGCGTGGTGGTTCGCCCACTTACTCAGGAATCACTCTTTCCAAAAAGATGTCTTCCAAGACTGATTTGGAGACAGCTCGCGTGCAAGGGATATCCTATGCTTCGGCAGTAGGCTCTATCATGTATGCGATGTTATGTACCAGACCAGATGTAGCTAACTCATTATATATAGTTGTTAGTTGTATGTATGCCCTAGAGGCCATTATTGTACATATGATGTATATTATAGTGGATACTGGGACATATATAGGGAGGACTTTCTTGCTCGACATGATAGTATGCTGTCTGGTTGCTCTTTATCTTAACATGTACACTTATATTGTCTCTCTGTGACATGTTGGTAAAGCCCTTAGGATGTGTACTTGACTACCAGGATTATGATGCAGATCATAATAATGGGGCAAGGGTAGTCGGCAAGTACATCCTTTAATTGTTCCTAGTCGTGGGAGTATCGAGACGGGGCATCGATATTCCAGAGTAGACTAGCGTATACGTATCTTGACCTATATGATGGGCGATGGATGATCCCACATCCATTGGTGTTTGGCATCAAGGATAGTATACGGGTGCTCAGTGGAGAATGGGTACACTGAACAGGACTCGCCGAGAACTCCTAGATGGTATTATACCTCACGTCTCATAGCAGTTCTCTGGTGACACTGGTGCAGGTTAGTCTGTTGACCCGAGATCGTCATAGAGTCTTGTATGATTCCCACTGTGCTTTGATTTCCACCTTACCATGTTCAAGAGAATGTGCAAAATGGTGGTTTTTTGGTACAGTCCCGAGTCACATGGAAGCAAAGAGCGATAGGAGGGGATTTCGTCTCTCCCGGTATTGGGGGTTGATGTTGCACTGTGCTCGATTGGCTATAACAGAAAGTCCCTGGCCAGGGCTGTTATGAGATTTACTGATAAGTGTTACCAGTAGTTTCTCGACCCATTATGAGCCTCATATCGGCACGACTTATCGAGCTATTGGGGTATGACGTTGACCACCCCCGGGCAAGATATGCGACATATCAGACGAAGAGACAGGACTGTACGGTAGTGTTACTGATTGGATTTGCAGGAGTATGAGCAGGCTTGCTTGTTGATCTTCTGATCGCTCAATACCCGGGTGGCCGTTACGTTTAGCAGACCGCTGACGGCTTATGGGTGTTTGATATGATCATCACCTACTGCCGGTGTATTGACGAGTCTTTAGAGTCCAACACAGAGGTTTCCTGGTTCATGCGTAATGGAGTAGGAGCACATATATGATATGTGCGGAACCGAGATTAATGCATGTATGTGATATCGTATTCTATTCTCGCTATTTGTGACATCGGTCGGTTATATGTGATATAGCCGGGTTATCGGATCAAGTATTGATTCGATAAGTTGTTACATTTGATATTAGTCGGTTATATGTGATATGGCCGGATTATTAAATCAAGTGTTGATTTAATAATTTAATGTATAATTATATATTTGATATATTAAATTATATTAACTAATATTAGCTCACTTAAGCATTTCTTTTTCTCACTTATGATACATTAATATATATATATATGTGTTTGTGATATATGTTAATTGTATTATTTTCTTTTTGCACACAAAATATATATGTGATATATATTGTTGTGTCATGCTAGGTTACATATGCAACATGGGTGTATGAGACTCACACCATGCTTAGGATTAATGTGGGTTAATACTTATTATTAAGTAATTCAAAATTATTTGGAATTAGTCATGGTTGAGCTTGGAAGAAGCTTGTAGAACCATTGACTTTCTCAACTTGTTTTGTTTTACTTAAGATATTTATTAACTTAACCATTAAACATTAGCCATGGTTTATTCTCTACATGAGTTAGTGTATGACATAAACTCATCCATGGTTGCATTTCTAACCTCATGAGATTCATTTCTCTTCATCACTTCATCTTCTTCTTCCTCATGAAAAGCTTTCTAGCTTTTCAAATGGTGATGAAATATTGTGAGAAAAATATATCTAAAGTGAGCAAAATTCCTACTTCATCATCCTCTACCATCAGCCATTTAGTTTAGGGTGTTTACTTCACTAATTCACATATTAGTGAAGAAGTAGCATGAGCTTGAGTTTTCTCGATGTAGATCATCTTCGGCCTCGAAGACATTGAGCAAGCTTGTTCATTTCTTCATGTGAACCCTTACTAGAGTCCGGGAGTTCACTACTTGGAGCTAAGGGACTACTACATGGAGTTTTAGAAGTGAAGGACCGGTCTACAAAGGTTGTATTCCTCATTAACTTTAGATGTATTTACAATGTTGTTTCGTATGATTCTTTAGTTAAACATCCTTAACTTAGGGTTCCTCAGTACGGAAAATTTTTTAAATTGGCATGGACGATGCCTCCCGAAACCTCGCTGCCGTGCTAGGGAACCCAGCAGTGGTATCAGAGCCATGTTAGAGAATTACACGATGTTTGTTAGATTATGAAACCGAAACTACGCCGAAACTTGAAATATTGAATCCTAGTTTCTGTCAAATTTTTAAAGTGCTCTAAAAATTATTTTAGCAACTGCAGAATGTTGTATGAGATGCAACATGAACACAGTAGATAATTGAACACCTCTCGCCAGAATTTGGCCGACCACAATTGATAAAAAACCGGCCTGCTCGTTTTTTTGTTAGGGTTCAGGGTTCAATTTTTTAGTGTGTTCCAGTCCCTAGGTTTTGGTATTTCAAGTGTTGCTTGTTTTTTCTAAATTTGCATGTGATGTTATCTTTATGCAAAGGCAGTTCGGAGTGTTTCGTATTCGTAATTCTAGCTTTGTTTCGGGTATTTTAGACGCTGATAAAATGTTCGAACGGATATCAATAACCCATATTTTCCCTCGCTGGAAATTTTCCAAGAGTTGGATTTTTCCATGTTTAAAATATTCAGAAAATCATGCAGGTGATTCTGTGGACCCTCTAGAAGAACGAAACCCTAACTCGATTCTGTGACCATCAGAACCGCCACCAAACCCTAGGGTTTGTGGTAGTTCCGCGGCACCATAGGTGAGGCAAAGGTTGACCCTTCTACGGTTGGTCCATAGGTGCTGTGGCATGTTCTGGGTACTTTTTAAACTCCGCTCAAGTGTTTAGCTCTTTGGGAAATTTTGGGTGTTTGTTGATTCGATCGGAAAGTTTAACATTTTCTAGTTATCTGAGATTGTGATACAATAATTGGAATCTACACTAATTAGTTTTATGAAAACTAATTAGTTGCGTGCAAGTTTAACATTTCGGTCTCGGGTGGAATTGGGAATCTTGTTGAATTACCCGACTTCCTTTGAAAAGTGTTTTCATAGTTGAGACCCAAGTGTAAAATTTGCATTGTTAGGCATGAAATCCAGAATATGTGATATTCCGGGTTTATGATGTCTAAGGGTAGTGACGATTCCAATTGTTGTAGTTTTTCACTTTCTTTTCTGCGACCGTAAATGTAATATGTAGTGTATTGCCGGTTTCATTGCTATAAGTCAACGAAAATTGGGATACGCATATTTACTTACGTTGATGACATGTGATGTTATGTATTGCTGTGATATGTTATATTGGATCGTCATGTTTGAATAGCCAAGGGTTTTATGTGAGATGAGAGTTTTTCATTTTCATTCATGTAAAATTCATTGTATGTCATATTCTTTTATTGGGGCACTTCCGAGTTGAGGATGATGTCATCATTGATGTATATTATTTACTTTTCAGCATTAGGATAGACCCAAGGAGGAGAGCACAAGTAACCGGGTTCTAGGGTCCAGTGGGAGGCCATCTCGAGGAGTCGAGACCAGGTCTCCTAACCCTAGAATTGGTAGGGTTGCTTGCCGCTCTCGTAAGGGTCTAGGGATGTGGGTTTGGCCATTCATCATGATCTATATTAGGGTTACTAGGCACACTCAAGAGGTTCCACAAGGCATCAACCATGCCAAACAAAAATTTTCCGGTGCCGAGAAACTCTAATATAGATCGTTAACTAGAAATTAAGGCGAAAAGCAAGCAAGTAAACTGCTTTACAAATAAGTGAATGGAAATACAACCTTTGTAGATCCGGTCCTCCACTTCTCTAGCTCCGTGTTGATGTCCCTCCGCTGCGATCATCGGAATCCCGGACCCTTGCGTTGATTTCATCGGAGAAATGGGCGGGCTAGGTCGTTGATTTCGATGCCGAAGATGATCTACGTCGAGGCGACTCAAACTCAAGCTCCACCTTCACTAGGTCATGGAACTTGTGAAGAAAACACCCTCTACTACATGGTAAGTGATAGAGGATGAAGAAATAGAAAGTGGGTTCACTTTGGATTTGGATTTCTCACTTGGAATCATCACTTGGAAAAATCTAGCAAATGTTTTCTCTCTTCATCAAGAAGAAGAAGAAGAAAGAAAATGAAAAAGAATTAATTAATAAAATAGAAAATCAAGTGATGGTTATCATAATGCAACCATGGGTGAGTTTAACAAGTGTAGAGACTAAACTATGGTTTAGGTGAATGGTTAGGTTAAGGAAAGAAACAAAATGGTCAAAGCATCATGAAGCTTCAAGGTAAAAACAAAAGAAGCCACCATTTTCTTTCTTGCCCAAAAAGGATATAAATAAAATAAATAATTAAGAAAAGATAACAAAACCCTAACCATTAACCCAAACATGGTTTAAATCATACATACACCCAAGTTTGCATGAATCATCAAACATGATACAAACAAGTGCACAAATATATATCATATATATAATGTGCACATTCTAGTGAGAAAATAATCTTTAGTGAGCAAATACAAGTTAATGTAAAGTAATATATCAAATATATAATTATACATTAAATCATTAAATCAACACTTGATTTAATGATCCGGTCATATTGCATATAACCGACTAATATCAAGTGTATCAATGTATCGAATCAACACTTGATTCGGTAACCCGGCTATATCACATATAACCGACCGATGATACAAATCGCGAGAATAGAATACAGTATCACATACTGGTATTATTCTCGATCCCGCACATATCTCATATGCGCTCCTATTTCGTTTCGCTTGAGCCAGGAAATCTCTGTGTAGGACTCTAAAGACTCGTCAATACGCCGACAGCAGGTGATGATCATATCAAGCACCCACAAGCCGCAAGCGGTCTGCTAAACGTAACGGCCACCCGGGTATTGAGCGATCAGAAGATCAATGAGCAAGCCCGCTCACACTCCTGTGAATCCAACCAGCAACACTTACCGTACAATCCGGTCTGTTCGTCTGATATGTCGCATATCTTGCCTAGGGGTGGTAAACGTCAGACCCAGTAGCTCGATAAGTTGTGTCGATATGAGGTCCATAACAGTTCGAGAAACTACTGGTAACACTTACCAGTAAATCTCAGCAACCCTGGCCAGGGATTTCCGGTTATAGCCAATCGAACATAGCGCAACATCAACTCCCTATACCGGGAGAGACAAATCCACTCCTATCGCTCATTGCCTCCATGTGAATCGGGACTGTACCCAAAAACCACCGTTTTGCACGCCCTCTTGGACGTGGTAAGGTGGAAATCAAAGCACAGTGGAAATCACACAAGACTCTATGACGATCTCGGGTCAACAGACTACTCTGTACTAGTGTTACCAGAGAACTGCCATCTGACGTGAGGTATAATACCATCTGGGAGTTCTCGGCGAGTCCGTCCACTGTACCCAGTCTCCACTGAGCACCCGTATATCATCTCTGATGTCAAAGACCAATGGATATGGGATCATCCATCGCCCATCTGTATGGGTCGAGAAGGTATACGCTAGTCTACTCTGGTATATCGATGCCCCGTCTCAATACACCTACGACTAGGAACCTTGAAGGATGTACTTATGGACTACCATGTCCCCACTAGTATGATCCGCATCATAGTCCAGGTAGTCAAGTACATATCCTAAGGGTTTTACCAACATGTAACATAGAGACAATCAGTATACACGTTAAGATAAAGAGCAACCAGATAGCATACTATCATGTCGAGTAAGAAAGTCCTCCCTATATATGTCCAAGCATCCACTACAATATACATCCTATGTATAGTAATGGCCTCTAGGGCATACATATAACTAACAATCTCCCACTTGCACTAGGGCCATCTGATAGCAGTGGTTGCAGTATCTCATACTCAACCATCCCATAAAAGTCTCTCTCTGGGAAAAGGCCTTTGTGAGTGGATCCGCCGTGTTGTCCTCTGAGTCTGCTCTCCTAACCTCGATCCCCTGGAGATCGACCATCTCCACGATCAGGTGACACTGTCTTAGAATATGTCTGGATCACTGATGGGACGGGCGTTCCTTGGCATAAGCCACAACTCCATTGTCTCACAATGGTAGGAACGAAGTTCATCTCATGAACTTATAAACATCCAGACTGCCTTTTTGGTAGCATCTTAAGTAGCGATGTATCCAGCCTTTATCGTCTAGTATGCCACGGTATCTAGCTTGGAACTCTTCCAACATACCGTCCCTTTACTGAGGGTAAAGACAATGCCTGCAACTGACATTCAGTCGTTCTTATCACCCTGGAACCTTTCCAGTAATTCTCCCGAGGATTAATTGATACCATCTCACTGCAACTAGTGAGTATTCTAACATCCAATTAGATCTATCATATAGATCCAAAACCCTGGATTTAGTAGGTATCATTTTGATCCTATATGGAGAATCCTTGTGATAAGCGGAGATTGACCGAGCGTAGCATAGGAAACTTCTTCCCTATCAAGAGTATGTCATCCACGTACTCTACGAGGCTCACCACCATACTCCCTACTTCCTTTTTGTATATACAAGGTTCATCTATCATTTTGATGAAGTCAAACTCTTTGACTACCACATCAAGACAGACGTTCCAACTCCGCGATGCCTGCTTTATCTCATAAAACATCTTGCACACGTTTCCGCTGCTCCCACTGTTTACGAAGCCCTCTGGCTGTGTACTTATAGACGTTCTCTTCTAAATCAATAATTAGAAAAGCAGTCATGACACCCAACAACCAGATATCGTAGTCATGGTATGTAGCCGTGGCAAGTAGGATCTGGATGGACTTGAGCATAGGCCCCAGAAAAGGTTTCATCATTAGCCACAACTGGTCTATGATGCAAACCTTGTTGGAGATAGTGCCCTCAGAGTCAATTATTGGATCGCAGGCACGTGATTGCAATGATTGCGGAGGACCTATACTGGTAGGACAGTCTTACTCGAGATGATAGTATGCTATCTGGTTTGTCTTTATCAATCGTGTACATGTTCAGGTGACTGATTACATGTTACACTTTAATAGAGCCCTTACGATCTTGCTTTACTACCAACAGTATGATGGCGATCATATACGTGAGAGTTGGGTGGCTTATATGCATATCCTTAATTGTGGTCCCTAGTCATGGGAGTTTCGAGACAGGGCATCGATGCTCCGGAGTAGACTAGTGTGTACAGTCGAGACCCCGACGAGGGGCGGTGGCCGGTCTCATAAGCCACTGGTGTCAGTTGGATCACCTAAGATGTATACATGTGCTCATTGGGTTATGAGTACACCGGACAAGACTCGCCGGGAACCTTCTAGTTGGTATTATACATATCGTCAGATAGCAGTTCCCTGGTGACATATGTACAGGTTAGTTCATCGACCTGAGGTCGTCATTTGTCTCGTGTGAGTTCCCACTGTGCTTTGATTTCTACCCTACCACGGCTCAAAGGAGTCGTGCAAACAGGTAGTTTTTGGGTACAGTCCCGAGCCATATGGAGGCACGTGAGCGGATCGGCAGGGGATTCGTCTCTCCCGGTATTGGGGGCGAGGTCGTGCTGTCTCTAGGAGAGCCATTACACAAAGTCCATGGCCATGGCAGGAGATTTACTGGTAGGTACTCCAGTAGTATCTCAGAGTGTTATTGGGCTACACTCCGACACGACTTATACTGCTATTGGGGGTCTGACGTTACTAGCCCCCTAGGCAGATATGCGATACTCATAGATGAACGGACCGGACTGTATATACATTGTCACTGTTAGGCTCAGTAGGGTTTCCGGATGAGTTCGCTCATCGGCCTCCCTTGAGGTCAGTCCATGGGCAGCCGTTACGCATAGCTAGTGCCGCTGACGGTTTGTGGTTAAACCCACTGCCAGGGTACTGACAAGTCATTAGAGTCCCCCACAGACAGTTTCCCAAGTTCGGGTGAAACGTTGTAGAGGCCGTATGGTTTTATGGCAGGGTTCGAAAAATGCACGTGCGTTTACGCACGTGTTGGTTTTCGGACAGATGATACTGGTCGGCTTTGGTTTAAGCCGGATCCGAGTATTATATTGAGTAGGTATAATATCTTTGTCTCAGTTGCATTTGTATTCGGTCGTAATACAAATGCGGGTATATTTATACAGTTACGGGGTTATCCTGAAAGTCGTTTCAGGATTACTTTTCGAAGTTGTCAGTTTCCAGTTTTCTATTAGCCGTCTTTTAACATTCGGTTAAAGACGGATTTATCTTTTCTTGGATGAGGGTGAGTCATGCTTCTAGAAGGTTCTAGAAAGGGTGACTTGGCATGGTGAGTCATTAGTGCATTAATGGAGCCATTAATGCAATGGTGACTAGGTTAATGAATCACCATTTGCATTAATGAGGTTTTGTTTGCATGAAGGATATTTGTGGTTGATCTTTTCTCTTGTGGTCACTCTCCCCTCTCCTACACTCACCTCCCTCCATCTATATATGGTCGGCCCCTCCCCTCTCTCATTTGCTTGCTTGATTCATTTGTTAAAAGATTATGATAGTATTTGGGGTGCATGGAATTTCACAGTTTATTTCATTCCATCACCCGATTCGAGTGGCAACTTCATTAAACGATCGTCCACGGATTTGGACGAAGTGAGACAAAGTCATCTACTCATTCTCTACATCAATCTTGGTCGTTTCTTTTAGTAAACTTGACGACCGAGTTACCTCAAGTCAGAGGCGGGAGCCCGTTTAAAGAATCAGTGACGTGGTGCCACCTGGACGAGCAGATCGGAGATCGACAAGATCGGAGAAGCCGCAACGGAGCATGGGATGATGGTTAAAGAACGAAGGACTCGGATCGTTCGGTATAACCTTTCTACACTCTTTACAGTTTGTTAGTTTAGCAATAATGGCAGATCCGGGTTAAAGTATACGATAGCGCCAGTTAAAAGTTTTTTGTTCCGCATTTGGCGTCTGTAGACGGACGGGGCGCTACCGTAGACTTACAGTGGTATCAGAGCCTCACCATTTTGCTATACTAACTTGTGCTAACGTATTTAAAACATCGATCGAACCGGAAATCAAAAACCGCATTTTTTCAATTTCACGGTTTCTGTAGATTTTAAATGATGTCCTAAAATTATTCTACATATCTCAGAAAACTGTGCAGGGTTTTATAAGAACACCGTACAAATTTGGGCACATGAATCGACAAGACTGCCGCGGAATCGCGGCCAAACCCATGGTTTGGCCGCGCATCCGCGGCCGTTCTGAGTGATCATGCCCCCAAACTTGCACAGTGTATTCTTCTCTGGAAATTGGGGTTTTTGGTACATATCTTTTGGGCCCAGATTTTGTTACTGTTCAACAGATGTTCGTGGGGCCCACTTCATGATATTTAATCGATCAAAATTTAAACATGTTAGTTTACAGTGCTTACATTATATCTCCGACCGGGAATGTCATTTGATCGCTAAACCGCGTCTGATTGCTATAGTTCTTTTAGACGGGTTTGCGAACGTGACATTCGCGTTGATGTTCTGTGTTGTGCTGTGATTTTGTGGATTTGTCGTGGTGGATAGCAGTGTGCAATGGTAGTGCAGTTTGAGTTTATTTGTACATTTGATATTGCGGGGCGAGCGTCCAACTTGTGGACTGCCGTCACTGCCTGTTGTATAATATTCTTTTGGGGCACGACCAGGTTGCGGTCGATGTACCTGTTGTACTATTTTTCATTACTGTACTAGGTTTTTCCCCGCGACGGAGTGCACGGATAGCCGGGTTCTGGAGGGGCAACGGGTCCGCATCTCATGGATTTGAGAGGCAGAGGGGCCCCACTCTAGAATTGGCAGACTATTCGCCGCACTCGTAGGGGGTACAGGTTGACCCAAGGAGGGGTGCCCAAGATTACCGGATTTCGTGAAGTGCTGGGTGGTCCATTCACTATGCTGTAGGGGGCTGCCTCGCTTCAGGTTTTGGCAGGTAACTTGCCGCACCCGTAGGGGTCTAAGTTTCATTGCACAGGCTATCCACACGACTTGGGAACATCGAGTTTCAGCAGCGGCTCTGTGAAACTCGGGGATCCCAGATTATCTGTATTGTTCTGTGATGCTTATTACTTTTCTGTAATGTTGCATATTATCACGCCTGGAGCGATTATTGTATATTGGTTTATATACTAGTAGATGTTGTATATGTTTTACACCCGCGCTAGTCCAGTCCCCACTCTGTCGTTAGTTAAGTAACCTAACGGGTGATGACGGGACCCAGTGACGAATGCGGATGGCATATACGTACATTTTATTTTCGTTCTTTTCTGGTGTGATCGATTGATGGGACTGCGTTGATTCTGATCAATGCAAAGTAAAGCAAACCTGTTTACAGTTGTTGGAACAAATTTAAAAGGTGTTATTGCAAAGACGTTTCCTTTTGTTATGCATAGCGGTATTCAGTGGAATATCCTACACCTTATTCGACGGGGCAAGGGCCGATATCCCTTCACCGGGACTGACCCCTTGGGCAGAAGTTTGCGTCAGGGTAATAACTTCACTATAGTCGATTACAAGTTGCTTTGCATCGTGGTATTCAGTGGAATATCCTGCACCTCATTCCACGAGGAAAGAGCCGAGATCCCTTCACCAGGAGTGACCTCTTTAGCAAAAGGTTTTCGCCACTATATCAGCGATATCAAGTTCACTACGTTAAAGGTTTTTCACCAAAAACCAGCCGTAGCCCTCCGTCATTTCTTTTGGGTATTCAGTAGTATTCAAGCTATGTATTTTGACCAACGCCAAGGCATAGTGTTTGGTAGCTGCTGGGTATTCAATTGTTGCATAGATAGATGAGTTGGTTTGGGACAGCCGTTCTGCCATTTTGACCTAACGCCAAGGGCATGTACGGGTGGGTTCAAATTAACAAGATAGTGACGGGTAGAACTTGGCATGTGACTTATGACATTTTGACCTAACGCCAAGGTTATAAGAGCATGGGGCAAAAATCTTATCGGGAGTTTCTAAAGAAACTGAAACTTGCCAAGTATGCGCATACCTTCTGGAGTATGAGTAACGTGGATGCATTCCATCACGTTATCATGCGATGAGAGTTGGATCCCGATTCCCACTGATGAGTTGGTTTACTCTTCGGGTGATCCCGATCGATTCTTCCTTCTGGTTTGGAGGAGAATTTGACAGGACAGTGGGAGGTTTCCGGATTAGATAAAGTGATAACCATTCTGATCTAGGTTAGAGTGCACGTAGAGTGTTTCTTTTCTCTCTCTCTTTGGCAGCGACCTTTAACCGACCCTAGACTTTGACTCAGTGACCAAGTTGACCGAACCTTCTTAAAATACTGGCTTTTGGATTGTCTATGTTGCATAAGTCATTGCCACTCCTTCTTTGACCCTTTGCATTTCTCAGAACACCCGTTTTACTACGGATATCCACTTCCATTGGATAGATCTATCGTATGGTTATATACGAAATCGGAGGGACTTCTTCGAGGATGGATCCAGGTTCAAGAGAAATAGAATTGGTTTATTCAGTTGTCTTTTATTATCACCTTCTCTTAGGTTGCGAGGGCTCCTTGGTTTAGGAGAGTACACCTATTACGCTTATTGGACAGTCTTATTCCAAACCATAGGCAGGTGCCGAAAGGTAGGGAATGAAGAAAACCAATTAGCCTAAGTAGGGTGTGCAGAAGGTAATATGTAAAGACAAAATAAAGGGATTAGAAAGAGGGCAAAGTAAATTGCGACTGTTATCATTCACGACCAAACCGCGTACTTCATCGCCACTCCTATTTCACCTTTAAAGGAATAAGGTATTATTCAGTTGTCTTTTATCATCACCTTCTCTCAAGATGCGAGTACTCCTTGGTTTAGGAGGGTACACCTATTATGCTTACTGGATAGTCTTCTTCCAAACCATAGGCTGGTGCCGAACGGTAGGGAAGGAAGAAAACCATTTAGCCTAACGATGGTGTACAGAAGGTAACGACTAAAGACAAATAAAGGGATTTGGAGAGATGGCAAAGAAATATATGGTTATAGTCATGAATTGGATTTTGGAAGAGGCATTGCTATGAATACCAGGATAACCCTACGAAACATTTTCATGTTTCAGTGCATTGTTAAAGGAAAACTGTTTTCCCGATTGGATACTTACTCCAAGATTATGTATTTACCAGGTTTCATTCTCATATCTATATGGTTTTATAGATGATGAGTGGGAGTAAGTTATTGGGAATTAGGTGATTATCCTCATTATATCGGAATTCGTTGTAATTGGTGATATTTGAGGAAATCGCCAGGGTACAGTTTTTAACCTACGATACACAGGTTTTGAGTTGCTTAAACTCAGCGGACTTATACAGAGTATTGTATGTTGTCCAGTGTCCATCAGGACAAAGGGGTAGGTCCTCGTACTATGTTCTGTTTACTTATGACTTCTCTAGTATTTAGACAAGTGTTTCGTAGAAATACGAGGTCTAAGTTTTGAGAAATTGTGGGTATAAGAATAAAGTAGAGAACCAGGTATCGCAAGTATCGGGATTCTTCAAAGAGATCGAAGATGGAGATTCTTGTGATTGGTATTCAGATGATAGTAATGGTTTTGAGAAACTTGTTTCTCTTTCAGGTTGCTCATAATTGGATGGATTCCTAAGTTGAGTAATGTCGATTAGCCTCTTTCCATTAAGTTGATATGCACTGGAAACAGTTGCATGATTTGAATCTGGTTCCAATTAAATTAGTGCCAAAGTTTCTATATTGGATATAGAATAGTTCGTACCTTAAAAGATATTAAGGTACGGGGAGTTGTCCAGCTTATGCTTAAAACCAGACTCTGGATAACTCAGGGCACGTTTCTGTAATGGCTGTTTGTGGGTTGACCCTGGCTATGACGAGGGTTGATATTCTACCATTTGGAAGATGAATAGTGATATTGTTCTTGACTCGCCACAGTTTTAGTAAAATGGATTTTTTTCAGAAAACAGTAGTGGGTGTATGGTAGAACTGGAAGTGATTCCAGAACCGCGAACGATTATGGAAAATTTAATAGGACCCATATATTCAATCAGGTTTGACATTCCATTAGCCACTCCGCAGATATGGTGGGTAACCTCACACACCCGAGAGGTACTCCGGTAGCCTCAAGGACGGTGACAGGGAGGTTCTTATCTACCCAGACTTGACACTACTGATGTTCCAGGCTATGAGACCCGGTAGGAGGGTTGTCGTAGTCAGTGGGAGCAGCGGAAGCATAGTGGGCAAGATGCTTATATATATTTATAGACTTGAGCAGTTATAGCGGAGATAGATCATCTAATTTTAATGTGACAGTCATAGGTTTGACTTCAATCAGGATAGGGGATGGATCTGTTAAGAAGGTAGTAGGGTGTGATGTCATGGTATCTGGATGACATACACAGAGTAGGAAGTAAAATTCCTATACTACGATCGGTTGTACTGTGGTCGTCACACAGTTGTTTCTCCAGACAGGATATAGATATAATATTTGACATTCTGGTTTCTGGATCTATGGTTTTAGATCTGGATTTGGGTAGTTTCCCAATGTGGGTACTTTAACAGTATTCTAATGGTTTTTAGAATAGATGACTCCTAGCATGGTGGTGTACCTGCAGGTGATGGAGTCACCCTCTCTAAAGATGTCTTACAGACTAAAGGGGAGAGGGATGTGCAAGATTGGCAGATCACTTGCTTAGGCAATTGTGTCAATCATGAGATGTCAAGTACCACACCAAATGTTGTTTTTGCACTAGATGCAATAAGTTTGTATTAATCCAATCCTGGAGAAACATCAGGAAGCAGTTTTAGAACTTAAGTGCATGTTCTACGGATTTGATGACGGCAGCCTCCTTCGGGAGACGATTATCATTCCAGGCTTCAAAGGTGACATGGTTGACAGAGTGATTGTCAGAGTTATAGTTTTCCCTCTGACGAAGGCGACAGTATTATGGACAGGTGGTCCAAGAGGATACTGTGGGTGGCATGGTGCCGGATACTGATTAAATTCAGTGATCAATACAGTCTAAGAAGTTTGGATTTGGAGTTCATTTATGAGCTAGGTCCTATCAGACATCCAGACATATTCTGAGACAGGTATTACTCGATTCGGGAGATGGCTTTCTCCGCGAACTTGAGATTTAGAGAGACATAGAAAGAAACATCTAGGCGGATCCACTCACTGAGGCTATTTCTCGAACACAATAGTTTTACAAACGGGCTTTGTGAAACTGATTAGTAGAGGAGTTGGATGTTCGGTTTCACACGAGCTGTGAGTAGTCGACATTGCAATAATTAGCCTTGAGTGCAAGTGGGAGATTGTTGGAGATAGTGCCCTCAGAGTCAATTATTGGATCGCAGGCACGTGATTGCAATGATTGCGGAGGACCTATACCAGTGGGACAGTCTTACTCGAGATGATAGTATGCTATCTGGTTTGTCTTTATCAGTCGTGTACATGTTCAGGTGACTGATTACATGTTACACTTTGATAGAGCCCTTAGGATCTTGCTTTACTACCAACAGTATGATGGCGATCATATACGTAAGAGTTGGGTGGTTTATATGCATATCCTTAATTGTGGTCCCTAGTCATGGGAGTTTCGAGACAGGGCATCGATACTCCGGAGTAGACTAGTCTGTACAGTCGAGACCCCGACGAGGGGCGGTGGCCGGTCTCCTAAGCCACTGGTGTCAGTTGGATCAACTAAGATGTTTACAGGTGCTCATTGGGTTATGAGTACACCGGATAGGAATCGCCGGGAACCTGCTAGTTGGTATTATACATATCGTCAGATAGCAGTTCCCTGGTGACATGTGTACAGGTTAGTTCATCGACCTGAGGTCGTCATTTGTCTCGTGTGAGTTCCCACTGTGCTTTGATTTCTACCCTACCACGGCTCAAAGGAGTCGTGCAAACAGGTAGTTTTTGTTAGTTTTTATGCCCTAGAAGGCCATTACTGTATCATACTAGTTTGTATATTACTTAATGGAAGCTTGGGATATTCACATGTATATAACAGTCTTGCTAAACATGGTAGTATGCTACTTGGTTTTTCTATCTTAATATGTGAGTGTACGTATTGATAGAGCTCTTAGGATCTTGCTTGTCTACCAGCGTTGTGATGGCAGTCACACTAGTGGGGGCTGGGTAGTCTACAAGCACATCCTTATTCTGGTCCCTGGTCGTTGGATTATCGAGACAGAGCATCGATACTCCGGAGTAGACTGGTGTGTACGCTTCTCATCCCAGTTGGGGAGATGGTCTGTCCCACAGCCGTCAGTACGTCGTACTGGAGATAGTATGCAGGTGCTCGTTAGGTTACGGGTACACCGGACAGGACTCACAGGGAACTGTTGGTTGGTTTGATACCAGTCGTCAGTGAACAGTTCCCAGGTGACATGAGTACAGCGTAGTCCGCAGACTTGACACTGCTACTTCGCCTCGAGTGTGTCCCACTGTTCTTAGATTGCTACCCTACCACGGCTCAAAGGAGTCGTGCAAACAGGTAGCAGTTGGGTGCAGTCCCGAGCACTTGGAGGCAGTGGCGGTTAGACAGGATTCGTCCCTCCCGGTATTGGGAGTAGATATCGTGCTGTGTCAGAGAGCCATTACGCAAAGTCCCTGGCCAGGGCAAGCGAGATTTGCTGGTAGGTTCCAGTAGTTTCTCAGGGTGTAATGGGCTTCCCTCCGACACGACTTATGCCGCTATTAGGGGACTGACGCTTGCCGCCCCCCTAGGCCAGATATGCGATAGTCTTGGACGAACGGACCGGACTGTATGGAGATTGTCACATCAGACTCAGTAGGAGTTCGGATGGGTTTTCTCATCGGCCTTCTTATCGATAACTACCTGGGGACCGTTACGTACAGCTAGTGCCGCTTGCGGTCTGTGGTTAAACCCACTGCCAGTGTAGTAGTCGAGTCTCTAGAGTCCCACACAGAGAGTTTCCTACTCCAGGTGAAACGATATAGAGGTCGCATGGTTTTGCGACAAAGGGTTTGGACGCATACGTGCGTTTACGCACGTAAGACTTTCGGACAGTTTTTACCAGTCGGCTTTGGTTTAAGCCAGTTACTGGTATCCGGTTATTGGATTTTACAGTCTAAAAGTTTTTCCGTATTTTTGCGGATTGGAGGGGCGTTCTCGTAATTGTACGAGAAGCTTCTAGAAGATGTGACTAAGGAGGTTAAGGTGACATAAGCTTTGGATAAGATTAGTGAGTCATGAGGGTGATTCATCATGGTCATTAATGCACCATAAATGCTTAATGACTCATGTTAATGAATCACCTCTTTTCATTTATGAAGCATGCTTATTCATTTCTATTATTCATTATTCTAAAATAAGAATGCTTCATAATATATTATGATACACTCAATCTCATCTCATTCACTCATCTCACATTCTCTCTCCTCAAGCTCTCATCTTCAAACCCTAATCCTTAATCCTCATGTGTTGAGATCAAAGGAATAGTTAGACTTAAACATCCATTACCTTCACTCTATATCATCCTTTCTTCTTTGATTAGCAATCAAAGTAGATTAGTTACCTCAAGTTAGAGGTGTATCTTGGTGTTTTGCTCTCGGGTGGATCGTCTACTACCTAGATAAGGTCGAGGAGAACAAAGGAGGACACAAGACGAAGGACCGGTTTCATTAGGTATAATCCCTAAACACAATTGATAAGAAACTCTTTGTGTACGGTTATTTATAGTTTAGCTTCGATTCAAGCGGTTAGTCGATGTTCGTTCTTTAAACATGATCTTTTTTGAAAATTCCGCCTCCCCACAAGTACTGGGGTGTACTACATCGACTTACAGTGGTATCAGAGCCTCGCTAAATAATAAATAACTTAATTGCAAATTTGTACGAATTTCGAACGGAAAAACGAAGCCGGAAAACCCTAAATCTGTTCAGTTTCTCTCGAACTTAAAATGAAGTCCAAAAATTTTTCAGGTACGTTCAGAGAGCTTGAAAAGACACCAGTAGAACACCCAAGAAAAATAGGCCCCTGAATTGCCTAACTCGCCGTGGAACCGCGGCCTCAGCCTACTGAGTCGCCGCGCTTCCGCCGCCGAGTTGGCGAGTCCGGAACCCAATTTTCTTCTGTTGCTTCTCTGTGTAATTAGGGGTTTTCTGGAATATTTTAATTTTGCTCAGGTTTCCAGTATACAGAGAAGATTTTGGAGCAATATTAAAGATGTTTAATCGATCGAAATTGTACAGTATTTGCATATTGGATTATATCTGTGATTGTTTAATGTGTTCGTAAACCTCCCCTAACTGCTAGTATGTCGGTTGGCAGGGGGTTGCACATTTCTGAAATGGTTATATCTGTTTGTGCATATAAACAGTATTGGACTGTTGTGGTGTTTAGCCGGGGTTTAGCAATGGGTTATTGTTTAATTCATTTGTTGTAAATGTAATTTGTTGTAATATTATTTTGCGGGGCACATCCAGGTTGCGGTTGTAGCCAACGTTGTATTATTTCATTTTACTGTTTTTGCTCCTAGGACTGACCCAAGGTGGGGTACACAAACTGCCGGGTGGGTAGTTTGCCGTACCCGTAGGGGTCGAGGGTGGGGTAACGGCTATTCATCACAACTGTGTAATCTGTCTTTTCTTGCAGGCTCAAAAGAAATACAGATTGCTTGCAAATCCAATATTGTTTATCTGTGTTCTGGAATGAATATCATTGCGTCAGACGAATGTAAAATATCTATATATATTGTAGCTATTTAGACGTCACTTATGTTTTGCACCCGCGCTAGCCCAGCCCCCGCTCTGTCGTTAGTTAAGTAACCTAACGGGTGATGACGGGACCCCGTGGCGAATGCGGATGGCATAAGAGGACGTTGTATTTTCGTTGTTTTCTGCAATGATAGGTTAATGATGGGACGCATTATCCATAATGCAAAGAAAATAAACCAAAGTTTTAATCGTTGGAACAATTTAAAAGAAACCACTCGGTTATTTTTAAAACAGATATTTTTAAACGCGGAGCTTTAACCACTCCTTTTAAAAGCTATCAGGTTCCTTCGGTTATATCAAGTTCACTACGTTCACGGTTTTGCCAAAACCAGTCGTAGCCCTCCGTCATTTCATCTGGGTATTCAGTAGTATTCAAGCTATGTATTTTGACCTAACGCCAAGGCATAGTGTTTGGTAGCTGCTGGATATTCATTTGTTGCATAGATAGATGAGTTAGTTTGGGACAGTCGTATTATCATTTTGGCCGAACGTCAAGGATATATACGGATGGGTTCAAATTGACAAGATAATGATGGGTAGAACTTGACATGTGACTTATGTCATTTTGACCTAACGCCAAGGTCATAAGAGCATGGGGCAAAAACTTATATCGGGAATTTCTAAAGAAACTGAAATTTGCAAAGAGATGCATACCATTTTGAGTTTGATGAATGTTGGTAGCATTCCTACAGCATTATCATACGATGATATTTGGATCCCGATCCTACTGTGAGTATATGCTACTTATCAGGATATTCGTCACTTAACGATCAATGCTATAAACCTAGTAGGTGTCCAGAAAAGTGTCAGCGGGGTTACGCCCCCAGAGAAAAGAGGTTATTTAATTAAGGAACTTCGCGAAAGCGTTGGAAAACCTCCCTCGAAGTACCGACACCAGCCTGGCTGAACGGTTAAGCAAGTATTGTACGGTGAAAATAGTCCTGGCTAATTCTTCTTTTATGGTTTGAGGAAGGATTCGAGAAACAGTGGGAGCCATCCAGTTTAGATAAACTAAAAACCACTCTAAACTTGCAAGAGCATCATGCTAAAGAGATTTCTTCTCTCTCTTCTAATTGCAGTGACCCTGAAAATGACTGGACTTAAGTTACTTTTAGAGAAAAATATACTGACGGGGCCAAACTATAAAGATTGGCTGCGGAATGTCAAAATGGCTTTGACCTATGACAAACTGGGGTACGTCCTCACCGCTACGGCACCTGCTGTCCCTGGTCCCAAATCCAGCGATGCGGATAAGGAAATCCGCAAAACCTGGGATTTAGATTGCGCGAGAGCTAAGTGCATCGTGCTTGCCTCGATGAACAATGAACATCAGAGGAGGCACGAGGATATGTCCCTAGATGGCATATTTCTCCATACAAAGGAACTTTATGGAGAGCAATCTCGTATAGCAAGATACGAGACCTCTAAGAACTTGTTTCGAGCGAGGTTGGCTGTCGGGTCATCGGTAGGTGAACATGTCCTAAAGATGATCGGCTATATTGAAGAGCTCGCAGACCTTGGGATAACTTTGGATAATGAGCTCTATACAGACCTTATTCTCCAGTCCCTTCCTCCCACCTACGCCCAGTTTATCCTCAACTTCAATCTTCAAGGAAAAGAAGTTGAACTTGCGGAACTCCTGAACATGTTAAGGAGTGCAGAGGGCACCTTGCAGAAGGCAAGGGAAACACCCGCTATGTTTGTTGGCGGTTCATCTTCTTCCGGGTCCAAGGCTAGGGCCAAAGGAAGGAAGAAGAAGGCCGCACCCAAACCTAGAGGAGGTGTTAGTAAGGTGAGAGGGAAGGGAAAGAAAAAGACTGCAGTACCGATAGTTGGCCAGGATGAGTGCTTCCATTGTCACAGGAAAGGGCACTGGAAGAAGGATTGCAAGGCGTGGAACGCCAAGAACCAGGAACCGAAGCAAGCTGTGGCTTCGACTTCAGGTGTGTTTGTAATTGAGAATTGTTTGTCGATCAACTCTACTTCCTGGGTATTGGATACCGGATCAGGATCTCATATTTGCAATTCATTGCAGGCACTGAGAAACCGTAGAGTGCTGAAGGAAGGTGATATGACCCTAAAGGTTGCTAACGGAGCTAGCATGGGAGCTGCGTCCGTCGGGGACTATCACCTAGGATTGACGAGTGGACACATTTTGGTTTTACATAACTGTTATTTTGTACCAAACTTAACGTGTAATATCATATCAGTTTCCTTCTTATCAAATAAAGGTTATGATTTCACGTTTGTAAGAGATGTTGTCAACATCCACCTTAATCATGGTTTGATTGGGTCCGGTACATTAAATAACGGCATATATGTTTTAAACCAACTCTAAATTTTCAATGTCCAGAACACACTAAAAAGAAAGTCTCCAGATTTGAATAAAGCTTTCTTATAGCATTGTAGACTGGGTCACATCAATGAGAGAAGGTTGACTAAGTTGCATAGAGAAGGATATTTAGACTCGTTCGAATATCAATCTTATGACACTTGTCAATCTTGTCTCAAAGGAAAGATGACAAAGACTCCATTTACTGGACAAGGAGTAAGAGCGAGCGAGCTCTTAGGACTCATACACAGCGATGTATGTGGTCCAATGTCTACACATGCGAGAGGTGGTTTTTCCTATTTCATTACTTTCACGGATGATTACTCAAGATACAGATTCATTTATCTGATGAAACATAAATCCGAGGCTTTTGAGAAATTCCAAGAGTATAAGAATGAAGTAGAAAACCAAACCGGCAAAAGTATAAAGACACTTAGATCTGATCGAGGTGGTGAATACTTGAGTGCCGAGTTCCTAGGTTACCTAAAAGAGAAAAGAATTCTCTCTCAGCTTACTCCTCCGTACACTCCACAGCAAAACGGTTTATCGGAGAGACGGAATCGAACCCTATTGGATATGGTACGATCCATGATGAGTAATGCTGAGTTACCGCGATCTTTCTGGGGACATGCGCTAGAATCAGCGGCATATCTTTTGAACATGGTACCTACCAAGACTGTGCCTACCAATCCATATCAGATGTGGAGTGGGAAGAAACCCCATCTACAGTATATAAAGATTTGGGGATGTCCAGCTTTTATTAAAAAGCAGCATGTGGACAAGCTCGAGGCACGATCAGTAAAGTGTTTGTTTGTGGGATATCCAAAGCACTCCAGGGGATATCTATTCTATTACGCAGAGGAACAAAAGGTATTTGTTTCTCGTAATGCCCATTTTCTAGAACATCAGTTTTTAGAAAAGGAATCAAGTGGGAGCGAAATAGAACTGGAAGAAATTCCAGAACCACAAGCTGCTACTGAAAGTTTGGTAGAACCAGAGGTTCAAGAAGAACAGAACATTCCCGCACCCCTCCGCAGGAGTAGTAGGCCGTCTCATCCGCCTAAGAGATACTACGGTTTTCTCATAGACGGGGATAGAGAGGATTGCATCATAGAAGATGATGAACCTGCTGACTTCCGGCAGGCCATCCAGAGCGGCGACTCGGTACGATGGCTAGATGCAATGCGGACCGAAATGGAGTCCATGTACACCAACAAAGTATGGACTTTGGACTTTGCTCCAGATGGGGTAAAACCCATAGGATGCAAATGGATCTTCAAGAAAAAGATTGGTGTAGATGGACAGGTGGAAACCTATAAGGCTAGACTTGTGGCAAAAGGTTTTCGTCAAAGACCTGGTTTGGACTATGACGAAACTTTTTCTCCAGTGGTTATGCTCAAATCCATTCGGGTCCTTCTTGCTATTGCTGCCTTCCATGATTATGAAATCTGGCAGATGGACGTAAAGACGGCTTTTCTGAATGGAAATTTAGAAGAGAGCGTCTATATGGATCAGCCAGAGGGTTTCAATCAGAGTGGGAGCAGCAGGAAAGTATGCAAGCTGCTTAAGTCCATTTATGGACTAAAGCAGGCATCGCGGAGTTGGAACATCTGTTTTGATGAGACAGTCAAAGAATATGACTTTATCAAAAATCCAGATGAACCGTGCATATATAGTAAAGTTGTAGCCAGAAGTGTCGTATTCCTCGTCTTGTACGTGGATGACATTCTATTGATAGGAAATGACATTCCTATGCTACAATCTGTCAAAGGATTCTTGTCACACAGGTTCTCCATGAAAGACCTGGGTGATGCCTCTTACATTCTGGGGATCCGGATCTATCGTGATAGATCCAAGAGGATGTTGGGACTTTCGCAGTCCAGGTATATCGACACTGTACTGAAAAGATTCAGTATGGAAGATTCTAAGCGCGGTAATCTACCGGCTTGTCACGGAATCACCCTCTCCAAAGATATGTCTCCCAAGACTGATTTGGAAAGGGAACGCATGTCTATTATACCCTACGCTTCTGCGGTAGGCTCTATAATGTATGCGATGTTGTGTACCAGACCAGATGTAGCTTACGCACTAAGCGTGGTAAGCCGGTATCAGTCAGACCCAGGGGAGAAACACTGGATAGCAGTAAAGAACATTCTCAAGTACCTGAGGAAGACTAAGGAGATGTTCTTGGTTTACGGCGGAAAAGACCTCAGGTTGGAGGCCTTTGCTGATTCCGGCTTCCAGAGTGATAAGGACGATTCCAAGTCCATGTCGGGTTATGTCTTTACCCTCAATGGAGGGGCGGTGTGCTGGAGGAGCTCCAAGCAGGACACCGTTGCTGACTCGACGATGGAAGCGGAGTATATAGCTGCTTGCGATGCCGTAAAAGAAGCAGTCTGGATGAAGAAGTTCCTAACAGAACTTCAGGTAGTTCCTACCATAGTTGATCCAATACCTCTGTATTGCGACAACAACGGAGCTATAGCTTTAGCGAAGGAACCAAGGTCCCATCAGAAGTCCAGACACATCTTGAGGTGGTATCACCTGATCAGGGAGATCATTGATCGTCAGGAGATCGAGGTTCGGAGAGTTGCTTCAGAGGAGAACATTGATGATCCATTCACAAAGGCCCTTCCTCAGATTCAGTTCGAGAGGCTACTCGAAATCATTGGTCTACGATATGCCAATACATAGCCCTAGTGCATGTGGGAGATTGTTAGTGTTTATGCCCTAGAAGGCCATTACTGTATCATACTAGTTTGTATATTACTTAATGGAAGCTTGGGATATTCACATGTATATAACAGTCTTGCTAAACATGGTAGTATGCTACTTGGTTTTTCTATCTTAATATGTGAGTGTACGTATTGATAGAGCTCTTAGGATCTTGCTTGTCTACCAGCGTTGTGATGGCAGTCACACTAGTGGGGGCTGGGTAGTCTACAAGCACATCCTTATTCTGGTCCCTGGTCGTTGGATTATCGAGACAGAGCATCGATACTCCGGAGTAGACTGGTGTGTACGCTTCTCATCCCAGTTGGGGAGATGGTCTGTCCCACAGCCGTCAGTACGTCGTACTGGAAATAGTATGCAGGTGCTCGTTAGGTTACGGGTACACCGGACAGGACTCACAGGGAACTGTTGGTTGGTTTGATACCAGTCGTCAGTGAACAGTTCCCAGGTGACATGAGTACAGCGTAGTCCGCAGACTTGACACTGCTACTTCGCCTCGAGTGTGTCCCACTGCTCTTAGATTGCTACCCTACCATGGCTCAAAGGAGTCGTGCAAACAGGTAGCAGTTGGGTGCAGTCCCGAGCACTTGGAGGCAGTGGCGGTTAGACAGGATTCGTCCCTCCCGGTATTGGTAGTAGATATCGTGCTGTGTCAGAGAGCCATTACGCAAAGTCCCTGGCCAGGGCAAGCGAGATTTGCTGGTAGGTTCCAGTAGTTTCTCAGGGTGTAATGGGCTTCCCTCCGACACGACTTATACCGCTATTAGGGGACTGACGCTTGCCGCCCCTAGGCCCGATATGCGATAGTCTTGGACGAACGGACCGGACTGTATGGAGATTATCACATCAGACTCAGTAGGAGTTCGGATGGGTTTTCTCATCGGCCTTCTTATCGACAACTACCTGGGGACCGTTACGTACAGCTAGTGCCGCTTGCGGTCTGTGGTTAAACCCACTGCCAGCGTAGTAGTCGAGTCTCTAGAGTCCCACACAGAGAGTTTCCTACTCCAGGCGAAACGATATAGAGGTCGCATGGTTTTGCGATAAAGGGTTTGGACGCATACGTGCGTTTACGCACGTACGACTTTCGGACAGTTTTTACCAGTCGGCTTTGGTTTAAGCCAGTTACTGGTATCCGGTTATTGGATTTTACAGTCTAAAAGTTTTTCCGTATTTTTGCGGATTGGAGGGGCGTTCTCGTAATTGTACGAGAAGCTTCTAGAAGATGTGACTAAGGAGGTTAAGGTGACATAAGCTTTGGATAAGATTAGTGAGTCATGAGGGTGATTCATCATGGTCATTAATGCACCATAAATGCTTAATGACTCATGTTAATGAATCACCTCTTTTCATTTATGAAGCATGCTTATTCATTTCTATTATTCAATATTCTAAAATAAGAATGCTTCATAATATATTATGATACACTCAATCTCATCTCATTCACTCATCTCACATTCTCTCTCCTCAAGCTCTCATCTTCAAACCCTAATCCTTAATCCTCATGTGTTGAGATCAAAGGATTAGTTAGACTTAAACATCCATTACCTTCACTCTATATCATCCTTTCTTCTTTGATTAGCAATCAAAGTAGATTAGTTACCTCAAGTTAGAGGTGTAGCTTGGTGTTTTGCTCTCGGGTGGATCGTCTACTACCTAGAGAAGGTCGAGGAGAACAAAGGAGGACACAAGACGAAGGACCGGTTTCATTAGGTATAATCCCTAAACACAATTGATAAGAAACTCTTTGTGTACGGTTATTTATAGTTTAGCTTCGATTCAAGCGGTTAGTCGATGTTCGTTCTTTAAACATGATCGTTTTTGAAAATTCCGCCTCCCCACAAGTACTGGGGTGTACTACATCGACTTACAGTTTTTGGGTACAGTCCCGAGCCATATGGAGGCACGTGAGCGGATCGGCAGGGGATTCGTCTCTCCCGGTATTGGGGGCGAGGTCGTGCTGTGTCTAGGAGAGCCATTACACAAAGTCCATGGCCATGGCAGGAGATTTACTGGCAGGTACTCCAGTAGTATCTCAGAGTGTTATTGGGCTACACTCCGACACGACTTATACTGCTATTGGGGGTCTAACGTTACTAGCCCCCTAGGCAGATATGCGATACTCATAGACGAACGGACCGGACTGTATATACATTGTCACTGTTAGGCTCAGTAGGGTTTCCGGATGAGTTCGCTCATCGGCCTCCCTTGAGGTCAGTCCATGGGCAGCCGTTACGCATAGCTAGTGCCGCTGACGGTTTGTGGTTAAACCCACTGCCAGGGTACTGACGAGTCATTAGAGTCCCCCACAGACAGTTTCCTAAGTTCGGGCGAAACGTTGTAGAGGCCGTATGGTTTTATGGCAGGGTTCGGAAAATGCACGTGCGTTTACGCACGTGTCGGTTTTCGGACAGATTATACTGGTCGGCTTTGGTTTAAGCCGGATCCGAGTATTATATTGAGTAGGTATAATATCTTTGTCTCAGTTGCATTTGTATTCGGTCGTAATACAAATGCGGGTATATTTATACAGTTACGGGGTTATCCTGAAAGTCTTTTCAGGATCACTTTTGGAAGTTGCCAGTTTCCAGTTTTCTATCAGCCGTCTTTTAACATTCGGTTAAAGACGGATTTATCTTTTCTTGGATGAGGGTGAGTCATGCTTCTAGAAGGTTCTAGAAAGGGTGACTTGGCATGGTGAGTCATTAGTGCATTAATGGAGCCATTAATGCAATGGTGACAAGGTTAATGAATCACCATTTGCATTAATGAGGTTTTGTTTGCATGAAGGATATTTGTGGTTGATCTTTTCTCTTGTGGTCACTCTCCCCTCTCCTACACTCACCTCCCTCCATCTATATATGGCCGGCCCCTCCCCTCTCTCATTTGCTTGCTTGATTCATTTGTTAAAAGATTATGATAGTATTTGGGGTGCATGGAATTTCACAGCTCATTTCATTCCATCACCCGATTCGAGTGGCAACTTCATTAACCGATCGTCCACGGATTTGGACGAAGTGAGACAAAGTCATCTAATCATTCTCTACATCAATCTTGGTCGTCTCTTTTAGCAAACTTGACGACCGAGTTGCCTCAAGTCTGAGGCGGGAGCCCGTTTAAAGAATCAGTGACGTGGAGCCAGCTGGACGAGCAGATCGGAGATCGACGAGATCGGAGAAGCCGCAACGGAGCGTGGGATGATGGCTAAAGAACGAAGGACTCGGATCATTTCGTATAACCTTTCTACACTCTTTACAGTTTGTTAGTTTAGCAATAATGGCAGATCCGGGTTAAAGTATACGATAGCGCCAGTTAAAAGTTTTTTGTTCCGCATTTGGCGTTTGTAGACGGCCGGGGCGCTACCGTAGACTTACAAACCTTTCACGAGTCTAGCTTTGAAAGTCTCAACTTTTCCATGTACACCAAGTAATCTTCTCAAGATATACTTGCTCCTGATGGGAATTTAACCCTTCAGATATAGCAACCAAAGTCCATACTTTGTTGGTGTATAAGGATTCCATCTCAGATCGATAAACATCCAGCCATGCTTACAGAGTCCCACTCCTGATGGCCAGCTCGAAACTAGTAGGGTCATCATCTCATGATGCAATTCTCGCTCCCACTGTCATAGAGAAACCAAAGTATCTCTCAGGTGGGTGAGGAACCCTACTAGATCGGCGGAGAGGCTGAAGTTCGTTAGAATCTATTGAATCCTTTGGTTCTACCAAATCATCAGCTGCAGTTTGTATAGCTGGAACCTTTCCAGTTCCACATAACTGACCTTGCCTCGAGCTTGTCCGGATTTTTCTTTTAGACATAGGCCGGACAACCCTAAATCTTAACAAACTAAAGATATGGACTCTTCCCTTTCCATATCACATATGAAGTGGTAGGCAACTGATTTGATTGGAACCCTATTCAATAGGTATGCAGCTTCTCAAGTGCATAACTCCCAAAAGGAAATAGGAAACTCAGTAGTACTCATCATAGAGCACACCATATCACATAGGGTGCAATTGCTCCGCCCCGATATACCATCGTGCTATGGTGTATACGGAGGAGTAATGCTGAGAGAGAATCTCATTCTCCTTTAGAATAGTCCAGGAATTCCATGCACAAGTATTCTCCTCCCTGGTCTCATCATAGGACATAATACTTATACCCGTATTTTGGTTCTCTACTTCTATCTTATATTCTGTGAATAGCTCAAAAGCTTCGGACTTGTGTTTCAACAGGAACATATGTCTGAATCTCGAGAGATCATCAAAGAATTTAATGAAGTACAAAGAACCGGTCTTGGCATGTGTAGACAGGGGACCTACATACATCAACATGTATCAACCCAAGAGTTCACTAACTCTTTCTCTGTTTCCAGTAAACGGAGCTATAGTCATCTTATCTTTGTGACATGACTGGCAAGTTTCATAAGATGTAAGTTCAAACTAATTTAAATATGCATCTTAAATGTAACTTAAGCTAGTCGGGTCACATTGATATGACCTAGTCTACAATACCTTAAGAAGGATTCATTTCTTTCTGAACTCTTCCTCTTGTGTGTGTTCCGTATATTAGGAACTGTAGTTTGATTTAGAACGCCAATGCTTTTAGATAACGTGCCAGAACCGATTAACTTTTGATATAGGAAATGTTCAAAACATTATCCAACAATACAAAATTATATCCTTCTTTAATAAATAAAGAGACTGATATGATTTTTTATATCAGGTTCGGTATCTAATAGCATTTGTTCAGAATCAATGTATTTGGAAATACAGGGTGACAGTGACCAACAGACTTGGCTGCAACACTTGCACCGTTTTCTGCCTCATGAAACTTATCACCCGTTCTCAGTTCTTTACCTTTCTGTAGCCCATGTAATATATTACATATGTGGGATCCTGATCCAGTATCATATACCCAGGACGTAAAGGACATTGAGAAACAGTTCTCTGTAATGAACACACACGAAAATGATGCATCGGTATGCACTTTCTTCGTTTGGGCGGCACGGGAATTCTGGTAATCCCCAATTTCCTGCTCTATCTTATAACAATTATAAGTTGGAGCGGGACCAACGTTCCCCAGCTGATTATAACAAGCGGTTTCGGTCAATATATCTGTTTTATTATCTTGATTAAGGCGTGATATGGTCGCTACCTGGAGAGAGAGAGAGAAGAAAACACTCTGCGTGCGCTCTTGCAAGATCAGATTGGTTATTATTTTATCTAATCAGGATGGCTCCCACTGTTTTTATCAAATCTGCCTTCAAACCCTAAATGGAAAGACTAGCCGAGATTAATTACACGCTACAAGTTCGCCAATCTTTCAACCAGGACAGTGTCGGTACATTGAGGGAGGTCCCCCGTGCTTTCGCACGAACCTAATTAATATAAACCTCGTTTTCCCAGAGGCGTAACCCCATTGACACCTTTCTAGACACCTACTTGATCGGCTATTTGTAATGTGTAAAACTCTCCCAGGAGTAACAATTACTCACAGTGGGTATCGGGATCCAACTATCTCATAGAAGGTATGCAATCTCATTGCAAATTTCAACACTTGAAACTCCCGATAATATTTTGCCCCTAACGTGCTATGACCTTGACGAAAGCCAACAAACCATAGCCCGTTAGTCAAGTTCAACCCGTCATTTCCTGATTGAATTAAACCCACCCGCACGACCCTTGACGAAAGCCAACAAAGCCGTACGACTACCCTAATCCAATCGCATCATATGCAGCAGATAAGCAGCATATAGCTACCGCACACTGCACCTTGACGAAAGCCAACAAATGCAGCACGAATACTATATACAACTTATCTGAAATGACGGAGGGCTACGTCAGGTTTTTCTGAAAACCTATTGCGTAATGAACTTGATATCGTTGTAGAATCAAATAATTTTAAAAATGGAGTGTTTTTTAGGCTTTTCTAGTTTTGCTAAAGGGGTCACTCCCGGTGAAGGGATCGTCGGCCCTTTCCTCATCAAATAAGGTGCAGGATATATCATATATACCGCTGTGCAAAGCAAAAAACTATAGAAGCAATCAAAAGACAAACCGAGGGTTGTAGCATCTGCCTGTTATTGCTAAAGGAGTCACTCCCGGTGAAGGGATCTCGGTCCTTTCCTTATTGAATAAGGTGCAGGATGTTCTACAAGGAACACCACGATGCAAAGCAAGAACTGTAGCTACCTGTTTTTGAAAATTCGATTCCACAAAATCTTAGGTTTCTTTTCTTTCATTAATCATATTAATGAAGTCACATCATTTAAGTTACCTAAACATCACAGATAAATACGACGTACACTTATGCCATCCGCATTCGCCTCGATGTCCCCTCATGCACCGTTAGGTTAGGTAACTAACGACAGAGCGGGGCAGGGCTAGCGCGGGTGTAAAACATAAGTAACACCTATATAATATATCATATATACTATATACAGTATTTATCACATAACATCAAATGATCACATCACAGATATCGCAGCAGAAGAAACATATGAAACATTGGATATACTAGGACGTCCGTGTTTTCAATACGAGCCAGTATAAAACACGGATTCCATGGTCATGATGAATAGCCAAACCCACACCCCTAGACCCCTACGAGAGCGGCAAGCAACCCTACCAATTCGAGAGTTAGGAGACCCGGACTCGACTCCTCGAGTTGGTCTCCCACTGGACTCTAGAACCCGGTTACTTGTGCCCTCCTCCTTAGGTCTATCCTAGTACGGAAAAGTAAATAATATACAAAAGGTGACATCTTCCGCAACCTGGAAGTGCCCCAATAAAAGAATATTACATACAAGTTTTTACATGAATGAAAATGAAAAACTCTCATCTCACGTAAAATCCCCGGCTATTCAAAACGCGATGATCCAATATAACATATCCATCAATACATAACATCACATGTCATCAACGTAAGTAAACATGCGTATCCCAATTGTCGTTGACATATAGCAACGAAACCGGCGATATCACATATTACACTTACGGTCACAGAAAAGAAAGTGTAAAACTACAACAGTTGGAATCCGCAATCTCCTCAGACATCGCATGCCTGACCAAATGAATTCCTTAGACATCACATGCCTAACAATTATAAACACCGCATTTTAGTCTCTATATCGAAACACTTTTCAATATCAAGTCGGGCAATTCAACAAGATTCCCGAAAAACTGATCGAATGCTCGTCGCAAACTTTAGTAGGCGACCGCACCCCCGATACCGTCAACAAAGTGCACCAAGGCGGAACACCGCTGCCGCGAGCACCCGAACGGATGCTTTTGGCGACGGGGTTCTCCTACAGTTACTTAGTCGGGGCTAAGGGGTGTAGCTGTCTATTAAGTTTATCCGATGAGTATCCGCGTACGCTACGTGATTGCGACGGACTTTTGATCGCATCAAAATTCCGTGGCAACCGATCAATTGAGACTAAAGTGCTATGTTTATGACATTCATATTAGTTATCTCATAACTACTTGTGAATTCCAAATATTATATCACATTCCAGATAATTAGACAATGTTAAACTTTCCGATCGAATAATCAAACACCCAAGTTTTCCCAAAACAGCTCAACACATGAAACAAGTTTAAAAACATTCACTTCATGCCACAGTACCAACGGTCCAGCCGTAGAAGGGTCAAGCTAACGCCTCACATGTAGCACGCCGTACTGTCCCAAACCCTAAGGTTCAAAGGGCAGTCCAAGACAGTAACATAATCGAGTTAAGGTTTGTTGTCTTCTAGAGGGTCCATCGCGTTACTTGCACTACTTCGAACGTTCTTAAACTACGGAAAGATCCAACACTTGGAAATTTCCCGACAGGGGAAAAATTGAGTATTTATATCCGGTCGAACTTTTCAACATTTTCTAAAATTTTCCGGAAAATCACAGACGAAGTTAAACTTCCCGATCGAAACATCGAGTCCCCAATACAACCCAGAAAACTCAAAACTTGAGTAAATATGAAAAATTCCCGTAAAACACAGCACTAACAAAAACAAATTACTGTGCAAACCACGTGCACTAATTCAACAAACTGGCCGCGGAACCGCCACACAAATCAGGATGGGGCCGCGGTTCTGCGGCGCTTCTGTAGAGTTAAGTGCACGTGCTGCACAGCAACTCCTACAATTCCCTGCTGAATTTTTTGGAAATTTTTAATCTGGAAAAATCCACGGTTTTAAAATTTTTACAGAGAGGGTTGAAAAATTTGGGTTTCGGGTTCGATCGGGTTTCTAATATCGTCTACCAATCGCCTAAAGCTCTTGCTAGGCTCTGATACCACTGTAGGGTTACTAGGCACACTCAAGAGGTTCCACAAGGCATCAACCATGCCAAACAAAAATTTTCCGGTGCCGAGAAACCCTAATATAGATCGTTAACTAGAAATTAAGGCGAAAAGCAAGCAAGTAAACTGCTTTACTAATAAGTTAATGGAAATACAACCTTTGTAAATCCGGTCCTCCACTTCTCTAGCTCCGTGTTGACGTCCCTCCACTGCGATCATCGGAATCCCGGACCCTTGCGTTGATTTCATCGGAGAAATGGGCGGGCTAGGTCGTTGACTTCGATGCCGAAGATGATCTACGTCGAGGCGACTCAAACTCAAGCTCCACCTTCACTAGGTCATGGAACTTGTGAAGAAAACACCCTCTACTACAAGGCAAGTGATAGAGGATGAAGAAATAGGAAGTGGGTTCACTTTGGATTTGGATTTCTCACTTGGAATCATCACTTGGAAAAATCTAGCAAATGTTTTCTCTCTTCATCAAGAAGAAGAAGAAGAAAGAAAATGAAAAAGAATTAATTAATAAAATAGAAAATCAAGTGATGGTTATCATAATGCAACCATGGGTGAGTTTAACAAGTGTAGAGACTAAACTAGGATTTAGGTGAATGGTTAGGTTAAGGAAAGAAACAAAATGGTCAAAGCTTCATGAAGCTTTAAGGTAAAAACAAAAGAAGCCACCATTTTCTTTCTTGCCCAAAAAGGATATAAATAAAATAAATAATTAAGAAAAGATAACAAAACCCTAACCATTAACCCAAACATGGTTTAAATCATACATACACCCAAGTTTGCATGTATCATCAAACATGATACAAATAAGTGCACAAATATATATCATATATACAATGTGCACATTCTAGTGAGAAAATAATCTTAAGTGAACAAATACTAGTTAATGTAAAGTAATATATCAAATATATAATTATACATTAAATCAACACTTGATTTAATGATCCGGTCATATTGCATATAACCGACTAATATCAAGTGTATCAATGTATCGAATCAACACTTGATTCGGTAACCCGGCTATATCACATATAACCGACCGATGATACAAATCGCGAGAATAGAATACAGTATCACATACTGGTATTATTCTCGATCCCGCACATATCTCATATGCGCTACTATTTCGTTTCGCTTGAGCCAGGAAACCTCTGTGTAGGACTCTAAAGACTCGTCAATACGCCGACAGCAGGTGATGATCATATCAAGCACCCACAAGCCGCAAGCGGTCTGCTAAACGTAACGGCCACCCGGGTATTGAGCGATCAGAAGATCAACGAGCAAGCCCGCTCACAGTCCTGTGAATCCAACCAGCAACACTTACCGTACAGTCCGGTCTGTTCGTCTGATATGTCGCATATCTTGCCTAGAGGTGGTAAACGTCAGACCCCAGTAGATCGATAAGTCGTGTCGATATGAGGTCTATAACAGTTCGAGAAACTACTGGTAACACTTACCAGTAAATCTCAGCAACCCTGGCCAGGGATTTCCGGTTATAGCCAATCAAACACAGCGCAACATCAACTCCCTATACCGGGAGAGACGAATCCCCTCCTATCGCTCATTTCCTCCATGTGAATCGGGACTGTACCCAAAAACCACCGTTTTGCATGCCCTCTTGGACGTGGTAAGGTGGAAATCAAAGCACAGTAGGAATCACACAAGACTCTATGACGATCTTGGGTCAACAGACTACTCTGTACCAGTGTTACCAGAGAACTGCCATCTGACGTGAGGTATAATACCATCTGGGAGTTCTCGGCGAGTCCGTCCAGTGTACCCATTCTCCACTGAGCACCCGTATATCATCTCTAATGTCAAACACCAATGGATATGGGATCATCCATCGCCCATCTGTATGGGTCGATAAGGTATACGCTAGTCTACTCTGGTATATCGATGCCCCGTCTCAATACACCCACGACTAGGGACCTTGAAGGATGTACTTATGGACCACCATGTCCCCACTAGTATGATCTGCATCATAGTCCAGTTAGTCAAGTACATATCCTAAGGGCTTTACCAACATGTAACAGAGAGACAATCAGTATACACGTTAAGATAAAGAGCAACCAGATAGCATACTATCATGTCGAGCAAGAAAGTCCTCCCTTTATATGTCCAAGCATCCACTACAATATACATCCTATGTATAGTAATGGCCTCTAGGGCATACATATAACTAACAATCCCTGCACCTTATTAGATAAGGAAAGAGCCGAGATCCCTTCACCGGGAGTGACCTATTTAGCAAAACTAGTAAAAGCCTAAAAAACACTCCTTTTCAAAATCACTCGATTCCGCAACGATATCAAGTTCATTACGCAAAAGATTTTCTTAAAAACCTATCGTAGCCTTACATCATTTCAGATAAGTAGTATTTAGTATTCGTGCTATGTTTCTTGGCCTGCGTCAAGGCGTGGTGTGCGGTAGCAACTTAATGCTTATCTGCTAAAGCATATGATGCAATTGAGTTAAGGTTGTTGTGCGACTTTGTTGGCCTGCGTCAAGGGTCGTGCGGGTGGGTTTAATTCAATCATGAAATGACGGGTTGAACTTGACTAGCGGACTATGGTTTGTTGGCCTACGTCAAGGTCATAGTACGCTAGGGGCAAAATATATTGGGAATTTCAAGTGTTGAAATTTGCAATGAGATTTCATACCTTCTATGAGATAGTTGGATCCCGATCCTACTGCGAGTAAGAGTTACTCCTAGGAGAGTTTTGCACTTTACAATTAGCTAACCCATTAGGTGTCTAGAAAGGTGTCAACGAGATTACGCCTCTGGGAAAACGAGGTTTATTTTAATTAGGTCCGTGCGAAAGCACGGGGAACCTCCCTCAAAGTACCGGCACTGGCCTGGCTGAACGGTTAGTGAACTTATAGGGTGTAATTAGTCCCAGCTAGTCTTACCTTTTAGGGTTTGAAGGAAGACTTGACAAAAACAGTGGGAACCATCCTGATTAGATAAAATAATAACCAATTTAATCTTGCAAGAGCGCACGCAGAGTGTTTCCTTCTCTCTCTCTCCTGGTAGCGACCGTAACATGCCTTAATCAAGATAATAATATGGATGCGTTGACCGAACCTGCTTATTATACTGAGCTGGGGAACATTGGTTCCATTCTTTCTTATAATTGTTATAAGAATGAGCAGGAAATAGGGGAATACCAGAATTCCCATGCCGCCCGATTGAAGAAAAAGCATGTTGATGCATCTTCTTCAGGTGTGTTCGTTACCAAGAACTGTTTCTCAGTATACTCTACGTCCTGGGTATGTGATACCGGATCAGGATCCTAAATATGTAATCTGTTACATGGGCTTGGATAGGTAGAAAACTGGGATTGGGTGATATGTCTCTAAGTGTAGAGAATGGTGCAATTGTTGCAGCCAAGTCAGTTGGCAGATATCACCTTGTATTACGGAATACATTGATTCTTAACAAATGTTATTACATACCGAACCTGACATACAAAATTATATCAGTCTTTTTATTTGATAAAGAAGGATATGACCTTGTATTACAGGATAATGTTGTGAACCTAGTCCTGAATCAAGAGTTGATTGGATCAGGCACGTTATGAAATAGCATATACGTTCTAAATCAAACCACGGTTCTATGTATACGGAACACACACTAGAGGACAAGTTCAGAAATGAACGAATCCTTCTTGTGACATTGTTGACTAGGTCATATCAATGCGACACGAATAGCTAAGGCACATAAGGATGAATATTTGAATCTGTTCAAACTCTCATCTTATGAAACTTGCGAGTCATGTCTCAAAGGTAATATGACCAATACTTCGTTTACTGGAAAAGAAGTAAGAGTTAGTGAACTCTTGGGATTGATACATGTTGATGTATGCAATCCATGTCTACATATGCCAGGGTTGGTTTCTCGTACTTTATTATATTCACTAGCTATCTCTTAAGATTCGGACATGTGTTCCTGTTGAAACACAAGTCTGAAGCTTTTGAGAAATTCAAAGAATATAAGTGTATAGTTGAGAACCAGACGGATAAAAGTAATAAGTCCTTCGATTTGATCAAAAAGGAGAATACTTAGCAATGGAATTCCTGGTTTTTCTAAAAGAGAATGAGATTCTCTCTCAGCATTACTCCTTCGTATACACCACAGCACAACGGTGTATCGAGACATTCCTGGTTTCCGCATATTCTTGCTATTCGCATCGAATTGCATGTTGTTCATATCAGAATTTTGCATTATAATATTCCCCATTCTTAATCATATTGCAAATAAATAGGTGCTTTTGATCCATGTCTGCTAAATAGCTGCAGGTTACAGGTTATCAGAACAATACAGTGAAAATGAAAAAAAACGCTACAAAAGTGAGACTACGACCGACAAATAGAAGAAATTTTATGATGCCGCCTACAGTTTAAGGAACAAATGAAGATCAATGAACAGTTCGATTGCATAACGTACGACGACAGCACAAGATTCAAGACTTCAACACGAAGCGAACGGTAAAAGTCCACAACATTCTGCACTATGGAAATCTGGAAGAAAATATGAGATATTCTGAGAAACCAAGTGAAGAAACCAGAAGTAAAATGCAACATGAAGCAGCCCTGAAGAATTGAGATAGAGACCCCATCAAACGGCCGCGAAACCGTGGCCAAACCAAGCTTATGGACGCGGATCCGCGGCCGTGTTGTGCGCGTGTCGGCGCTTGTCGGTGCGTGTCGGTGAAGTCGGTGCCTTGACCTGGCTTCTCAGGGTAGTTTTGTAATTCTAGATGTGGATCAGATGTAAACCCTAGGGTTTCTATTATCTATAATAGGAAACCTACAGCTCTTTTTTGGAGCATGCCTCTTTTTATTTCTCTAGATTAAAATTTTCATTCCTTGTAATTGTCGAAGAGTGCATCAATAAAAAGTAAGTTTTTTATTTTGAATTTCTTATTTGTAATTTTATTTCTCTTCAATTAATTATCTGCCGTAGTTATTTTCAGTAAGTTAATTAGATTATTAAAAGAAAAAAAAATGAATTCATTTGTTAATTCCCTAATGAGTGAGTAGTTCCTCACTTGTTAGGGTTAGGTTTGAGGAAGGTTTGAGAGATGAAAATCTCTCACCCCTTTCTTGCCCGTTCAATATTGTAAAGTAGGACTCTTTGCAAACCATACACACACCGCTCACTACGGCACCCTATCCCACGAGATAGCGGTGATTCCATAGTTAAGACCGATTGTGTTTGATTTCCATAGAGGTTAGGGCTAAGAGTTAAGAAAGGACGGACAAGGACCAAAGGGAAGAAACCTAGTTTCTTCCCGATCGTGCTAATCCCCTTTGTTAACTATTACCTTAACACCTAAAAGTTCTTAATTAGGGCTAAGAAAGCGGTGAGAATAATTGACTTTCCAAACTAACATAATCCTAACCCTAGCAAGGTTTTAATCCAAATCAATTTCAACCTCAGTTTTTATAGAAAATCAAAACCTACCACAAATAGGAATTGACTCGTTAGAACAACTAGAAAAAACACGTTTTCCATGTGGACCGACCCGTACTCAACCGGCTAGCTACCAAGCGACACTGTTCTTGATTGCAGTAAATTCTTAATCTTTGATTTCACAAACGCATAAGCAAAACATCTCACCAATCACATGTTTAAATGCGTTTATAGTTATATTAAACCCATGCTGTCAGGACACAGCACCATTATCAATGATGCGTATGCTTCACGTACACTTACTTGCCGGCTCACACACTTCATCATCGATAATTGCCATGTCACTACACAGTAGAATTGCTGCATTTTGATATGATACCTTGCATGAATTGTCTGCTATAGTTGCATGCACCTTTATATGATATTGCATTTGACTTGGAGGGAATTGGGAACCGCAGGATATATTTCAAAATTGGATTCATTTAAAAGAGCGGTTTTCCCTTGATATGTGCATAGTATTGTTCTATGTTATATGACATACGGAAATGCTTACATTTCCGTTATATGTAGCATACATCATGCTTGATGATTATACGCATTGAGATATGCTGTTTCCATGGGATTTCTGGATTTGAGAACCGTGGCTATTTCAAAAGAAAGTAAGTACTGTTTTAAAAACCCGGTTTCTCTTGCTATGATATTTCAGTGCGTCCACCATGTGTTTTCTCGGTTCTGAGTGTGATATGTGAAACCCGATTCGAGGTGGCGGATGAGGCCGATTGCGGGTACATGGTAGACCCGGTATGGTACCCCGGTGCGAGAACGGATTGCTGTGCTGCAGACGGTGAGCCTGGCAGAGGGACCACTACCTACCGGTGATAGTATTTGGGCTCGGCGGATATCCGGAGGATACCGACCGTAGTCGAGAGATGATATGGGCTGATCCGGACTGACGGAGCCCGTGGGCCGATCCGGACTGACGGAGCCCGATATATGAGGATTTATGTGCCGATACTGAGCATGGGTTTCATGATGTTTTCGAGTGTCGATGCTAGACACTCAGGTTCTATGATTTTGATGTGTCGCGAGGGACACACGTTGATTTATATCCTCATACTTTCATGCATTTGCTTTATGATATTTACATGCATGATGTTTTGTGTCATTGGTTGACACGTGGACGTGATCCACATGCATACGGGCATTGTTTACATAGTTGGATGAGTATCCACATACATATAGACTTGTGTATATAGTCGACACTGTTTCATGATGATTAGATTGATCATACCTCATATTTATGATATGTTGCTACCTGAGACACTGACACAAGCACTTGGTATTACATGGATGTAAAGATGTTTACCCTTGCCACATTATCATGCTTCAGACTTTATCATTTTGAGGATATGTATTATTATTGATCGTATTGACCTAGGATTGTGTCACACATACGATTTCTGCTCTGTGATGTTTTCTACTCACGAGTTGGAAACTCACCCCCGTTGTGTCACAGTTCTTGCAGGTTTTGCTTTACAGGTTTCATTACGGCTTTCCGGCACACTGCTTCTTTTCTGGGTGATTACTTTGGTAGGTGGGTTCACTCGCATAGTGACAACCCTTGTATTTTTTTAACAGTTGTATCTAGTAATTCCATCAACTAAACATGTATACTTATTCAGACTTAGAAAACCAGTTGTGTATTATTTCGACCTTAGAGTTGCGCATTGTAGTATTATGCTTTCTTGATGATTTCGAGTTTCTTTTTGAGTTTTGATCCTCGCCCTTCGGCGTTGTATATTATATTGCTTGCGTGGTTGTGACCGTCGATTGACGAAGAGCTAGCTCCCGCTTGGGGATGCCTTTTATCATTCATGTATATATTTATCATGTTGTACCCCGTTCGGGGCCAGTATTTACAAAGGAAACTCTGCCGAAATTTTCAGAAAAGACTTGGGATTTTTAAAAATGCATATTCGGCTTATGTTACTTAAAAAAATCACTCATTTAAAAACCTTGTTTTTAAAACATGCTTTCTTCACGTCTTTAAAACTAGTTTTCCTTCATTTATTATTTAAAATGGTTTTAGATTTCTGAGCTTTTGGCTTACTTGAATTAGATGGGGTCCTATAGACTTCATATGATTCAAGGGCCAATCACGGGCTATTTCGGGTCGTGACAATTGGCTATAACAGGAAGTCCCTGGCCAGGGCTGTTATGAGATTTACTGGTAAATGTTTCCAGTAGTTTCTCGACCCGTTATGAGCTTCATATCGGCACGACTTATCGGGCTATTAGGGTCTGACGTTGACCACCCCCAGGCAAGATATACGACATATCAGACGAAGAGACAGGACTGTACAGTTGTGTTACTGATTGGATTCGCAGGAGTATGAGCATGCTTGCTTGTTGATCTTCTGAATGCTCAATACCCGGGTGGCCGTTACGTTTAGAAGACCGCTGACAGCTTGTGGGTGTTTGATATGATCATCACCTACTGCCGGCGTATTGACAAGTCTTTAGAGTCCAACACAGAGGTTTCCTGGTTCATGCGAAACGGAGTAGGAGCACATATGTAATATGTGCGGGACCGAGATTAATGCGCGTATGTGATACCATATTCTATTCTTGCGATTTGTGACATCGGTCGGTTATATGTGATATAGCCAGGTTATCAGATCAAGTGTTGATTCGATAAGTTGTTACATTTGATATTAGTCGGTTATATGTGATATAGCCGGATTATTAAATCAAGTGTTGATTTAATAATTTAATGTATAATTATATATTTGATATATTAAATTACATTAACTAATATTATCTAACTTAAGCATTTCTTTTTCTCACTTATGATACATTAATATATATATATGTGATATATGTTAATTGTATTGTTTTCTTTTTGCACAGAAAATATATATGTGATATATATTGTTGTGTCATGCTAGGTTACATATGCAACATCGGTGTATGAGACTCTCACCATGCTTAGGATTAATGTGGGTTAATATTTATTATTAAGTAATTCAAAATTATTTGGAATTAGTCACGGTTGAGCTTGGAAGAAGCTTGTAGAACCATTGACTTTCTCCACTTGTTTTGTTTTACTTAAGATATTTATTAACCTAACCATTAAACATTAGTCATGGTTTATTCTCTACATGAATTACTGTATGACATAAACTAGCCATGGTTGCATTTCTAACCTCATGAGATTCATTTCTCTTCATCACTTCATCTTCTTCTTCCTCATGAAAATTTTTCTAGCTTTTCAAATGGTGATGAAATATTGTGAGAAAAATAAATCTAAAGAGAGCAAAATTTCTACTTCATCATCCTCTACTATTTTCCATTTAGTTTAGGGTGTTTGCTTCACTAATTCACATATTAGTGAAGAGGTAGCATGAGCTTGAGCCTCATCGACGTAGATCATCTTCGGCCTCGAAGACATTGAGCAAGCTTGTTCATTTCTTCATGTGAACCCTTACTAGAGTGCGGGAGTTCACTACTTGGAGCGAAGGGACTACTACACGGAGCTTTGGAAGTGAAGGATGGGTCTACAAAGGTTGTATTCCTCATTCACTTTAGATTTAAAGTTGTTTACATTGTTGTTTCGTATGATTCTCTAGTTAAACATCCTTAGCTTAGGGTTCCTTAGTACGACAAAATTTTGAAAGTGGCATGAACGATGCCTCCCGAAACCTCGCTACCGTGCTAGGGAACCCAGCAGTAGTGATAAGGAATCAATCGGATCTTGGTAGAATCACTCGATAGCTTTGTAGGACATTCTTAAATACTTGAAAAGCACTGAAGAAGTGTTCTTGGTATTTAGTAACGGTGAACTCTATTGGGAGTCCTTTACCAATTCCAGATCCCAGAGTGATAAGGTCGACTGAAAGTCAGTCTCGGGCTTTGTCTTTACCCTTCGTGGAGGGACAGTATGTTGGAAGAGTTCTAAGCTAGATACTGTGGCAAACTAGACGATAAAGGCTGAATACATCGCTACCAACGATGCTACCAAAGTGGATGTCTGGATAATTCCTCTCCATGAGATGAACATGGTTCCTACCATTGAGCGTCCAAAAACTGTTATTGTGACAACAATGGAGTTGTGGCTTTGTCCTAGGAACGCCGGTCCCATCAACGATCCAGACATATTCTGAGGACAGTATCACCTGATCAGGGAGATGGTTGATCTCCAAGGGATCAAGGTAAGGAGAGTTGACGAGAAGGATAACACGGCGGATCCACTCACAGAGGTCTTTTCCTAGAGAGACTTTTATGGAGCGTTGAGTATGAGATACTACAACAAATGGCCTTAGTGCAAGTGGGAGATTGTTAGTTATATGTATGCCCTATAGGCCATTATTATACATGTGATGTATATTATAGTGGATGCTTGGACATCTATAGAGAGGACATTCTTGCTCGACATGATAATATGCTATCTGGTTGCTCTTTATCTTAATATGTACACTTATTGTCTCTCTATTATATATTGATAAAGCCCTTAGGATGAGTACTTGACTACCAGGATTATGATGCAGATCATACTAGTGGGGCAGAGGTAGTCGGTAAGTACATTCTTCAAATGTTCCTAGTCGTGGGAGTATCGAGACGAGGCATCGATATTCCAGAATAGACTAGCGTATACGCTTCTTGATCCATATGATGGGCGATGGATGATCCCATATCCATTGGTGTTTGACATCAGAGAAGGTATACGGGTGCTCAGTGGAGACTGGGTACACTGAACGGACTCACCGAGAACTCCTAGATGGTATTATACCTATCGTCAGATAGCAGTTTTCTGGTGACACTGGTACAGGTTAGTCTGTCGACCCGAGATCGTCATAGAATCTTGTGTGATTCCAACCGTGCTTTGATTTCCACCTTACCATGTTAAAAAGATCGTGCAAAATGGTGGTTTTTGGGTACAATCCCGAGTCACATGGAGGCAATGAGCGATAGGAGGGGATTTCGTCTCTCCCGGTATTGGGGGTTGATGTTGCGCTATGCTCGATTAGCCATAACGAGAAATCCCTGACCAGGGTTGCTGAGATCTACTAGTAAGTGTTATCAGTTGTTTCTCGAACCGTTATGAGCCTCATATCGGCATGACTTATCAAGCTATTGGGGTCTGACGTTTATCAACCCCAAGCTGAGATATGCGACATATCAGACGATGAGACCGGACTGTACGGTAGTATTACTTATTGGATTCGCAGGAGTATAGCAGGCTTGCTTGTTGATCTTCTGATCGCTCAATACCCGGGTGGCCGTTACGTTTAACAGACCGCTTGCGGCTTGTGGGTGACTGATATGATCACCACCTACTGCCGGTGTATTGACGAGTCTTTAGAGTCCAACACAGAGGTTTCCTGGCTCAGGCGAAACGAAGTAGGAGCATATATGTGATGTGTGCGGGACTGAGATTAATACGAGTATGTGATACCGTATTCTATTCTCGCGATATGTGATATCGGTCGGTTTTATGTAATATAGTCGGGTTGTCGAATCAAGTGTTGATTCGATAAGTTGATACATTTGGTATTAGTCGGTTGTATGTGATATAGCCGGATTATTAAATCAAGTGTTGGTTTAATAATTTAATGTATAATTATATATTTGATATATTATCTTGCATTAACTAATATTAGCTCACTTAAGATTTCTTTTTCCCACTTGTGTACACTTAGTATATATGTGATATATATTAATGTACATTTTTTGTGTCATGCTAGATGATACATGAGACATGGGTGTATAAGACTCACACCATGCTTAACATAATGAAGGGTTTTGTTTATTTAAAGTAAATGAAAATTAAATGGAAATTAATCACATGGTTGAAGCTTGTGGAAGCTTGTGGAACCATTAACCAAGTCCACTAATTTTTTTTTACTTGAGATATTTATTAACCCAACCATTATGACTAGCCATGGTTTAGTCACTACAAGAGTTAGTATATGATATTAACTCACCCATGGTTGCCATTCTACACTTGACCTTTTCCATGGTTCCTTTTCTTCATCTCCTTCATCTAGCTCTCTTGCAATTTGGGAGGTGAAGAAAATGAGTGAGAAAAATATTTCTAAAGTGAGAAAAATTCTTTCTTCATCATCCTCTACTAGATTAGCCATTTAGTTTAGGGTGTTTTCTTCATTAATTCCATATTAGCGAAAAGGTAGCTTGAGTTGGTGTCTCCTCAACGTAGATCATCTTCGGCCTTGAAGACTTCAAGCAAGCTTGTTCCTTTTATCTTGTGGAGCCTTTCTAGAGTCCGGGAGTTCACTACTTGGAGCGAAGGGACTACTACACGGAGCTATTGAAGTGAAGGACCGGTCTACAAAGGTTGTATTCCTTGTTCACTTAGATGTAAAGATGTTTACATTCTAGTTTCGTCTAATTCTCTAGTTAAGACCCTAGGTTAGGGTTCTTTAGCGCGCCAAAATTTTAAAAACGACATGGACGATGCCTCCCGAAACCCAGCTGCGACCCTAGGGAACCCAGCAAAATTCTCATATCCTCAAGTTATCTTTAAAAGAACCAATGTTGGACTCTAGCTAGGATCCTTGGTAAGGGGATGGTCTTGGTGAGGACCTCCTTATGCCGAAGACAATCTACCTTGAGGAGACCGAACTCTAGCTCCATCTCCACCATTAGCTACATGCTTCATGTGTAGAAAACGACGAGCCGTAGCTTGCTAGGAAAGAGTTGAGGAGGATGTGGATACAAGGGTCACTACAAATATAGTCTCATTTTCCTTTTCCTTTATTTTGTTCACTTTTGAAAATGGATGAAAAGGAAGTGGGTAGAACTTGAGCTAGGAGATGATGAAGTTAGCAAAAATAAAAACTTCTCATCTTTTCTAAAATGATTTGGTCCCTTTTCCTCTAATGAGAATAGATCTCAACCATTTAAGTTCATCAAATAACCAAGTGTCAACCTCTTTTTCTTGCCTCCAAGTATCACCCAAAGAAAAATCCTAATGCATATAGTGTTCTATAGGAACAATATAAGCAAAAGAGAACCATGTAAAGAAAAATAAATACATGCAATTATGATATATATATACGTACATATATATACCTAAAAGAATATATACATGTATACATATAATTCTATGTATTTCCAATGTGTATAAAATACACGAATGATGCAATAAAAATAGTGACATAATATATATATATATATATATATATATATTAAATCCACACTGGATTTAATATCCGTCTGATACAAGACCGGCTAGTATTATCAAGCATCTGATTACCGTTAGTGTATCCAATACACAAGTTTTAATCGGACTCCGATACGCATCTAATGTGCACATCCACATCATATTGCTGGAGCCGGAAAAAGCTCTGTGTGAGACTCTAAAGACTCGACAATACGCTGGCAGTGGGTTTAACCATAAGCACGCCAACGACACTACCTGTACGTAATGGCTACTCAGGTATTGAGCGAAAGGAAGGTCGACAGGAAAGCCTGTCCAAACCCCTACCGAGCCTGCAAGTGACATACACCGTACAGTCTGGTCTGTTTGGCAGAGACTGTCACATATCAGGTCTAAGAGGGTGGTAAACGTCAGACTCCTAATAATGCAATAAGTCGTGCTGATATCAAGCCCATCACCATCCGAGAAACTAATTATCCAAATCGGTAAATTTCATCTTCCTGGTCAGGTTTTATAGTGGTAGCCAACCGGGCACAGCGCGGCATCAACCTCCAATACCGGGAGAGACAAATCCTTGCAACCCGCTCACTTCCTCCATGTGGCTCGGGACTGTACCCAACTAAAACTTGTTTGCATGACTCCTTTGAGTTATGGTAGGGTAGTAATCAAAGTACAGTAGGAACTCACACAAGACAAATGACGATCTTGGATCGACAGACTAACCCGTATTAATGCCACCAGAGACCTGCTACCTGATGATAAGTATAATACCATTTAGCATAATCTCGGTGAGTCCGTCTAGTGTAACTTATAACCCAATGAGCACATGTATACAATCTCGGTGACTGACTAGCACCAATGGCTGTGAGACCGGCCATCGCCCCTCGTCGGGATCAAGAAATGTATACACTAGTCTACTCTGGAATATCGATGCCCAGTCTCGATATTCCCACAACTAGGGACATATAAAGATGTGCTTATGGACTACCCAGTTCTCACAAGTTTGATCGCCACAATAACCCTTGTAGTCAAGCATAAATCCTATGGATTCTATCAACATGTAATAGTGATATGCAATACCATACAAAACATGTACATGATGATAAAGTCAAACCAGATAGCATACTATCATCTCGAGTGAGACTGTTCTATCCGTATAGATCCACTCTCAATCATCATAATCGTCGGCCTGCAATTACAATAATTTCCTTGAAAGAACTATATCCAACATAGGTTTCGTTTGTAGTATTGCATTTTTATTAGATTATATTGTGAGACCATAAGGGCCGAGTATTGGTATTGTTATTCTTATTCATTCTTGGACCTTTGAGACTTGATCATTATTATTGCTTCCGCTATTGACTCTTGATTGTTGATTATTGTTATTATTTTATTGTGGTAAATTAGATATGGTTAAATAGATATATTATATTATTGTGCTTGATTACTTCATGACAACCTTAATGTGACTATGGAAAGATGATTTCATACCGTAGGTAGCATGGCTAGCCGAGTCGCGTTCTGCATTTTTGTGTATTTTGGGTAGCGGAGCGTAACAAAAGTTCATAAGAACAACACATAATTAACTTTGCAACAGCGGAGGCTAAAATATAAGCATGTATTGAGTAATGGTATCAACATAATGAGAACATAATAATCAATATATGATATTAGCATGGATATAACTACAACACGAAGAATCATGACAAGATCAATACGTGTCATGACAATTACTAATGATTTGTACGTGTAGCATATGAGTCTGTGACGATGCCTCATCATAATTATTAGTAATTTGTGCAAGTGTTCTAGCGAGTGTGTATGCAAAACACATGCGAATAAACATGGCAGGTTTTATGCGTGTCATAGCAGTACTAATGATGTGTACATATAGCATGCGAGTCTGTGATTGTGCCTCATGGTAATCATTAGTAGTTGTGAAAGTGTTCTAGCGAGTAGGTTTGGACAAGCATAGCAAGGAAAACGAAACATAGCATTGTAAGCTGAGCATATTATACATGACTTATAATGAATAAGAAGTGTTCATAAGCATTTTGGTTTCGGGGGTGCTATACATCATCCACCCGATTTCCCTCTTGTAGATGCTAATCTACTCATTGAAATATGGCTTGAGCTAATCGAAGCCTACGACCGCCTTGCCCTTCCTCATCGACTCGGGAGCCTCCGCAGTCGACCCTATGCACGTAGAGGCACAACATAAATATCGATATTGAACCTAACCAATATAAAAAAATGTATATCTAGATTAACCCTATGATAGACGTGCCTGAACCACTTAGGATTGCTCCATAAATTGGTGTATACTAATGTAGAGATTAGTCGAGAAGGTTAGAAAGCAAAACACCAAACGGAAAAGAAAAACATAACCAACAATAAACTTCAGACGTCTAATGAACAAACGTCAGACGTTTGACCTCAAACCCCATGATCACGCAGAGAGACGGCAGATGTCTGGAGAACAGAATATAGACGTCTGCCCAAGATACAAAGGAAGCCCAGAGAGCGAGCAGACACCTGAAATTTTAAGCTCAAATGTCTAACAACACTATGGAGTGTTAAGATAGAGACCCCGCAGACGTCTGAGGAGCAAGTCCCAGACGTCTTGTAATATTTCAGAAAAATAAAATTTTATTTTTGGGAATTTCTATAATTAAATAATAAAATATTGAATATTTTAATAGGGCGGTATAATTAAATACCGATAAATTGGGAAAATTTTGAAAATTTTAGAAATTACTGAAAGGAGGGTGATTTATGTGATTTATGCAAATTATGAAAGTTTATGATTTATTTGACACTATTTTAGTGCTAATCGCGATTAAAAATCGCTAATCGGGCTTTAAGCGTGTTTTGTGCACATGACATGCACATGTAATTTTTAACACATGTTGCTTTTTCCTTCATGGTTATTTCTTCATTCATGCATGGTTATTGATTTTAAGAAAAGAGAAAGGAAAATGAAAGGGAAAGAAAACAATAAAGAATAGAATAGTGAGGGTATGGGCATGAGAGAGAAGAGAGAGGTGAGGGGTCAAACCTTAGTCTTAGCCATTTATTTCATTCTCATCTTCATCCTTCTCTCTTCTTCTCTCTCAATGGCGGAACCCCCTCTCCCTCCTCCACTACAACCCCCACTTCATCATCAAATCTTCATCAAAACTCCATCCCCACTTCACAAAAAATGTGCATGAGCTTATTAGCTACACTTTAGACCAAGAAAGCTTGCATTTTGGACACTTGGAGCAACTCAAGAATTTTCTTGAGTTGCCAAATGAGGTAATTTCTGCACCATTAGATTAGAATTTCAATTCCTTATGTATCCATACAAGTTTAGAATCGATATTGTGTAGTTAGCGAACTTTGAAAATTTCTAGTTAGGGTTTGAGGGAAACTTGATTTGAGATAGTGTAATTGAGGTTAGTGGAGATCATACAACCCCTGTAGTGATGTTATATTGGACTAAAACCTTAGACAAACCCCAAGTTGTGAACTTTGAATTCTGCAGATACGGAAATTGTGGAATTTGTGTAGGGAAAATGAAATCTACTAACATTAGGGGACCTAGAAAATTATTTAGCATATACAGAGATACCAACAGGCACCTAAGAAGCATCACCTAAGACCCCAGCCCCTGACTCCACCCTATGGCCGCAGATTTAATCTTTCTGGCCGCAATTTTCGCCCGGGTAGGTTAAAACTGGTTCGTGTTTGGTCTGTAGCTCCATTTCCTGTAAACTAGACCCTCCATGTGTGCAAAATTGGCTTTGACTTAGGGTAAAATCTGGGACCATTTTCAGAAGTTGCTGTTTTGATTCGGGGTTTTGTTTCTCGTATTTTGAATTCTGGATTTTTAGTACTGTGTTTTACCTCGATCACTTGACGTTTGTACGACGATATCGAGGGTTGTTTGGTGGTTTTGAAAGCATGGTCCATAGGTTCTAACCTATAGGCCTTTAGCGTGTCGTTTTGGTTTTGACTTGGATTTTAATACGTAGCGCGATTGTGTTATATGTGTAGGTATCCCCACGATGATTCGAGACGATGAAGAAGATGATGGCAACATCGACATCGGCAAGCAATATCAAAGTGAGTAGATATATATCTACGGGGGAAGTCGGGTGGATGGCGTATTGCACCCCCGCGGTTCGAAGTTGTATGCTATTTTATATATATATATATATATATATATATATATATATATGTTGTTATATGATTATTGTTTGTCATGATAGGGTTATATGTTCATGGATTAGTTTAGTGTTAGTTGCGAAACCCTAGATTTGAGATTACACCCATACGCATACACACACACACATGCATACATTTATTTTACTTGTGCGTATATAGGGATATGTATATATATATATACACATGGGTATGGGACTATGTGTGTGTGTGTGTGTGTGTGTGTGTGTGTGTGTATACATGGATGATGAGGATAGTACTTGGGATTTGAGATGAGTCGATGAGATACGACGTGATGTTTTAGCGGGTCCTTTTGGCGTAGTGTTTTCATACACACGCATGCACATAAATATATGGTTTTAGTGTTGTACTAGAAGTAGATCAGAACCCCCCAGATCATGTTATATGATGAAAATGATACCAGATGAGAAATGAGATAGACGTGATATTTGACCCGTACCCAGATTTGGGAGGCCGTACGACGGTTTTAACATACGAGCTATATATTGATGATAGATCCGCACTCTTGACTCGAGGATGTCATATTATAGATATTGTATCATATGGGATACTATTGAGGCGGGATCACCGACTGTTATATTTATATATATATAAGTATCGACTAAGATGTTAGACGGTTTCCTTACCTTTCGATCAGCCTTTTAGTTTAGTCCTACTGTTTACTTATAAATGATAGATTAGCCTCGAGTCATACCTATTTCTAAACTAACGAATCGTGAGTATTTTAAAGACAGACCAAGGGATTCTACGGATATTTCAAAGGACGTACATTTTCATAAAAACACCGTAGTCCCTATTTTCTAAACACACGATTCGTATTATTTCAAATGGAAAAACTGTACGACTCATATTTAGACATATGCAAATTCGTTATCATTGTATTTGATATTCATCTCCCGCATATTATTGGTACTCGCATTGCATTGCATGCTTATATTGTGTTTTCATATGTTAATATTGAAATCATGTTGTCTGGGCACCAGCACTATTACCGATGATGCGTATGTTCCACATACACTTACTTGCCGGCTTACACACATCATCATCGGTAATTGCCATGTCACGTACACTTTAGCGAATATTAATTGATTGATATCGCCTGTTAGCGGATAGTCTCGACTTATCATTTACTGTGCTAGTTTAGACAATGTTTTCATTATTGTGATACTCCTTGCATATTTATTATTCATTGGTTATGCAGTATTATGGAGTTTTATGCCGATATCCACTGCAAACTGCAAGAATATATATATAAACTTTTCTCTCTCTCTCTCTCTCTTTTTAAAATGCAAGTTGCGGTTTTCTCGTGATGTATGAGTCGTCCACCATGGTGTTTTCTCGGTTATGAGATGGATTTCGAGACCCGATTCGATGAGACGTATGAACCGTCTCGGGTACATGGTGGAACCGGTATGGTACCCCGGGGCGAGAGTGATTTCATGGAGGATGATGAGCCTGGCAGGGGCAGACTGCCTACCGGTGATTTTACCAGGCGCGTCGGATATCCGGAGGATACTGTTCGTGGTCGTGTGATTCATGATATGGGCTGATCCGGACTGACGGAGCCCTAGATATTGAGATTTGAGGCACTGAGATTTTGAGATTTGAGACATTGAGGTATTGAGATTTGATGATACAGGCCAGTCCGGATAGCCGGAGCCTGAGATATTGGATATTGAGATTAATGTTTTGTGTCGATGCTAGACACTGATTTATATTGATTTATTAATGATACCTCATTTTAAATTACAGAAATCTCACTCATTTCATTACGTTACATTCATACCTCATACATATGATACATTGCTACCTGAAGCACTGACACGAGCACATGGGATTACACTTATGTATAGATGTTTACCCTTGCCACCTTTTCATGCTTCAGACTTATCATTTTGAGGTTATATATATATATATTGATCGTATTGACCTAGGATAGTGTCATATATACGATTTCTTCTCGGTGATGTTTTCTACTCACGAGTTGGCAACTCACCCCCGTTGTGCCACAGTTTCTTGCAGGTTTTGCCGTACAGGTTTCATTACGGCATTATTGGCACACTACTTCCTTTCCGGGTGATTTGCTTTGGTAGGTCGGTTCACTCGCATCGTGACCACTATTGTACCTTTATTTTATTCAGTTGTATCGAGTAACTCCATCAACCAGACATGTATATTCATTACAGACTTAGATGACCAGTGATGTTATTCTTTCTGTTAGTGTATATGCCCTAGAGGCCATTACTGTATCATACTTGCTTGTATATTACTTGATGGAAGCTTGGGATATCACAGTTGTATAGACAATCTTGCTCAAAATGGTAGTATGCTACTTGGTTTGTTTCTACTTTAATATGTGCATATGTTTCTTTTGGCATATCGCTTATACATATTAGTAGAGCCCTTAGGATCTTTGCATGATTACCAGCGTTGTGATGGCAATCACACTAGTGGGGGTTGGGTAATCTACAAGCACATCCTTATACAGGTCCCTAGTCGTAGGACTATCGAGACAGGGCATCGATACTCCGGAGTAGACTAGCGTATGCGCTTCACATCCCAGCAGGGGAGACGGTCTGTCCCAAAGCCATCAGTACGTCGTACTTGAGATAGTATGCGGGTGCTCGTTAGGTTACGAGTACACTGGACAGGACTCGTCGGGGACTGTTGGTTGGTACTATACCTATCGTCAGTTATCAGTTCTCAGGTGACATGAGTACAGCTTAGTCCGCTGACTTGACACCGTCACTTCGCCTCGAGTGTGTTCCTACTGTACTTTGATTACTACCCTACCATGGCTCAAAGGAGTCGTGCAAACAGGTAGTAGTTGGGTGCAGTCCCGAAGCACTTGGAGGCAGTGACGGTTAGACAGCATTCGTCTCTCCCGGTATTGGGAGTTGATATCGCGCTGTGTCAAGGAGAGCCATTACACATAGTCGTCCCTGGCCAGGGCAAGCGAGATATACTGGTAGGTTTCCAGTGTTTTCTCAGGGTGTTCTGGGCTACACTCCGACACGACTTGCACCGCTATTAGGGGACTGACGTTTACCGCCCCCTAGGCCCGCCATGTGATATTCTCAGACGAATGGACCGAACTGTACGGAGATTGTCACATTCAGGCTCAGTAGGAGTTCCGATTGGTTCACCTCATCATTCTTCTTATCGGCATCTACCTGGGGGCCGTTACGCACAGCTAGTGCCGCTTGCGGTCTGTGCTTAAACCCACTGCCAGCGTAGTGTCGAGTCTTTAGAGTCCCACATAGAGAGCTATTCGTCTTTGGGCAAAATGAGTAGAGATCGCATGGTTTTGCGACAGGGTTTCGGTCACATCCGCGCACTTGTGCACGTTTGGTGTCCGGGCAGTTATTACTAGCGGGCTTTGGTTTAAGCCAGATCCTAGTATACGTTTTGGGATTGGTTTAATCTCGTTTGTATTCATGTTCCTCGGAACATGGATGCGGGTGTGTATGCACAGTTGACAGAGACAGAGGCGGAGGATCTCTTTGTATTCGTGTTCCTCGGAACACGGATGCGGGTGTGTATGCACAGTTGACAGAGACAGAGGCAGAGGATTCTCATTAGGGTTTGTTGACTGTTGACTTTTTCTAAAACCCTAATGAGAATAAGAAATATGATTAATAATAATATTAATTAAGTATTATTGTGCCATGGTTGGGTTGAAAGTTTGACTTTGTTGACTTGTTGACTTTGTTGAACGGTTGACTAGTTTGGACTTGTTGACCATCATCATTGCATGGCTATCATTTCATGGCTATGACTTTTGGCTTGCTTATTGTTCTTTACAAAATGAGTGCATGAAATGATAATGCCATTGACATGAACAATCACAAAATACTTAATTATTATAATTATGATGATTATTTTTCCTTTTGAGGGCATAGTTGTAAAAAGTCTTGCTCATTATATCATATTATTTCTCTCTCATCCTCAAGCTCTCCCTCTTCCTCTTCCTCTTGCTCTTGCTCATGGTTCTCTTGTCTCATGAGTTGAGAAGCAAGAAGCATTGAGATAAAACCCTAAAACACTTCTCTACTCATCCTAGAATATAAGGTCTAGCAAGCCAAGTATTTTAGTTTCCTCTAGATTGAGGTTGGAGCCAAAGGTAGAAGCTTTCGGGTGGATCCATCTTCGGCACAAGGAGACGACGAGGTGAGGCCGATCCGACTACTACAAGGAGTTGAAGAGAAGGAGTTCAAGATTAGGTATAACCCCTAGCACAGTAGCTAACCTCTTAGTTAGTTTGTTAGATAATTTGTTTAGCGAAGATCCGGTTTTTGAGTCCATGTTACCTCCACCAAAAAATCGTTTTTTACCGCTTCCCGCATCCCCGAAAGAACCGGGACGGGTAACGTGGACTTACAGTTGTATCAGAGACTAGCTAAACACAATCTAGCATGTTAGCAAAGTATCTAGAATTTCGAAGAAAAAAATCAAAAAACACGTCCGAAAACCATGCTTGCTGTCGATTTTTAAAACAACTAAAAAAATAATTTGACATATCTTAAAAATCATCTCAGGGTTTTCTGTAAACACACAGCAAAAACGATCCAGAGAGTCGACCAACTCACCGCGGAACCGCGGCAAGAGCGTGCTTCTTGCCGCGGATCCGCGGCCGAGTTGACTCGGTCGTGGATCGGTTTTGCTGCAGTGTGTTGTTTTGTGTGGTGTTTTGGGATTTTTGGAATATGTTGTTTCTTCCCAGATTTTCCAAAAAAAAACAAATTTGAGTTTGGGGTGGTTACAAATCCGTATTTTTATCGAACTTCTGTAGACTTTAGCTAATGGATTATATCTGTGATGTGATATATGTATTAAACGTCTGCTAATCGCTATACGTCGATTAGTGGGGGTTATACATATCTGTGATCTGCAATGTTGCTGGTATGTGTATATGAATTCATTGGATTGTCGCGGATGAATAGCCGGGGGGTTGTGAGATGAGAGTTTTCTTTATCTTTCCATTCATGTAATTTGTAATTGATGTAATATTATTTGTATGGCCGCACATCCGGGATGAGGTTGTAGCCGCCATTGTATATTATTTCTTTTACTGTTTTTGCTCCTAGGATAGACCCAAAGTGGGGTGCACAAACTGCCGGGTACCTTGAAGTGTCAAGTGGCCTACTCACGTTGTTGAGGGAGGTTGCTTCACTTCGGGTATTTGGAGGGTAGTTTGCCGCACCCGTAGGGGTCTAAGGTGGGGTCTTGGCTATTCATCGCGACCGTGTAATCCGCTTTTCGTTGCAGGCTCGAACGAAACGTAGATTCCTAGTATATCCAATGTGTTCATCTGTGATCTGGAATGGCTATCATTGCATCTGACGAATGTAAATTTCTATATATGATATCTATTTAGGCGTTGCTTATGTTTTGCATCCGCGCTAGTCCAGCCCCCGCTCTGTCGTTAGTTAAGTAACCTAACGGGTAATGACG